>VZQC01005960.1:982484-1201545 GCA_009823505.1 Rhizomys pruinosus
CTGGGGTTAGTCTGTGACTTGTGGTCCTGGAGAATTGTCTTTATAAAGTTTGGTGCACTAGAATTTGGGGCATATATATTCATAATTGTGAAATCTTCTTGGTGAATTGTTCCTTTGATGAAAATGTAATGGCTTTCTTTGTCTCTTCTGATTTCTTTTACTTTGAAGTCTATTTTGTCCGATATTAAAATAGCAACACCTGCTTTCTTTTTGGTACCATTTGCTTGGAATATTTTTTCCATCCCTTCACTTTAAGGTGGTGCCTGTTCTTGAGGGTAAGGTGTGTTTCTTGTAGACAGCATATCGATGAATTCTGTTTCCTAATCCAGTCTCCCAGTCTATGTCTTTTGATTGGGGAATTTAGTCCATTAATATTTAAGGTTATGACTTATGGGTTTGTGTTGCTTCCTTTTGCCTTATTATCCATCTGCAGTTTTGATTTAGGTTTCTACTTCTGCAGTTATGCTTTTATTGATTTCTCTTTCTAGGTGCCTGACCATACCTTTTTGAAAAGAATAATTTTTGTTCTCTTGTGTGTATGCAATGCCTTGGACCTAAGAATAATTTTGCTTTACCTACCCCAGGTGCTTAGCATCAGAGCTGGAAGTCCTGTGTGTCTATAACACACATGTAATAGCTCCTGAACACTCATTATTTGCAAGCAGTTGATTAAAGACTACATATACACACTAACATATATAACGTATATACATAGATGCATTTTTATTTGCCACACTTTATAAGCAGTTCTTCATAGTAGTTGTTCCTAGTTATGGATACAATATAGTTGAAGTTGAGGTCTATTGAGGTACTTGATATGTGGAACTGGCTGGGATGGAAACCACTATACACCCAATCTTTTTTAAAAAAATTATTATATGTGTTATGAATGTTTTGCCTGTATGTAAGCACACCAAGTGTCGACAATACTTCCAGACACCAGAAAACAGTGTTGGATCCCCTGTTAGCACATGCGTGCTGGGAACGGAACCTGGGTGAGTCCTTTTTCCTCAGCCTGTTTTTTGGTAAAGAGGGCCAATCTTTATCATGCTCACTCTCCTGGCTTATAACTGCCCCGGTGCTTGCTTCCCTTTCCTGGCACCTCTCTTTTCTGCTGAAATCCCTAATTTTGAGACAGGATCTCCCTTTAGTCTCAGTTGGCCTAGAGTTCGCTATGTAGACACGCTGGCCTTGAACTCACAGAGATCTGCCTGCCTCGCTTCTGTTTCCCCAGAGACAGAACGCCCCGTGCGCCACAACGCCCCACCTAAGATGGGTCTTAGCCCCCCTGTGGGTGCTGGGAATCGAACCCTGGTCCTCTGCAAGAGGATCCAGTGCTCTTAACCCCTGAGCCATCTCTCCAGCGAAACCTGTTTCTTTTATGTAGGCTGGGTCAATCTCGTGGTGGTCCTCTTGGGACTCTGGTGCGGTACTTATCCCTGTCTCACCTCACAAACTAGCGTCAAGTTCCAGATCCAATACACCCTCATCCTAGCCCAATTTCAAGTCCCTTAACCCGGCTTACCCTTCACTGACTTCTGGCGCGCTTCGATGTGGGGTCTCCCAAGCCTCACGCATCCTTTTCCTTATTTCACGTGGTTCAGCTGTTTTCAGCCACCGGGAGTCTTTCTCGTTAAGGTGTGCACTAGAAAACTAAGTTCTAGCGCCGGGCACAGACTAGCTCTTTCCGTGCCTTCAGAATTTAGCTATGGCGCCTCACGTGGCGTCATTGAAGTGCATGGCCTTTGGGAGGTGCACGCACGCTGTGGGGTCTGGGAGGTGCCTGCGCGCTGTGGGGTCTGGGAGGTGCCTGCTCGCTGTGGGGTCTGGGAGGTGCCTGCTCGCTGTGGGGTCTGGGAGGTGCCTGTGCTGTGGGGTCTGGGAGGTACATGCGCACTGTGGGGTCTGGGAGGTGCCTGTGCTGTGGGGTCTGGGAGGTACATGCGCACTGTGGGGTCTGGGAGGTGCCTGCGCGCTGTGGGGTCTGGGAGGTGCCTGCGAGGTGCCTGCACGCTGTGGGGTCTGGGAGGTGCCTGCTCGCTGTGGGGTCTGGGAGGTGCCTGCGTGCTGTGGGGTCTGGGAGGTGCCTGTGTTGTGGGGTCTGGGAGGTGCCTGTGTTGTGGGGTCTGGGAGGTGCCTGTGCTGTGGGGTCTGGGAGGTGCCTGAGCGCTGTGGGGTCTGGGAGGTGCCTGTGCTGTGGGGTCTGGGAGGTGCCTGAGCGCTGTGGGGTCTGGGAGGTGCCTGTGCTGTGGGGTCTGGGAGGTGCCTGTGTTGTGGGGTCTGGGAGGTGCCTGTGTTGTGGGGTCTGGGAGGTGCCTGTGTTGTGGGGTCTGGGAGGTGCCTGCTCACTGTGGGGTCTGGGAGGTGCCTGCTCGCTGTGGGGTCTGGGAGGTGCCTGCTTGCTGTGGGGTCTGGGAGGTGCATACGCGCTGTGGGGTCTGGGAGGTGCATGTGCATTGGGGTGCACGGGTGCTCGCTGTGGGGTCTGGGTGGTCCGAGAGGGGGGGGGAGGGGGGGGGATGGAGGGGGTGCTTTGCTGGGGGGTCCTGGGAGGTGCATGCGCGCTGTGGGGTCTGGGAGGTGCATGCGCACTGTGGGGTCTGGGAGGTGCCTGCTCGCTGTGGGGTCTGGGAGGTGCCTGTGTTGTGGGGTCTGGGAGGTGCCTGTGTTGTGGGGTCTGGGAGGTGCCTGTGTTGTGGGGTCTGGGAGGTGCCTGCGCGCTGTGGGGTCTGGGAGGTGCCTGCGTGCTGTGGGGTCTGGGAGGTGCCTGCGCTGTGGGGTCTGGGAGGTGCCTGCGCTGTGGGGTCTGGGAGGTGCCTGCTCGCTGTGGGGTCTGGGAGGTGCCTGCTCGCTGTGGGGTCTGGGAGGTGCCTGCGCGCTGTGGGGTCTGGGAGGTGCCTGCTTGCTGTGGGGTCTGGGAGGTGCCTGTGCTGTGGGGTCTGGGAGGTGCCTGCTCGCTGTGGGGTCTGGGAGGTGCCTGCGCTGTGGGGTCTGGGAGGTGCCTGCGCGCTGTAGGGTCTGGGAGGTGCCTGTGCTGTGGGGTCTGGGAGGTGCCTGCGCGCTGTGGGGTCTGGGAGGTGCCTGCTCGCTGTGGGGTCTGGGAGGTGCCTGCGCGCTGTGGGGTCTGGGAGGTGCCTGCTCGCTGTGGGGTCTGGGAGGTGCCTGCTCGCTGTGGGGTCTGGGAGGTGCATACGCGCTGTGGGGTCTGGGAGGTGCCTGTGCTGTGGGGTCTGGGAGGTGCCTGTGTTGTGGGGTCTGGGAGGTGCCTGTGTTGTGGGGTCTGGGAGGTGCATGCGCACTGTGGGGTCTGGGAGGTGCCTGCTCGCTGTGGGGTCTGGGAGGTGCCTGTGCTGTGGGGTCTGGGAGGTACATGCGCACTGTGGGGTCTGGGAGGTGCCTGCTCGCTGTGGGGTCTGGGAGGTGCATGCGTGTTGTGGGGTCTGGGAGGTGCCTGTGTTGTGGGGTCTGGGAGGTGCCTGTGTTGTGGGGTCTGGGAGGTGCCTGTGTTGTGGGGTCTGGGAGGTGCCTGTGTTGTGGGGTCTGGGAGGTGCCTGCGCACTGTGGGGTCTGGGGGGTGCCTGCTCGCTGTGGGGTCTGGGAGGTGCCTGTGTTGTGGGGTCTGGGAGGTGCCTGTGTTGTGGGGTCTGGGAGGTGCCTGTGTTGTGGGGTCTGGGAGGTGCCTGTGTTGTGGGGTCTGGGAGGTGCCTGCGTGCTGTGGGGTCTGGGAGGTGCATGACGCGTGTGGGTCTGGGGAGTGCATGCCTTGTGGGGTCACTTCCGCAGCTGCGTGAAGGGAGAGCTGCTGTAACGCCTGCTGTGACCGGTGGCGTCAGTTTTGTGTGTTCTCAGATGGCGTTGTTTTGTTTTGTTGTGTTTTGTTTGTTTTCTCTTTGCCTTTCTCTCACAGGCCGGAGCAGTAGGGTCAGGTCAGGATTTATGGCTAGGGCGGGCAGAGCCAGCTAGCTAGGACAGAGGGAGGTTGGGGACCAGGAAGGACCGGAGGGTGGGATGGCCGGGCCGATGTCCATACCCAGGTAACCGAGTCTGGCTTAAAAGAGCGCGGATCCTTTGTGAGTTCAAGGCCCAGGCGGGTCTTAATTGAGCTTCCAGGACGCTGGGGCTACAGGGAGACCCTGTCTCGAGAAGAACAAAAAAAAGAAAAAAAAAAAAAAAAAAAAAAGAACCAAAACCAAAACAAAAATCCAAAAAAAAACCCCACTCATCTATAGAGTAGACTGGCCTTCAACTTGTGGCGCTCTACCTGCTCTACGGCCTCCTCCCCAAGTGCTGAGATTCCTAATCTCATTTTTACAAGGATCAGCTTGAAGCAGTGAGATGGAGTGGTGGCTGGCTTCTAGTTCTGTTCTGCCACCAAGTACTTCTATGACGTCTTTTCAGGGCTCGCTTTCCTATGAGTAAAAAGACAGTAGGTTGGCTGGTGTCAGAAAGCTTGCCCCCCTTTTTTTTTTTTTTTTTGTCTTTTGAGACGGTTTTCTGTAGCCCCAGCTGGCCCGGAACTCGCTGTGTAGACCAGGCTGGCCTCAATTTTGCAGAGATCCTCCTGCCTCTGCCTCTGCGAGTGCGGGATTAAGGCATGTGCCTTGTAAAATTTATCTTTTACCTGGAGACAACATGGAGCTTGTAGTTTCATGCTTTGTTTTGACTTGTAGATTCCCAGATAGTCCATTGGTAATCCTCCTGCCTACTTCTGAGGTAGTAAGTGTGTCGACCAACCCCTTAAAAATTCTGAGACCCATTTGATTCCGCAAACCCACATGGGCCAAACGTCTGTACTCAATCAGGATCTAGTTCCAAGGGGGAATCTGATGCCCTCTTCTGCCCCGCGTGTGCAGTAAATGCACCGACACGGGGTGCACAAACCTACATGCAGACAGTACAACGCAACACATACAAAAATAAAATAAAAAAAAGAAAACGTTCTTGAGGCTCCAAATATTAGTTCCTATTAGTATGATAAAAGACCAACACTATTATTGCTGCCATGGGGAAGGGTCTGTGACTCGTAAGGCCAGGCTCAGCCCTCTTAAGGTTGACTGGGTGCTGCCCAGACAGCTGCCCTTAACTGTAGCTGAGTGCTGGGTCTAGCATGCTGGCTGAAGAGTGCATATTATGATTCCCTGTACCCTTCAGTGGTTTTAAATACTGAGTACTATATAAACTCCTTTTGAAGAGGGGAACACATTCTCATGGACCTTTGGCATATGTTCACAAATCCTAGTTTGAGAAACAGGTTTAGGATTTCTTTGGGTTGTAATTCTGTGTCATTTTTTTTAAGCAGTACTGGACATGGTCGAACACCTGAATTGGAGGTTTGAGGGCAGCCGGAGCTACACTTGCAATACAAGAGAGGGAGAAAGAGACAGAGGACGAGAACAAAGTGGCAGAGAAGGAGCAACAAGATAGAGTGGAGAGAATGAGAGAGAGAGAGAGAGAGATGAGAAAAGAGAGAGAGAGAGCAGAGACAGGCTGAGACTGAGACTGCGGCAACAACAGCATGGACAGAATGTGTGCATTTTGCAGAGACCTGCGACTTGAGAAAGTCCCTTGGGGACTGATGAGTGTAGAACTACTCAGTGTGAACTTTGTTTCTTACTTTTTATTACCTTTCAGTTGAAAAGAATTGTATATATTTATGATATAGTATTTTGAAATGCATACATTGTGAAATGGCTAAATTAAGCTAACCCAATGCTCTAATATAATTGTTTTTGTGTTTGAGACAATTAACATTTCAGCATTTTTTTTCAAGTATACATTGATATTAACTATAGTTACGGTGTTACTCATCCATATGTAAACTTGCATGTGTGTATATGATACTGGGAATCAAATCCAGGGCCTAGCTCAACCGTGCTTCCCTAATACAATAGTAGGATAGACTGCTCTTTTCCATGCTTACCCAGTATGTTGAGGCCTAGTGACCCCCAATACTGCAAAAGGAAAAAAAAAAACACCCCCCCAAAAAAAAAAACCCACCTAGAAAATAAGGGGCTATTTTCTGGGCTCTAGACTCAAAAGTAACACTCACAAGGTGAATTCTTTGGTTAAGAGGATAGAGGTGAAGGTCAACCTCTTCTGTAATTGCTTTTTAGGGTGATTTGGAGATTTAATGACCTTGCTGGTCTTTCCTAGAACTTCCAGTAGGTGTGAGCCTCGGGAGTACTTCAGTTATCTGCTCACTAAAACCTTGGTTTAAAAATTAATCACACCTTTAGATTCCAACACCAGGAGGCAGAGACAGGTGGATCTCTGGTGAGTTCAAGGCCTAGCCTGACCTGGTCTACATAGTGAGTTTCAGGCCAGCTAGGCGTTAAAAGTCCGTCTCAAAAAACAAAACAAAACAAAAACAAAACAAAACAACCCCTTTAGTCTCAGAAAATAATTGTGTGAAGAGAGATTCCTATTAGAATATTTGTGATGTTGTTTGATAATGGGGAAATCCTGGAAATACTATTTCACAGTAAGGACTAAGCATGTGATGTCTGCTGATAGATTTATCTGTGTAGATTAAATAGACCACAAAAGGCTTGATGGCACCCTGTTAAGTCTGCACTGGGGAGGGCGCAGGGCAGAGCGACTGAGAATGGTTGAGGCTGTCCGGGCTGTAGCTAGAAACCGCCAAAATTGTTCCTCAAAAGAATAAGGAAAAGAATTGAGAATTTAGGGTAGATGTTCAAAATCAGATTCCAGAATTGGAGAGAGATGGCTCAGCGTTAGAGAAGCACGGCTGTGCTTACAAAGGACAGAGTTTGGTTCCCAGCACCCAAGAAGGGCTCATATAACTCCATCTCCAGTTCCCTTTGGGCATCACATGAATGTACACGATGTGTACACAGACACACCACACAAATCTTTAAATTCAGATTCTTTGGTTCCTCCTAGGAGATAGGTTCCCAGCTTTTTTTTTTTTTTTTTTTTTTTTTGTCTTTTGAGACAGGGTCCCTCTGTAAACCCTAGATGACCTGGAATTCAATGTGAAGACCAGGCTGCCCTCAAATCCAGAGATTGCCTGCTCTGTCTACTAGTGCTGGGACTAAGGTGTGTATCAGCCTGGCTTCAGCTCTGTATTTTTTTTTTCTTTTTTCTTCTCCTTGTTTCTTCATCCTCTTTTCGTTTTTTTGTGGTCTTTTTTGAGACAGGTCTCCCTGGTAGCCCCACTGGCCTGCTGTGTAGACCAGGCGGGCCTTCCAAATCTGGGATTAAAGGCATGCAATCCCCACAACCTGGCTGAACTCTGTAACTTTTTAAAAGATGTCTTCAGGTGGACTATACTTATATAACTGATACATTGGATATATGTAAGGTTAGAGAGTCATATTTTTTTTACAATGGTTACAAAATATTATTAAATAAAAGCAGGTTTATAGAAAAAGTTATCTATAGGAAGCATCTAAAGTGTTTTTAATGTGTGAGAATATGAGAGAATTTTTTTGCTTATTTTCTAAATTTCATTTGATGAAAATGATACCTCAATTCTTTTTTCTGTATAGCTACCAATGATAAACTTTCAATCATGGGTGTGTATATATCTTTACACTACTGACCGTCGTGAAGGTCCACTGCAGCTCCAGAGTTCAGAGGCATTGTGGTGAATCCCCTCATCTCCGCAACTTTACTATGAAGAACTTGAAATGTGGGCTGGAGATGAGCTCAGTGATAAAGGAATTTGCCACCTGACCACCCAAGTTCCAACCTCGAGCCCATGGTAGAAGGTGAACTGGGTATGACCTCAACACACACACTGCATCACTCGTGTGCCTGTGCTCATACACACAGGCCACCATATACATGATAGAGTTTTAAAATCAAAGTGTACAGGAAAATGGGAGCAGGTACAGCAAACTCCCATGTGCTTCTGCATTACCATTTTGCCATATTTGTAAAGGTTTCTTCTGTTTGCTGCCTGTAGACAGTTCAGGGTATTCTATTGAAGACTGAAGAAAAATTTCATATAGAAACTCAAGGATCAAACACGTATCTGAAAATCAGGACATACCCTGTATTAGTTTTTTTTTTAAAAAAGACTCTGTGTGTGTGTGGTGGTGTGTGTGTGTGATGGCACATGTATGGAGGTCAAAGGACAACTTGTGGGAGTTGGTTCTCTTCCTCTGTGTGGGAGATCACACTCATGTCAACAAGCTTGGCAGCAAGCACCTTTATCTGAGCAACTACTGGCCTTAAAAACTTGTGGGCTGAAGATGGCTTAGTGGTTAAGAGCACTGTCTGATCTTGCAGAGGACGGCGAGTTCATCCAGCACCCACATGGCGGGTAAGAACCTCTTAGGCCTGGCATGGTGGTGCATGCCTTTAATCCACGCACTCGGAGAGGCAGGTGGATCTCTGTGAGTTCAAGGCCAGCCTGGTCTAATAGCAATTCCAGGCCAGCTGGGATAAAGGGAGACCCGTCTCAAAAAAAAACAAAAAAACCAAACCAAAAAACATTCAGTGTGGCAGAATACCTACCTGAAAGAAACAAAAGAGGAGAAATTAATTTTGGTTCATGTCTATCGCAGGGAGCTTATGTTGGAGTGGCTCAGTCTGTAGTGGCAGGAGTGTATGGCAGTGCTGTGGACAGGAAGCAGTGGTCAGAGCAAGGGCTGGTCTATAACCTTGCAATGTGCATCCCCAGTAACTGCTTTGCCAGGGAGGCTGGCTCTCTAATGTTCCACTATCTTCTCAAATAGCACCCACCACCAGTGACGGAACAGCTGCCAAGCTTGGGTGCCTCCTAAGAGGATGCAGGGCTGGGTGTGGTGCATGCCTTTGCTCTCCACAGCGGGTGGCAGAGGCAGAAGGATCTTCTGGACTTTGAGGCCAGCCAGTACTACATTGTAGACTGTCAAAAAATAAAACAGACAAAAGCACAGAAGGCCTTGTTTTCTATGAAGGGTGCAGTCTGCCAATATGTTGATTTCATATATTCAATTGTACATATTATGACATAAAGGGTAATAATACATGTGCAGATATGGTAGGTTTTTTTTTTGAGACAGAGCCTCACTCATTGTCCAGACTGGTGTGGACTCTTGGACTGAAGTGGTCTTCCTTCCCCAGTCTCCCTACTGCCAGGGTTATAGGAGCCCATTGCCCCATTCACCCCATTTCTTTTAAATATTATACCTGGTATGTGGAGGGGAACAGTCTTTTTGCCTTCCACACAAGAAAGCCTCTTCTTCACAGGTGGAGAAGAACAGAGTTTGTGTGTTCTCACCCAAAGTGCTTGGGATTTGAAGTGTCTCAGATACTGGAGTTTTTTTGGACTTGGAGATAACTAGCACAATTTGCTGAGTGAACAATCTTAATCAAAATTTTAAATTGGAAATAGATCTGAAATCTGAGGTTTTCAGGAAGCTTGAATTCTGGGTAATTTGTGGTTTTGGATTGGGGTGACCCTGTGCTTTCTAGGGTGCTTGGAGTACGCTGTAGAGAGTGCTGCTTGACAGCTGGCTCCCAGCATATCTGTGTTCTCACAAAGGTAAGAGCATCTTAAGGCGCAGGATATGAACATCCTTGCTTTGCACCTGACCCTACCTGGCCTCAGCACAGAGGACTGATGAGTGTGCTTGGGCTCTGTGGTCAGGAGAACTGATAGGTGGACCAGCACCGTTCTTTGGAACATTGATTTATCATGGTGTGTGACTTGTGTGTGGTGTGGGTTGTGTGTGTGAGGTGACAGTATGGATACACATATGGAAGTCAGAAGACACTTGGAGGAGTTGGTTTCTCCTCCACCATGCAGGCTCCAGGGAAACTCAGGTTGTCAGTTTGGGACAGTCTCTTACCCACTGGCCATTTTGCTAGCCCCATTCATCTGGTTTCCTAGTGTCACAGGGGCCCTGGAGAACAGAGACTAACATCGGGTCTTGCTTTCTTGCCCACCTCTCCCCCTTTTCTTTTGTTTTATTTCTACAATGTGGGGAATAGAACCAAGTCTTCCACTTGCGTAGAGCTAAGAGCTCTAGCACTGAGTTCACCCCAGCTCAACACTGGGCTTTTCCACTAGGAAGACCCATTCCTCCTGAGTAAATGGACTCTGCCCACGCTGATCACTCAGACGCAGCCGGGGTGTGGTTTCCCTGGGTGATTGAATCCGGCTCTTTCCTGAGGGCTGGCTTCCCAAAAGGCCGTTGGCCGCTCACTTCACTCAAGCACCAGTCTCCCTTGTCCCTTCTCTATTTTTATCTAATGTGTATGAATGTGTATTGCGGCGCATATGCAAGTACACCCATGTTTTGTAGCCGTGTCTGGTGAGTCACAGAGGATTTGTTGGATTCCCCTGGAACTGGAAGTTATGGATGGTTTCGCCACGCATGTGGTGCTTGGAATTGACCGGCAGGTCTCTGCAAGAGCACCGTACTGCTCTTAACTGCTGAGCCATGTCCTCCTAGTCCCAAGAGTATTTGTTTTTATTGTGCCTGCATGTATGTAAATGTATCCATGTTGTGCAATGTCTTGGGGGTCAGAAGAGGGTTTTGGGTTCCCCTGGAACTGGAAGTAACAGTGGGTTGTTAGAACCTCGCAGGTAGGTGCTGGGAACTAAACCTACTTCTCTGTCAAGAACAGGAAGAGCTCTGTTAAATATATATAGATGTATATATTTTATCAAATCTTGACCCATGCCCCCCCGTTCCCCAACCCCACCAGCTCATGCATTGTGCCAAACAGGCTTTTCATCTTTTCTGTCCTTTCTCAATATTCTCCATTGGAAGTTTGACTGTTTTGAGCAGAAGTTCACTGTTTCAGTCAGTTCTTTGATGCAGTCCTTTCTGTTTGTTAGTTGTTGTTTGTTTCCAATAGGGCATCACTCCCACTGCTTTGGAAAAAGCTCAAGGGGCCATGTGCAATAAATACTTACAATAGGGTAATTGGCACTACATCCACAGATGAGGGATCCATCATCTTTGTTTTTTCTGGGACTGGTACTTCACTCAGCATGATTGTCCTCTAGCTCCAGCCATTTTCCCCGCAAAGCTCATGATGTCGTCTTTCTTTAGCTGCTGCAATA
Source organism: Rhizomys pruinosus (assembly GCA_009823505.1). Lineage (NCBI taxonomy): Eukaryota > Metazoa > Chordata > Mammalia > Rodentia > Spalacidae > Rhizomys > Rhizomys pruinosus. The sequence goes on from VZQC01005960.1 coordinate 993,511, forward strand.
GAACTCCATTGTGGTAGATGACCACAGTTTTCTCTATCCACTCAGTCAGTTGGGAGGCATTGGGGTTGGTTCCAGCTCCTTGCTATGTGGAAGAGAGCTGAAAATAAACATGGCTGTTCATGTAGCTCTGCTGTGGGGTGAGTCCGTGAGGTACATCCAGGAGTGGTATGGCTGGGTCGGGTGGCAAGGGTTTGATTCCAAGGTCTTCCAAGGGTTCTCCACATGCTTTCCATAGTGGCTGCATGGTTTTACATTCCCACCAGCAGTGGATGAGCGTTCCCCTTTCCCCACAACCTCTCCAGCACTTGTTATCATTTGTTTTCTTGATCCAGCCAGACTTATTGGAGTAAGATGATATCGTAAGGTGGTTTTGATTTGGATTCCTTTTTTTAAATTTGTTTTAATTAATTTTATTTATTTCTGATGTGTATGAAAGTGTACTGTCTGCATGCAAGTTTTGGGCACCCGGTGTGTGCAGTGCCCGTGGAGGTCAAAGAGGTTCTCGGATTCCCCTGGAACTGGAGTCTCCTGGAATTTTGGAGTTTCAGACGTTCCGGCCACCATTGGGTGCTGAGGATCAACCTGGGTCCTCTGTAAGAGCGGTCGGTGCCTTAACCACTAGGCCATCTCTCCAGCCCCCGATTTGCATTTCCTTAATGATTAGTGATGTTGAACACTTCTTAAGGTCTTTTTCAGCCATCTCTAATTCCTCACTTGTGAAATAGGGATAAGCTTGACTTCCTTTTCCAATTAGTACCCCTTTAATTTCCTTTCTTGGCCTTATTGATCTAGCAAGTATTTCAAGCACTATCTTGAAGAGGTGTGGTGACAGAGGCAGTCCTTGCTGAGTCCTTTTGTAAGGAATGCTTTGTCATTTCCCATTTAGATGATATTGGCTGTGGGTTTCCTGTATATGGCCTTGATTACATGAGGAATGATCCCTCGAATCCAATGCCTCTAGGACTTTAATCATGAGGGATGCTTGATGTTTTGTCAAAAGGCTTTTTCTGCATCAACTTGAGATAAGTGGTGGTTTTTTTTTTTCTTCAGTCCATTTATATGCTTGATGAGGTTTATTGATTTCTGTATGTCGAACCATCCCTGCAGCCTTGTTGAAATCCAACTTGTCGATGATGGATGATCTTCTGAGGTGGGTTGTAGGCGATTTGGCAAGTACCTTTTTTGAATTTTGGCATCTGTTTTAATTAGGGAGATGGGTCTAGAGTTCTCCTTTTTGGTTTGAACTTTTGCCTCTGTTGGTAATAGAGTGAATGCTGGCTTCATATGGGATGAATTTGATAGAATTCCCTCTGTTTGTATCCTTCGAAACAATTTGAGTAATAAGTGGGTTGTAAGTCTTTTTGAATGTTTTTATAGATTCCTGCCATGAACTGTCTGGGCCTGGGCTTTTTTTAGTTGGAGGTTTTATTATTACATCTTCAATTCTTCATATACTATGGGGGTCTGTTTAAGCTGTCGATCTCTTCTTGGGTTGAGCTTTGATGATTCCCAGGATTTCAGAGTTTCAGCCGTTTCTTCTCGTTTTCAAACTTGGTGATAGAGGTTTTTTGAGGTATTCCTGTATGATTTCCTAGATCTTTCCATTGTCTGTTTGTGATATTTCTCTTCACCACGATTGTATTGATTTGAGTTGTTCCTTCTTTCTTGTGTTTAACTGCTGCTAGAGGTCCTGTCTATCTTGTTTATTCTTTCAAAGAACGAACTTTTGGATTCACTGATTTTTTTGTATTGTTTTCTTTGTTTCTATCTATTTCTTGATTTCTGATCGGATTTTTTGTTATTTCTTCCTGTCGGTTGCATTTAGGGTTCATCTTTGTTTGCCTCTCAAGTGCTTTTAGCTTCATTTTTAGATTCGGTCAACTTGTGCTCTTGTCTATTTTCTAATGGAGGCAACCAGTCGATAAACTTCCCACTAGGACTGCTTTTAAAGATTCCCATAAGTTTTGTTGTGGTTGTGTTGTATCATCATTGTCATTCATTCAAGGAATGCTTTTATTTCTTTCTTTATCTCTTCCTTGACCCATTCTTATTCAGGAGTGTGTTGTTTAGCCTCAATGTGTTCTTATAGATCGTAGGGCTTATCCGGGTAGTGATATGGAGCTTTAATGAATTGTGGTCTGATAAATGCATGAAATTATTTCAATTCTTTTGTATTTGTTTATTTTTTTTCCTGTTTCCCAGTACATGGTCTATTTTGGGAGAAGTTCCCCCGTGGGGTGCTGATAGAAAGTGTATTCTCTGGGTTGTGTTTAGCCTGTGCCCCATTACCTGTGCTTCAGGTGGTCGTGGGAGATCTCAAGACTCACACAAACCCACCTATTTACCAGCTTGGAGAACAACTCCACCCCCACAGTCACACAAGACAATGATACAATTATCCAGCAACACAGTGATAGGATTATCCAACAACCTGCCTGGCTGAAGCACAGCTCCTACCTTTGCTTCAGGTGGTCTTGGGGATTCCCTGGCATGTTGATTTTATCAAGTTCCTTTTCCGTATCTATTGAGGTGACCATGTAATTTTTGTCTTCGAGTCCACTTATATGGTTTTGACATTTATTAACTTAGAATAATTTAACCATCCCTGAAGATTTTCCGTCCCTAAAGCCAACGCTGATCAGGTGGAGACCTTTTTTGATATGTGGCCCCCCCCCCCCCCCTATATGTTTGTTTTGCAGGTAATTTTGTTGAGAACTTTTTTATGTATAGTCATTAATGAAATAGGTCTATAATTTCTTTTTTTGTTGTGTTTTTACTTCGTTTTGATNATCTCAGTTCTTTCTTTCTTTCTTTCTTTTGTTATTTCTTCTTTCTTTTTCTTTTCTTTTTTTTTTTTTTTTTTTTTTTTTGTCTTTTTTGGACAGGGTCTCCTGCTTTAGTCCCCAGATGGCCTTGGAGCGCTGTTGTAGACCAGGCTTGGCATTGCTCCTTGAACACTCACAGAGATCTGCCGCCCTTGGCCTCCAGAGTGCTGGTTGTTGCACATACCCACACCAGCCTAAGAGTTGTTCTCTACCCACCATCGTGTGGGTGCTGGGAATTGTTGAAACCCGGGGTCATCTGCCAGACGAGCAGGTTAGTGCTTCTTAACCTCTTAACCTCTCAGCCATCTCTCCACCCTGTCAGTTTTCTTATGTGTTTGAAGGAAAACCCATAATCGGTGTGGAATTTGGATTTTTTTTAGGGCAGGCCCAGACGTATAGATATAGGGGTTGAATGTTATATGATCGAAAGTAGTGCACCACTAAATATCACCCCTAACCTACACATTTCCTCTCTGGGCTGGCTGGTGGGCATCATGTTTTCGCACAAACCTTTAATCCAACCATTTCCAGAGGCCGAAAGAGACAGGAAGATCTTGTATCGTCCAGAGGAGGACATAGTTGAGGATCTTCTTTTCCTTTTGTTTTTTTGATATGGGGGTCTCCTATCGCTCCAGCTTGGCCTGGAACTCACTCCTCACTCTGGAGACCAGGATGGCCTCAATCTCATCGAGATCCATTTTCTGAGTGCTTACATTTAAGTGTGCCAACATGCATGGTGACCATACCTTTTTTTTTTTTTAAAGAATAATTTTTGTTCTCTTGTGTGCAATGCCTGGGACCTAAGAATAATTTTGCTTTACCTAACCCAGGTGCTTAGCATCAGAGCTGGAAGTCCTGTGTGTCCACAGCACACATGTAATAGCTCCTGAACACTCATTATTTGCAAGCAGTTGATTAAAGACTACATATATACACACTAACATATAAAACATATATACATAGATGCATTTTTATTTGCCACACTTTATAAGAAGTTCTTCCTAGTAGTTATTCCTAGTTAGGGACACAATATAGTTGAAGTTGAGGTATATTAATACTTGGTTATATGAATACTTTGCCTATTGGAAACCTTGTTTGGGATGGAAACCACTATAAACCACTCTTTTTTAAAAAAAAAATTATTCTGTGTTGTGGACGTGTTTGCCTATATATGTAAGCACACCCAGGGGCGGACAATACTTTCCAGCGATCAGAATTGGAGTGTTGGATCCCGTGTTAGCACTATGTATTGTTAGCACATGGGGGGGCCGGGACTGGGAATGGAACCTGGGTGAGTCCTTTTTCCCCAGCCTATTTTTCAGTAAAGAGGGCCAATCTTTACCATGCTCACCCTCCCGGCTTATAACTGCCCCAGTGCTTGCTTCCCTTTCTTGGCACCTCTCTTTTCTGCTGAAATCCCTAAGCTTTAGGTCTGTGAGACTTCTCCACAGCAAGGGTGAAAAGCCAAGTGGCCGAGGGGAGGCAGGCCCTTGAGTGGAGGGAGTTTTATCAGTTAGCGGAACGTGGGCGCCAGTGGGCAGGGCCAGCCAAGGCTCTGGACACCTTATTCTAGATGCACTGCGCGGGGGCCACCTACATTCGGCCCTGACATCCACTCCTAGCTCCGACACAGAGTTGGGCCATTCTGCACTCTGGGTCTATTTCTTTTCTTAAAACAAAATTTGTTTTATGTGTATGAGTGTTTTGGCTGCATGTATGTAAGTACACTATGTGGTGCAGTGCTGGGAGGTTCAAAAGAGGGCAGGATCCCCGGAACTGAGTTGTCGCTATGTGGGTTGCTGGGAATTGAACTTCGAGGTTTTTTTGCATGGGCAGTCACTGCTCTTAATCACTAAGCCATGTCGCTAACATTTTCCTTCCTTCCTTTCCTTCCTTCCTTTCCTTCCTTCCTTCCTTCCTTCCTTCCTTTCTCTCTCTCTCTTTCTATTTTTTGAGACAAGGGGATCTTCCCTTAGTCTCAGTGGCCTAGAGTTCACTATGTGACACAGGGCTCTTGAACTCACAGAGATTCTGCCTCCTCGCTTGTTATTCTCCCGAGCATGACGGCCTGTGGCCACAACGCCCCACCTAAGAGGGTCTTAGCCCCCTGTGGGTGCTGGGAATCGAACCCCGGGTCCTCTGCAGAGGACCCAGTGCTCTTAAACGTGAGCCATCTCTCCAGCGAAAACTTTTTTTTTTATGTAGCTGGGTCAATCTCGTGGTGGTCCTCTTGGGACTCTGTTGCGGTACGTATCCCTGTCTCACCTCACAAACTAACGTCAAGATCCAGATCCAGTACATCCTCATCCTAGTCCAATTTCAAGTCCTTAACCGGCTTACCCTTCATTGTCTGGCCACTTCCGGTGCGCTTTGATGCCGCCTCTCTCAAGCCTCACGCATCCTTTTCCTTCTTTCACGTGGTTCAGCTGTTTTCAGCCACCAGGAGTCTTTCTGGTTAAAGTGTGCGCTAGAAAAACCTAAGTGCAGGGCTGGATGGAGAGATGGCCTAGCCGGTTAAGAGCACTAAATGCTCTTGCGAGGACCCGGGTTTCAATCCCCAGCACCCACATGGCGGTCCGAGCGAGAACCGTCTGAAACTCATTCCAGGAGAACTCCAGTTCCAGGGGGAATCGACACCCTCTTCCTGACCTCCGCGGCATTGCACGACACGGGAAAACAAACCCTGCATGCAGACAGACATTGATACACCTACAGGAAATAACTAAAATTAAAAAAAAAACTTTTTTTTTTTTTTCCAGTCTATATTGCTGTAGCAGTGTGGAGGACCCTTGTAAGACTTGGAATTAATTTGCCACCCGACCCAGCAATACCACTCTTGGGCATACACCTCCGACTCACCCCACCGCAGCGCTACGTGCCGGCCATGTTTATGGCCCTGATGAGTGGACAGAGAGTGGTACCTCTACACAATGGAGGTTCTATGCAGCAGTAAAAAGCGGACCTCATTGCGCTTTGCGGAAATGGTTGGAGCAGAGGACAATTTCTTGCTGAGTGAAAGTAGTCACCACACGTCCCAAAACAAACAAACGACGAATGGTCTCCCTCATCTGTGGTTGCTAGTGCCATTTACCTGGTTGTATTTCTTGTGTATGGATCCCTGAGCTTTTGTCCACCGCAGTGGGTATGCATATTGGAAACAACACACACACACAAAAACAACAATAACAATAGAAAGGACTGCATCAAGAAACTGACTGAAACCAGTGAATCTTCTGCTTCACAACAGTCAACTTCCACATGGAGATATTGAGAAAACTGAGAAAGCGATGAAAAGCATGTTTGGCAGAATTGATGAGCTCTGATGGGGCAGGGGAATGGGTGGGCGTGGGGGACGACACGATTAGATTTGTTAAAACAAATAAAAAATCTAAATTTTTGTGAAAAAAAATAAATAAAAGACAGAAGTGACATCCTGACTTTGCAAAGTAAATGGATGGACTAAAAGACATAATCAAAGTGACGCAGCAACACAGTCCAGAAAAACAAATATACGAAAAGGTATCCCTCATTTGTGTATACTAGGGCTAAGTACCTAGCTGTAAGGCAAACTGAGCAGCAACGTTAATGTTATATTCCTCTTTATCTCCCCAAAGCAACTGTGCTCTTATAATGTGGAACTCCTTAACCTTGGCTCTAGAATTCACCTACCACTTATTTTCAGACTTTGTAATCTTGGTTATATGGGTGGAGGGATGTATGCATATTTTACAGTAATATTACAAAATAAAGGGAAAAATGTGAATCTGAAAAAAAAAAAAAAAAAAAAAAAAAGAAAACAAAGTGTTCTGATCGCTGCGCACAGACTAGCTCTTTCCGTGCCTTCAGAGTTTAGCTATGGCGCCTCATGTGGCATCATTGAAGTGTAGGCTTTGGGAGGTGCATGCGCGTTGTGGGGTCTGGGAGGTGCATGCGCGTTGTGGGGTCAGCTCCGCAGCTGCGTGAAGGGAGAGCTGCTGTAATGCACCCGTGCTCTGTGACTCGTGGCGCAGTTTTGTGTGTTCTCAGGACTGGCGTTTTTGTTTGTTTGTGTTTTGTTTGTCAATTTCTCTTTGCCTTTCTCTCACAGGCCGGAGCAGTAGGGTCCAGGTCAGGATTTATGGCTAGGGCGGGCAAGCCAGCTAGGCTAGGACAGAGGCGGAGGTTGGGGACAGCAGGAAGGAGCGGTGGGCGGCAGCGCGTGGCGAAGTCTGGCTTTTTTTTTTTTTTAGAAGTGTCCATACCGGTAATCGAGCTTGGCTTAAAAGAAGCAGCGGATCTTTGTGAGTTCAAGGCCAGCTGGTTTACATAGTGAGTTCCAGGACAGCTGGGGCTAAGGAGACCCTGTCTCGAGAAGACCAACCAAAAAAATAAAATAATAATAATATAATCCACTCATGCTATTAGAGTAGACTTGGCCTGCAACTTGTGGCGCTTACCTGCTCTACGGCCTCTCTCCCCAAGTGCTGAGATTACTAATCACATTTTTGCAAGGATCAGCTTGAAGCAGTGAGATGGAGTGGTGGCTGGCTTCTAGTTCTGTTCTGCCACCAAGTACTTCTATGACGTCTTTTCAGGGCTCGCTTTCCTATGAGTAAAAAGACAGTAGGTTGGCTGGTGTCAGAAAGCTTGCCCCCCCTCTTTTTTTTTTTTTTTTTTTTTTTTTTTTGTCTTTTGAGACGGTTTTCTGTAGCCCAGCTGGTCCCCGGTAATCGCGTGTAGACCAGGCTGGCCTCAATTCGGCAGAGATCCTCCTGCCTCTGCCTCTGGCAGTGTGGGATTACAAGGCATGTGCCTTGTAAATTTATCTTTTACCCTGGAGACAACATGGAGCTTGTAGTTTCAGTGCTTTGTTGACTTGCTAGATTAGCGCCAAGGGATGGTCTCAGATTGGTAATCCTCCTGCCTCACTTCTGGAGCAGTAAGTAACGCTGTGCCTGAGTCTGAGACCGTTGATCGACAACCCCATGCGCACGGAACTCATCCAGAACTCTCAGTCCAAGGGGAACGAGCTCGCCGATTCCAGGGCACACCTATGCAAGTACGCAACAAAAATAAAAGAAGTCTTGAGGTCCAAATATTAGTTCCATTAGTATGATAAAAGACAAAACATTATTGCTGCCATGGGGAAGGGTCTGTGACTCTAAGGCCAGGCTCAGCCCTCTAAGGTTGCACTGGGTGCTGCCCAGACACTGCCCTTAACTGTAGCTGAGTGCTGGGTCTAGCTTGCTGGCTGAGAGAGTGCAGTATTATGATTCCCGTACCCATTCAGTGGTTTTAAATACTGAGTACTATATAAACTCCTTTTGAAGAGGGGAACACAATTCTCATGGACCTTTGGCATATGTTCACAAATCCTAGTTTGAGAAACAGGGTTTAGGATTTCTTTGGGTTGTAATTCTGTGTCATTTTATGTTAAGCAGTACTGGACATGGTCGAACACCTGAATTGGAGTTTGAGGGCAGCCTGAGCTACACTGCAATACAAGAGAGGGAGAGCAAGAGACAGAACTTACAAAGTGAGCAAGAGAGGAGCAAAAAGTGAGGAGAGAAGAGAGAGATCAGAGACAAGAAAAAAATGAGAGAGAGGAGAGAGAGAATAAGAGACGAGAGAGAGCGGCAGGCTTGAGACTGAGACTGCGCAACCACAGCATGGACGAATTGCTGCATTTACAGAGAACTGGACATGCGAAAGTACCCTTGGGGATGATGATTTGTGTGAACTACTCAGTGTGAACTTTGTTTTTAACTTTGTTGTTATTACTTCAGTTGAATTATGAATTTTATATATTTTTACTTTTTTTATTACCTTTCAGTTGAAAAGAATTGTATATATTTAGTAGTATTGTGAAAGCATACATATGAATGGCTAAATTAAGCTAACCCAATGCTCTAATATAATTGTTTTTGTGGTTGAGACAATTAACATTTCAGCATTTTTTTCAAGTATACATTGATATTAACTATAGTTACGGTGTTACTCAGCCATAGTGAACTTGCGCTGTGTGTATTGATACTGGGAATCAAATCCAGGGCCTAGCTCATACTACCATCAACCGTGCTTCCCTAATACACAGTAGGATAGACTGGCTCTTTTCCAATGCTTACCCAGTATGTTGAGGCCCTAATTTGACCCCCAATACTGCAAAAGGAAAAAAACAAAAACACCCCCCAAAAAAAAACACACACCTAGAAAATACAGGGGCTATTTTCTGGGCTCTAGACTCAAAAGTAACACTCACAAGGTGAATTCTTTGTTCTATAGGGATAGAGGTGAAGGTCAACCTCTTCTGATATTGCTTTTTTAGGGTGATTTGAGATTTAATGGACCTTGCTGGTCTTTCCTAGAACTTCCAGTAGGGTAGTGACACTCGGGCTCCAGTACTTCAGTTATCTGCTCGCTAAAACCTTGGCTTTGAAAAAATTAATGCACACCTTTGATTCCAACACCAGGAGGCAGAGACAGGTGGATCTCTGGTGAGTTCAAGGACTAGCCTGCCTGGTCTACATAGTGAGTTCCAGGCCAGCTGGGCTACAAAAAAGATCCTGTCTCAACAAAACAAAACAAAACAAAAACAACAACAAAACAAAACAACACAATCCCCTTTAGTCTCAGAAAATAATTGTGTGAAGAGAGATCGTTTCCTTAGAGAGATGCCTATTTGACGAATCATTCGGTGCATTTGGGGGATAATGGGTGAATCGGAAGGTACGGGAATAAGCCGTTTGGAAATACGATTGGCCAGTTAATTGGACTAAGCATGGACATTTAATTGGGCTGCGGTATTATTTAGCTTTTGTGTAGATATTTGAAATGTTAGACCACCACCAAGGCTTGAGGCACCGGGAGGGTGCGAGCAGGGGGGTGAGGACAGGAAGGAGTAGGCACGGCAGCGGGAGTGTCGGGAGAGAGGGGAGCGAGCTCGGGGAGGGGTGGTGTTAGGGGGGCGGGAGGAGTCTAGGAATCCGGGCTTTGTCGCGGGCGCAAAAAAGGGTGGAAGAAATTAAAAGAGAAAGCCAAAAAGAGTTGTTCCCGAGAAGGGATGATGGTCGGAGAGGCCGCTGGGAAAAAGGCAGTGATGACCGGACCAGGGGATTGAGAGCGAGAGGGGGTTTTTCTTCTTTTGATGAACGGCATGGTTAGAGCCGATGAGCAAGGGCCCTTGCAACGGACAAAGGACCAGGGCGGCTTGGTTTTTGTCCAGCACCACTAAGATAGGGCTCATCTGAGACTCCGTTTCCACTTTCCTTCTGGTTCCTGTGGCTCCAGCACTTTAGATATGCGGAGCACGATATGGCGGACACAGAACACCACCACACAATATTTGTCCCTTCTTTGGTTCCCTCTTATGCGGGAGATTAAGTTTTTCCCCAGCTTGTTTTTTTTTTTTTTTTTTAATTTTTTTTTATTTCTTGTGATTGACCGGGTCCCATCTGTAACCCCTAGGATGACCATGGAATGGCAACAGCAATTTGTGAAGACCAGTGCTTGTGCCCTTCAATCCAAGAGATTTTGCCTTTTTTGCCTTTTGTTCTATCCGTGCTGGGACTCTTAATGGTGTGTTGTATCCCGCCTCTGGCCTTCAGCTCTGTATTTTCTTTCTTTCTTTCTTTTTTTTTTTTTTGTCTTTTTGAGACAGGGTCTCCCCTGTAGCCCCAGCTGGCCTGGCTGTGTAGACCAGGCTGGCCTTCCAAATGCTGGGATTAAAGGCATTCATCACCTCACCTGGCTGAACTCTGTATTTTTTTTTTTTTGGTCTTTTCAAGACAGGGTCTCCCTGTAGCCCCAGCTGTCCTGGAACTCACTCTGTAGACCAGGCTGGCCGTGAACTCACAAAGATCCACCTGCCTCTGCTAGGATTAAAGGCATGCGCCACCGCGCCCAGCTGAACTCTGTATTTTTAAAAGAATGTGTTCAGGTGGATTGTACTTATATAACTGATACATTGGGATATGTACAGGTTAGAGAGTCATATTTTTTTTACAATGGTTACAAAATATTATTAAATAAAAGCAGGTTTATACAGAAAAGTGATCTATAGGAAGGCATCTAAAGTGTTTTTAACTGTGTGAGAATATGAGAGATTCCTTTTGCTTATTTTCTAAATTTCATTTGATGAAAATGATACCTTAATTCTTTTTTTGTATAGCTACCAATGATAAACTTTCAATCATGGGTGTGTATATATCTTTACACTAGTGACTTCGTGAAAGGTCCACTGCAGCTCCAGAGTTCAGAGGCATTGTGGTGAATCCCCTCATCTCCAGCAACTTACTATGAAGAACTTGAAATTGGGCTGGTGAGATGGCTCAGTAGATAAAGGAATTTGCCACCTGACCACCCAAGTTCCAACCTCAGAGCCCATGGTAGAAGGTGAGACTGGGTATGACCTCCACACACACACACTGCATCACTCGTGTGCCTGTGCTCATACACACAGGCCACCATATACATGACAGAGTTTTAAAATCAAAGTGTACAGGAAAATGGGAGCAGGTACAGCAAACTCCCATGTGCTTCTGCATTACCATTTCACCATATTTGTAAAGGTTTCTTCTGTTTGCTGCCTGTAGACAATTCAGGGTATTCTATTGAAGACTGAAGAAAATTTTCATATAGAAACTCAAGGATGAAACACGTATCTGAAAATCAGGACATACCTTGTATTAGTTTCTTTTTTTTTTTTTTTTTAAAAGACTGTGTGTATGTGTGATGGCACATGTATGGAGGTCAGAGGACAACTTGTGGGAGTTGGTTCTCTTCCTCTGTGTGGGTCCTCGAGAGATCACACTCATGTCAACAAGCTTGGCAGCAAGCACCTTTATCCTCTGAGCCAACTCACTGGCCCCTTAAAAACTTTCTTGGGGCTGGAGAGATGGCTCAGTGGTTAAGAGCACTGACTGCTCTTGCAGAGGACTGGGGTTCAATTCCCAGCACCCACATGGTGGGTAAGAACCATCTTAGGCCTGGCATGGTGGTGCATGCCTTTAATCCCAGCACTCGGGAGGCAGAGGCAGGTGGATCTCTGTGAGTTCAAGGCCAGCCTGGTCTACACAGTGAATTCCAGGCCAGCTGGGACTAAAGGGAGACCCCGTCTCAAAACAAAAAAACAAAAACCAACCAAACAAAAAAACCTTTCTTGTCAGCGTGGCAGAATACCTACCTGAAAGAACCAAAAGAGGAAAAGTTAATTTTGGTTCATGTCTATCGGCAGGGAGCTTATGTTGGAGTGGCTCAGTCTGTAGTGGCAGGAATGTATGGCAGTGGCTGTGGACAGGAAGCAGAGTGGTCAGAGCAAGGGCTGGTCTATAACCTTGCAATGTGCATCCCCAGTAACCTGCTTCTGCCAGGGAGGCTGTGCTCTCTAATGTTCCACCATCTTCTCAAATAGCACCCACCACCAGTGACGGAACAGCTGCCCAAGCATGGGTGCCTCCTAAGAGGATGCAGGGCTGGGTGTGGTGCATGCCTTTGCTCTCAGCACTCGGGTGGCAGAGGCAGAAGGATCTCTGTGACTTTGAGGCCAGCCAGTACTACATTGCGAGACTGTCTAAAAAATAAAACAGACAAAAGCACAGAAGGCCTTGTTTTCTATGAAGGGTGCAGTCTGCCAATATGTTGATTTCATATATTCAATGTGTACATATATACATGTGCAGATATGTAGGGTTTTTTTGAGACAGAGCCTCACTACATTGTCTAGACTGGTGTGGACTCTCAGACTGAAGTGGTCTTCCTGACCCAGTCTGCCTACTGCCAGGGTTATAGGAGCCCATTGCCCCATCTCACCCCATTTCTTTTTTTTTTTAATTTAATTTTATTTATTTCTGTATGTGTATGAATGTACTGTCTGCATGCAGGTTTGTGCACCCGTGTCGTGCAATGCCGCGGAGTTCAGAAGAGGGTCTCAGATTCCCCTGGAACTGGAGTTCTCCTGGAATTGGAGTTTCAGATGGTTTTTGGACGCCATGTGGGTGCTGGGGATTGAACCCAGGTCCTCTGTAAGAGCGGTCGGCGCTCTTAACCGCTAAGCCATCTCTCCAGCCCCTCACCCCATTTCTTTTAAATGATTATACCTGGTATATGTGAGGGGAACAGGCCTTTTTGCCCTTCCACACAAGAAAGCCTCTTCCTCACAGGTGGAGAAGAACAGAGTTTGTGTGTCTCTCACCTAAAGTGCTTGGGATTTGAAGTGTCTCAGATACTGGAGTTTTCTGGACTTGGAGATAACTAGCACACATTTGCTGAGTGAACAATCTTAATCAGCAAGTTTTAAATTGGAAATAGATCTGAAATCTGAAGATTTTCAGGAAGCTTTCAATTCTGGGTAATTTGTGGTTTTGGATTGGGGTGACCCTGTGCTTTCTAGGGTGCTTGGAGTACGCTGTAGACATAGTGCTGCTTGACAGCTGGCTCCCAGCATTATCTGTGTTCTCACAAAGGTAAGAGCATCTCTAAGGCGCAGGATTATGAACATCCTTGCTTTGCACCTGACCCTACCCTGGCCTCAGCACAGAGGACTGATGAGTGCAGCTGGGGCTGTGGGTCAGGAGAACCTGGGTATGGTGGCACCAGCAGCCGTTCTTTTGAAACATTGATTTATCAGTTGTGTGTGACTGTGGGTCTGTGTGTGTGAGTGTGCACAGTATGGTACACATATGGAAGTCAGAAGACAACTTGGAGGAGTTGGTTTTCTCCTTCCACCATGCAGGCTCCAGGGATTGAACTCAGGTTGTCAGGTTTGGTGACAAGCTCTCTTACCCAGTGAGCCATTTTGCTAGCCCCATTCATCTGGTTTCCTAGTGTCACAGGGGCTGCTGTAGAACAGAGACTAACATTGGGTCTTGCTTTCTTGCCCACCTTTCCCCCTTTTCTTTTGTTATTTCCTACAATGTGGGGATAGAACCCAAGTCTTCTACCTGCTTAGAGCTAAGAGCTCTAGCACTGAGTTCCACCCCAGCTCAACACTGGGCTTTTCCACTAGGAAGACACATTCCCTCGCTGAGTAAATGGATAGTTTGGCTGTGGATGTTTATAGAGTGATGCACATGCAGACTTCTGGTCGGAGGGGTCATCACACTGTAAGTCACTTTAACAATTTGGAATTGTCAACAGCAGAGGATGACAGGCTCTGAAATGCAAGTTTCCTTGCTTTTCAACCTGCAAAAGTCTCTCTTGAAGGCTCTGTTACACCGCACTGTACAGAATATAGCTTTAGAAGATTCTTTAAATTCCCTAAAGTTCTCCCTGTAAGCTGAGCACACAGAGCAAAGCTGATGTGGATTCCTGGGAGGGGTTCCACATGCATCTCTGTGAGAGCTAAGCCATTTCAGTGGGTCAGCCTTCCTGAGCTCCTCACCGCAGCCTGTGTGGGCGAGCACTGGCAGCTCACACTGCTCCTCACCTCATCTTTTGTGTTTCTTTATTGAAATTTTTATGAATTTCAACTTCATACAGTATATTTTGGTCGTATGTGGATACCCTTCCCTATCTGCACCCTCCCTTACTACCCCACCCAATTTCATGTACTTTAACTTCATGTAGATAAAGACCTATGGAGTCTAGTTTGTCTCCCCAAATATCCTTCACTGTGGGTTCATCTACTGGAGCCTGGTCACCTACAAAGAGTCTCACCCTTAAATGAGGCTGACTCTCCCCTTCCCTGCAGCCAACAGTTGCCAATAGTTCCTCAGATCGGAGTGGGATTTCTAACCCACTTCCCCACATCCATGCTGGCATTTTGTCTGGCTTCAGCTTACCTGGGACTTGTGCATGCTGTCACTGTTGATGTGAGTTCAAATGAGTAACTTCCTGGCTTTCTAGAAAACTCCATTTCCCTGTGATTATCCACTTCCCCTGGCTCTTACAGTGGCCCCTGAGCCTTTGGAGGCAGAAGTTTGATATAGGTGTCCAGTTCAGGGATAATCACTCTCCGGTCTCTTATTCTCTGCATGTTTACCAGTTGTGGGTTTCTGGAAGCTTCTCTGCTGAGAGTTCAGTGTCCTCACCTCTTCTGACCAGCTCAGCTTTGGGGAAGTAGCCACTGGGGTTCCAGGCCTCACATCAGTGCCTGCTTCCATGCTGGTCCAAAATACAGGAAAGCGAGAGGTAAAGGAATTGACATAAAGTCACTTCAGACTGGAGTTAGGGCAGAGCTGGGCTGTTTTGCTTGTCTCCCAAGCACAGCCGGCATGAAGAGACCTACTTTGCAGCTGGTGTGAAGAGACCTATGTCCCCTTCAAGCCACAATAGGCTGGGAGCTATTCACGCCTGATTCTGTGAAGGGCTGAGCTTGTCAGCTCAGCCACCTGCAGAGTTGAAAAGGCAGGCCCTTTCTGAGGAGAGGCAGTACCTTTAGCCTCCTCCGTTCCTTAATGTGCAACATGCAGCTTAAATATGAAAAGCAGTGTGTGGGACATCACAGCAGGAAGCCAAAGAGACAGGAAGCCTAGAGTTAGACCAGGAGAGAACAGAGCTGTGGATGACCGAGATGTTTGACCTGGAAGACAAGGTCCTTAAGATTCCATGGCAAATACATCATATAGTGCAGAGAGGAGGGACCTGCTGAGTGAACAGAGGAGGAACACAGCAGACATTAGGACCAGAGCTGAAGATGGCTCCCTGCTCTCAGATGGGGCCTACATGTTCATAATGGCTGAGAACTGAAACACCCAGGACCACATGCATGCTTCCTTGTCTGATAAAACTATGCCTATCTCTCTCCATGAGATTGGCCCTCCACACACACTCGACCACTGAGCTGGATCCCAGAACTGCTTTTGTTCTTTTCATTTAATTTTCACTAAGTCCACACTGACCTTGAAGTTGTCTTCTTGCCTCAGCCTCTCAGATAGTGGATGACAGACATGCACTGCTAGGCCCAGCTACAATGGTCTTTGGCTAGCCCTGAGATCATTGTGGAGGTGGCGAGCTTGGAGAAGGGCCTCACCTGGGGTCTGAACGTGGAAGCATGTCATGTTCTCAACACCATGGTCAGTCTTGATGAGTTCCATTCTTCCGGCCAGTGTATAGTACCAGGAAGACTGGCCCTAGTTTTATCCATGGTGCTGGTTTACAGAGCTTCCAGGGGCTGGGTGGGTATGGGGCACAGTAGTGCCCTTGGTGTGCTTGGAGTGGGTCCCAGTGTTTCCTGGGTCTTTTGAACCCCCAGAGTTTTGAGCACATCTATGGAAGACCCATCGTCAATCCACAGACACAGTAAAGCTTTGATTTAGGAGAACTGATGGTTGTGATGATCCCGAAGTTCTTTCACCAGGAGCCCAAAGGAAGACTCCAGCTCCTGTGACAGGAGAGGTTGGTTGGTGGTGCCAGTGACAATGCTCACTGTGTATTTTTGACAAAAGACAATCATTCTATGAAATCTGATTTTCTGTAGCATGAGATTTCATGGGATCTGAATATCTAGCTTTAATATTAATTTGGAATACGATAGGGTATACTGACATTTATTATTTATTGGTTTACATAAGGCCCCTCTCCATTAGCTGGTGAAATTTTAGACATCAAAGCTGCCAGGGTCTGCAGGAGGATACCTTGATGGGCCACTAGATGACAGTACAACGTTAAGAATAAAACATGTTTTCTGCAGCTGGGATTTTCCTGCATGCCTGTTAACAATCAGGTTTTCCACTACTTCAAAAGATCACAGGCAGTCCTTGTGACTAGAAGATGGGGACAGTCACGATCTCTGTAAACAGTGTAGCTGAGTTTGATTAACCCCCAGAGCAGATGTCAACAGAGCCAAGTGGCTTAAATAAGATGCAGAAATAAGATGCCTGATTATACATGGCATTCATAAATTGATGGCTTGTCAAGGAGATTGAAGGACAGGTGGCTAGCCATCCCTAAGAGCAGGATGTATGGCTAGATTGTAGCTGGTGAGGAAGGCTATAGGTTGATTTTCATTTTATTTATTCATATTTTTACTTATTTTTGAATATGCCCATTTTCTGTGAAAGAATTTTCTGCCAGTGACCTTGTTATTGCTCTGGAGAGACAGCAGTATCTGCAGAGTACATAATGCATCATTGAGCAGTGCCATATGGCCATGAGCTCGTGGATTTGAGGTGCAAGTGTTCTTTTCTGTAGCAGAGGTAGAAATGGAAACCAAAGGAGCAGGTCACTTAGTGAAGTTAAGATTATTTTGACATTTAATGTCTATGTGGTGACATTTCTTGGTGCCATCTGTGTTAGGAACTGCTGGATTGCTATGTTCCTTCCTGGTCACCAGGGGAAACAGGTACTTGTAAAGGGTGAAAGTAGAAGGGATGGCAGGGGTGGTGGATTCTCAGAGAAGAGAGTCCAGTGCTGTTCTTCACAGTTGCAGTTCCCCAGTGCTGCCACAAGAGGGTGTGCAGACAGCATTTGTGAAAGATCATAGGCATGGTTCTGAGGCATTGGGCTGTGTGCTCTGGTCACTTCCTGAGTGATGGGATTCCAGGGATGCCATCAAATGCCAGTGCCACTGTTCCTATCAGTACAGTGACAGGCAAGCCCTTGCTCCAGGGAACTTAGGGCCTGAGGGCCCAGTAGTGGAGAGGTGTTCTGGGATGAACAACACCTGGCTTTCTCTAGAGTCTTGTTTTGAAATAGGAACACTCCTGGGGAGGGTGATCAATAAATAGAGGTAAATCCCTAGCCTGGCTGCTGGGCTTCCCCAAGAGTCAGGATTGGGTGGATCATAGGAGTAGGTGGAGATCAGTACGGGGAGGGGCAGGTGTAGGCTCATACTGAGTATATGCATGGCTGATTCCACTTTTTCCTTCATGCTGTGCCCGGAGTTACAATTTCATTTGACTTGGACAGAGCCCGGGAGGTCAACTTATCTCGGTTGGATGTAACTAGAGAAAAGTGGCTTGTTTCCTCTCATTATCTGCAGGTCTCCTTCTCACCAAGGATCTCAGTAAACTGTTGTAGGAAGAAGAGCGGCATGGGGCACCCACCTGACTGCCACCTCCCTGAAATGGCCACGTTGCCTTGTCTGGCTGAGAAGGGCTTGCTGAGTTCTGTCTGTGTCTGTCCCACACTTTGTGCTTCCCTAAGTGTCCGCTTCCCTTCCTGGAGACGGACTCATTTCTCACTGTGCTGGCAAGGTGATCTGTTCTCAGTGCTGATCCCCAGTGGGAACCCAGCCCAGAGGGATTTGAGCAGCATACAAATTTACTCTGACAGGCAGAGAACCCCTTCTTTCCTTTTTAATTAGGTCATTGATCAAGAACATTGACCAGAAAAAATTATGCCCTGTTGACCACATTCTCAGATGACGATCAATGATGTTAACCTTCAGTACATTGGTTCTGCACTGGGAACTGATTGGAAGGGCTAAAGCTGCTTGATGGATTATGGGGTGAGAGCCAGGACACACACTCTCAAAGGGTGTCCAGGGGTTTTTATTTTACCACCTAGTCAACAGACAACGAAGTGGGAAATCGCCCCGGAAGCTGGCTTCTGAAGACAGAGGTTTGAAAGCTGTTCCCAATACCACCCTAATGCCCTTTGCGGCTCCCTGGGCTCCAGCAGCAGGAAAATGTCTGTGCAGAGCTGGCAGAAGCCTCTGCCCTGTCTGTTGAAGATAGGAGCCGCCTCCTTCCATCCAGGGTACCTTTTCAATCCGAAGCCCTGTATTTTGTCACCATCATCAGAAAACTGTAAGTTGAAAGAGGACAACTGGCTGTATCAAATGTAGAGTCAGAAAAAGTTTAACAGCAAAGGCAGAAGCAGAGTTTTAGTTTGAGGGTTGAGTGACTGTGTTGCTTTTTTTGTCTTTTTTGATACTGGGTCTCCCTTTAGTCCTAGCTGGCCTGGATCTTGCTATGTAGACCAGGCTGTCCTTGAACTCACAGAAATCTGCCTGCCTCTGCCTCCCAAGTGCTAGGATTAAAGGTGTGCACCACCACACCTGGTTGTGTTGCTTTTTAAAAATATTTTATTTTTATTTGTATTTTATGTGCTATACGTAAGTACAGTCATGTCTTGTAATGCCCGCAGTGGTCAGAAGAAGGTGTTGAATTCCCTTTGAACTGGAGTTATGGATGGTTGTTAGCTGCCATGTGGGTGCTGGGAACCAAGCCTGGGTCCTTGGCAAGAGGTGCTCTTAACCGCTGCACCATCTCTTCAGCCCCTTGATTGTGGTTCTTAAGGCTATGCATGTGCACGTGTGTGTGTGTGTGTGTGTGTGTGTGTGTGTGTGTGTGTGTGTGTGTGTGCTTTGGTCTGAGTCACTGTCATCTTCATGAGAAATACAGTGTAAGGACAGGTGCAGATTGTCTGACAGCTTGCCTGGTGGCAGATGGGGAAGACTGAGCTCCTGTTGCCAGGGTCTGGCTCTTGTGCATCCCTCAAAGGTTGATGTGGTAAACAGTTGGTCCTTTCTGGGAGGTGGCCTATGGGGCACTGGAGGGGGAAGCTAGGCTATAAAGGGGGTTGTGAGACCCCGGACCCTTCATGAATTTTCTTGTTTTGTGGCTAATGAAGTGAGCAATTTTCTCTGCCATGTACTTCCTGCTCCTGCCACTGAGCACACCCACCAGAGGCCCAAGGCGGTGGAGCCACCTGACTCTGGACCGGAGCCTTCAGAGCCACGAGCTAAGGAAACCCTTTTCTTTTATGTATGGTATTCATCTTAGATACATCTCTTTAAAAACATTTGTAATTGAAAGTTTATGATTTTTTTTTTTGGTCTTTTTGAGACAGGGTCTCCCTTTAGTCCCAGATGCCCTGGAGCTCGCTCCATAGGCCAGGCTGGCCTTGAACTCATAGAGAGCCTCCTGCTTCTGCCTCCCAAGTGCTGGGATTAAAGGCATGCACCACTACACCTGGCATAGCACTATTATATATAATTATATAAATAAAATAAGGCCTATCAATTACAATTTCTGCCTCCAAAAGTTCTTCAGTGAGGGTGCATCCACTGAAGCTTGGTTAACACACCAAGCGTGCCATCCTTGAAAGAGACTGTCTCTCCCTCTCCCAGCAGCCACTGATTGCCAAAAGCTCCTTAGGTTAGGTTGGGCTTGGTGTTTCCTACCCAGTTCTCCATGTCTATGCTGGGATTTTGTCTGACTTAAGCACATATGGGATGTATTCATGCTGTCACCATTGCCGTGAGTTCATACAAGTAACTGACTAGCTGTTTGGAAAATTCCATTTCCTTGTGCTCATCCATAACCCCTGGCTCTTACCACCTTTCTGCCCCCTTTTTTGCAATGATCCCTGAGCCTTAGGAGGCGGAAGTTTGATATAGGTGTTCTATTTAAGGATAAGCACTCTGCAGTCCCTTGTTCTCTGCATTGGCCAGTTGTGGATTTCTGTGTTAATCACTATCTGCTGTATAAAGAAACTTCTCTGGTGAGAGTTGAAAGATGCATTGGTCTACAGGTAGGAGTCAGTTTAATATAACCACTAGCCAGGTAGGTTGGCATGTACCTTTAGGTTCATCATCACTCAGGAGGCAGAGGTAGACAGATCTCTGTAAGATTGAGGCCAGCCTGGTCTACATAGTGAGTGCCAGGGCAGTTGGGGCTATGAGAGAACCTGTCTCAAAAAGATGGAATAATACAACTATTTAATAGAATACTAGTACTAGGCTTTCCTCTATGTCCTGTGACCTGCCTAGCTCCAGGTTCCTAAGCTTGATATTAGTGTCAGGTCTGTCCTGTGAAGTGGACCTAAAATCCAATTAGAGAGCAGTTGGTTACTCCCGTGATATTTGTGCCAGTATGGTACCAGTGAGCATATTTGTCAGGAGATATGGCTCTTTTTGTTTATATTTGTATTCATTTTATATAGTGATAAGTTTCATAAACACATTTTCTTTTTTTTGCTTCACATAACTGAAAGTGATGTTATAGTACATGTTATTTACAGTTGAGTAATGTGTTGCAATCATCTAGAAGGCATAAAAATGCATCATAAATTATATAAAATTACAGATTGTGGATATATACTATATAGGATTATTGTGTCTATAGTGTTTCAAGTTATATTCTCAGAAAGAGACACAAAATGCTCAAGATTAATGGAAAATATACAAACTAAATGGATTTGACACCATTAAAAACACTGTCTGGTGTCTTTCATGTGTCCCTGTGTCCAGGTTTCTGGCACCACCCCCTTAGCATCACCCAGTGTCCAGCCTGTCCCGTGGACTATGGTGGGATGATTTGGAGGGCCCCGCTTGTTCAAGTTGGATGCCTTAGCTTATTTTCCTTCAGTTAATCAGAATGGAATGATGGATTTAAAAGTAGACTGTTCTTGCCATTGACTGGTAGAGAAATTAAAGGGTCGGGCTGAGACAGACCGCCATGTCCACTGCCGTGGACTCCTTGTTCCAAGGCCACTAGGGCTCTGCAATATGTGGGTTTCATGTTCCCTGTGGTAAAAGACCTGTTGTGCCTCCCTGGTCTATAGAAGGGAGAGTCATGACCAGGGGCAGTCTTTGGGCTCCTCCTTCCAGATGGGCAAGGTGCTCTGTCCTCTACTGCTAGAACTCATTGTCTTATAAACTGGCGTGGCACTTGTTTGTGTCCTATGGCCTTCCTGTGAATGTCATGTTGACATAGCACAAAGTCATCATGAGTGTGTAGAAGCATGGCATGTCATTCACATCCAGGGTCTAGGTTCCGCTCTGGCACTCAGTCCTCTACACTTCTGAGAGCTGTGGCCTTGGGCTGCTGTGTCATCAGCAGGCACATCGTCATATGGTCCACTTGTGAACCTGCTGCCTCCCCTCACCCCATGATGGCCCTGTCCTGCCTCTCCTCACCCCTGTGCATGGCCCTGTCTTGCCTCCCCTCACCCCGTGATGGCCCTGTGCTGCCTCCCCTCACCCCGTGATGGCCCTGTCCTGCCTCCCCTCACCCCTGTGCATGGCCCTGTCTTGCCTCCCCTCATCCTGTGATGGCCCTGTGCTGCCTCCCCTTACCCCGTGATGGCCCTGTCCTGCCTCCCCCCACCCCGTGATGGCCCTGTCTTGCCTCCCCTCGCCCCGTGATGGCCCTGTCTTGCCTCCCCTCGCCCCGTGATGGCCCTGTCTTGCCTCCCCTCGCCCCGTGATGGCCCTGTCTTGCCTCCCCTCGCCCCGTGATGGCCCTGTCTTGCCTCCCCTCGCCCCGTGATGGCCCTGTCTTGCCTCCCCTCGCCCCGTGATGGCCCTGTCTTGCCTCCCCTCGCCCCGTGATGGCCCTGTCTTGCCTCCCCTCGCCCCGTGATGGCCCTGTCTTGCCTCCCCTCGCCCCGTGATGGCCCTGTCTTGCCTCCCCTCGCCCCGTGATGGCCCTGTCTTGCCTCCCCTCGCCCCGTGATGGCCCTGTCTTGCCTCCCCTCGCCCCGTGATGGCCCTGTCTTGCCTCCCCTCGCCCCGTGATGGCCCTGTCTTGCCTCCCCTCGCCCCGTGATGGCCCTGTCTTGCCTCCCCTCGCCCCGTGATGGCCCTGTCTTGCCTCCCCTCACCCTGTGATGGCCCTGTGCTGCCTCCCCTCACCCCATGATGGCCCTGTCCTGCCTCTCCTCACCCCGTGATGGCCCTGTCTTGCCTCCCCTCGCCCCGTGATGGCCCTGTCTTGCCTCCCCTCGCCCCGTGATGGCCCTGTCTTGCCTCCCCTCGCCCCGTGATGGCCCTGTCTTGCCTCCCCTCGCCCCGTGATGGCCCTGTCTTGCCTCCCCTCATCCTGTGATGGCCCTGTGCTGCCTCCCCTCGCCCCGTGATGGCCCTGTCTTGCCTCCCCTCACCCCGTGATGGCCCTTGTCCTGCCTCCCTCATCCTGTGATGCCCTGTGCCTGCCTCCCCCTCACCCCGTGAGGCCTCTGGCTGCCTTCCCCTCACCCTATTGATGGCCTGTGCTGCCTCCCCTTCACCCCACGCATGGCCTGTCTTGCCTCCCCTCATTCCCATGATGGCCCTGTTCTGCCTCCCCTCACCCCGTGATGGCCCTGTCTTGCCTCCCCTCACCCCGTGATGACCCTGTGCTGCCTCCCCTCAACCCGTGATGATGTCCCTGTGCTGCCTCCCCTCATCCTGTGATGGCCCTGTCCTGCCTCCCCCCACCCCCCGTGCATGGCCCTTTGTCTTGCCTCCCCCTCACCCCGTGATGGCCCTGTGCTGCCTCCCCTCATCCTGTGATGGCCCTGTCCTGCCTCTCCTCACCCCTGTGCATGGCCCTGTCTTGCCTCCCCTCACCCCGTGATGGCCCTGTGCTGCCTCCCCTCACCCCGTGATGGCCCTGTCCTGCCTCTCCTCACCCCGTGATGGCCCTGTGCTGCCTCCCCTCACCCCTGGCATGGCCCGTCTTGCCTCCCTCACCCGTGATGGCCCCTTGTCCTGCCTCCCCTCACCCCTGTGCATGGCCCTGTCCTGCCTCCCCTCACCCCGTGATGGCCCTGTGCTGCCTCTCCTCACCCCGTGATGGCCCTGTCCTGCCTCTCCTCACCCCTGTGCATGGCCCTGTCCTGCCTCCCCTCACCCCGTGATGGCCCTGTCCTGCCCCCCTCCACCCGTTTGATGGCCCCCTGTGCTCGCCTCCCTCACACCGTTATGGCCCTGGCTGCCTCCCCTCCACCCCTTGGGCCATGTGCTGCCCTTCCCCCTCAACCCCGTGATGGCCCGTTCTTGCCTCCTCACCCCGTGATGGCCATGTCCTGCCTCTCCTCCTCCCTGTGCATGGCCCCCTGTCCTGCCCCCCTCAACCCCTTGGGATGGACCTGTGCTGCCTCCCCTCACCCCGTGATGGCCCTGTGCTGCCTCCCCTCACCCCGTGATGGCCCTGTCCTGCCTCCCCTCACCCCGTGATGGCCCTGTGCTGCCCCCCCTCANCCCCGTGATGGCCCTGTGCTGCCTCCCCTCATCCTGTGATGGCCCTGTGCTGCCTCCCCTCACCCCGTGATGGCCCTGTCCTGCCTCCCCTCATCCTGTGATGGCCCTGTGCTGCCTCCCCTCACCCCGTGATGGCCCTGTCCTGCCTCCCCTCACCCCGTGATGGCCCTGTCCTGCCTCCCCTCACCCCTGTGCATGGCTGTGTCCTGGCTCTTCTTGACTTTTCTCTTTTAACATCTTTCCTTTCCTTTGTCCAGAAACAGACTTCTTTCAGTCAAGAGACTAATTCTTCTTCTGGCTGGGTAAAAGCCACCAGGGAAGTCTGTATTTAGAGACAGACAAGCTGGGCTTTCTATTAAATAAAGCTGTCTGAATTCATCTTTGTGAAAGGCATTTCTTTCTAATCAGGTAGAAACACCTTTTTTATAGTTCCTACACAAGATCAGAAAAAGGAAAGAAATCTATTTGTCTTCTCCTCTAAATTTACAGGCAGAAAAATGCACCCCACAGAGCCTCTGTCAAAGGCCTGTGACATCGGCTCAAGGGCGTCCAAAGTCATCAGGGCCCACGTGGACTCCCTACTGCCTCTGGGCACAGCCACTCAAGAAGGCAGCACAGACAAGGGCAGGCAGGGCGCAGCCAGTGTGGACATCAGAGGACATTTGAAGCCGTGAGATCTCAGGACAGATCCAGAAGACCGCAGCCAGAGGAGCCAGGAGTGTTCTGGAATGTTCTGATGTTACCCTCAGGCCCTTGTGTGTCGGTATGTTATTGTCCATGTATCTGTGCTTGGTCAGACCCCATTACAAGATCCACAACATCAGACCAATTCCTGGGTGCCAGAGTGCTCCAAGACAAACACAAACTAAACCCCAACCCTGATTGAACTGGGATTTGCTGAGGTCTGACCTTCCTGGGGTATGTCACAGGGAAGAGAATGCACCAATGTGCTGTCTGCAGCTCTAATTATCGTGTGGCTCCTCTGTCACCGGGTGAACCTTCCAATCCAATTTGATTATCTCTCAAGCTCAGTTTCTCTGGGCTAACAAATCTGGTAATTGGTACTTTCCATTCTCTATCAAATTAAATCTCCTCTTATAAAGAAAGTTAGGATTGATTTCTAAAAATGAATAGGATGTTTGTCTCTGACACACAAAGATAGAAAATGGCCTCCTATAGCACAGGCAGGGGGCAGAAGAGTCATTTTCTCCTCAGCCACACTCTTTCATGAACACTTTCCAAGATTTTTCCCAGCCAACATCCAATTATACCTATGATGACCACAACAAATAATACTGAGCGTGGGCAGTTTCTCCATGTCAACACCAGCAGGTCTCCAGATTCTTGTCTTAGTTCATAGCTACTCTTCAAGGTCTGCTCGCCCAAGTTCAAAACTCACAGAACATGATAAAGCATATACCACGCCATGCGGCTGTCCCCATCTTGCCTCTGCTTCTTGGTCTGTGGCTGTGTTTCCATGCCCATGAACTAAGCTGCTGTGTCATGGCTTCCCCACCATAATGGACTGAAGCCTCTGTAACCATGAGCCTAATTAAAATTTTCTACCTTAAGTTGTTTCACTCAGGTACCATAACAATTCAAAAATATCTAATGTAAGCACAAGCTAATTTAAGAGGAACTAATTACTTCATTGTTCTATCATTTCTGCCAGCTGTCTGTGCCATTCGTCAGTTTTCTAATTTTTCTTTGGTATTTCTGTGATGGCTGAATTGACTCCACTTTGCACCATCTTAAAACTCATTCTCAGCTCAACACTGCCAAAAAATTCTAGGCAGCTGCGGCCCCTTCCCCTTTCTCTGAAATATGCTTCTGATGACCATCCGCTTGCTCCAGCCTTGATAAAACATAAACTGTTGTGACATGATGAACTGCTGGTCTGGATTTCTGGAACTCGCTTATCTTTCTGAGGGCACCCCAATATTACCTAGGTGGAGTGCCATGGGCAAGGTGGCTGCGGGGGTTTTTTGCCTTGTGGGTTTTTTTCTTACTTAAAATGCCCCCCTCCCTGCCTCACTCCTTACATCAGTTTCAGACTGGAAAACAAAACTGTTTTGCCAGCAACAGCTGCTTCAATAAATCTGGCTGATTCAAATCTGAATTGAGTCAAGTGGTCTTTTCTAGTAGTCTCAAACTCCACAACAGTTCCTTCTTTCTACTTACTTTATTTCCTTTTATAACTTTTTGAAGAGGAGATTTATATCAGGATTTTTATTTTCTCGCTATAAACATTGATTTCTCTCCCAGCAGTATCTTAGCCACCTCCCACAGGTGTTAATATGTGGTTTATTTATCATTCAGCTTTAATTGTGGATTTCCTTATCTCTATGGCTCAGAGATTTTCCTAAATATCTTAGGGTTTTTGATTCCTAATTCAATTATCTTATGGTTAAATAGTAGACCTCTTTATGGTGGATTTATATTTTTCTGTTTGTCTTTAATGTGTGTGTGTGTGTGTGTGTGTGTGTGTGTGTTTATTTTGAAATAGGATCTCATGTAATCCAGGCTGGTCTTGAACTTCCTGTTGAGCCAAAGATGAATTTGAAATTTTGATGCTCCTGCATCAGCCTCCTGAGTGCTGAGATTACAGGCATGGGCCACCATGCCTGGCATAAGGAATGAATATTATTAAATTGTTGGGTGAATATTTTATAAATGTCAGTCAAGTCAGGATGAGTAATCACACTGTACATTTTCTATA
The DNA here is from genome assembly GCA_009823505.1 of Rhizomys pruinosus. Taxonomy (NCBI): domain Eukaryota; kingdom Metazoa; phylum Chordata; class Mammalia; order Rodentia; family Spalacidae; genus Rhizomys; species Rhizomys pruinosus. The sequence goes on from VZQC01005960.1 coordinate 1,019,882, forward strand.
ATCTTTCTGAAATGATGCTTAATTGTTCTTTCAGTTACTGACCAAAGGGTATGAACATCTCTTGGTCTTTGTGATGTAGCCAGATCTGTCAGCTTTCTTCTGTACCATGTATTTCAAAGCTCTGCAAGTATATGTGTACATTTATTATTTGTATATCTCTAATGAACAGGGCACTTCATTACTGTCAATCTTCTCTCTTTGTTTCTTATAGTATTGCTCGTTTAAGATTCAACATGCCTGGGGTGATACGGCAGGAGACACTTCTCAAGGTTACTGTTTTATAAACTTACTTTTCCCCAATATTTCCACCAAATCTAAGTATTTCTATTTATAAGAAGTCCCTTATACAGAGCAAGAATTTTAGAAGTTCAGTCTGTTCACTTTTATAGTTCCACTGGGGCGCTTAATCCAGTTCACAAGAAAAACTACCAATAGTCTTGGGCTTAAGCTTGGCTTGCTGGCCCTGTTCACTCCTTGTTTCTCTGTGTCTCTTCTGCTTTATTTGTCACTGATCAACTCTTTTTAAGATTTCATTTTCAATTCCTTTATAGGTCTTTAATTTATACATCTTCGCATTATTTTTATTTGATCATCAATCACAGTGGGCAGGTTTATCTTCCTTCAACTGATTAAACTGTTATATGAATTCATATAAACATAAGAATTTATGAAAATTTAATTTCAACTAACTCCATATCATCTGTTATTCTGTATTTCTTTTTTTTAAGATTTTTTTAAATTTTATTTATTTCGGTTTGTGTATGAATGTACTGTCTGCATGCAGGTGTGTGCACTCATGTCGTGCAATGCTCTGGAGGTCAGAAGAGGGTGTTGGATTCCCCTGGAACTGGAGTCCTCCTGGAATTGGAGTTTCAGACCGTTCTCGACTGCCATGTGGGTTCTGGGGATTGAACCCGGGTTCTCTGTGGGAGCGGTCGGCGCTCTTAACCTCTAGGCCATATCTCCAGCCCTATGATGTTGATTTACCTGCCTCTGAGTCCTAGGATTATAGCAATGCACAATGAGGGGTTTTTGTTTTTTTTTTGTATTTTGTTTTATGCCATGCTGGGGGTTGAATCCATGTTAGGCGACCACTCTACCAACTGTGCTAACTTCCCCAGCCCAGATAGGTTTCCCTATTCCTTAGCTTGTTTCCTTTCCTGTGATGGCATTATGTTTTTATTTTATTTATTTTTGTATGTGTATGAATGTACTGTCAACATGTAGGTTTGTGCACCCTTGTTATGCAATACCACAGAGGTCAGAAGAGGATCTCAGATTCCCCTGGAACTGGAGTTCTCCTGGAATTGAAGTTTCAGACATTTCATGGCCGCAATGTGGGTGCTGGGGATTGAACCCGAGTCCTCTCTAAGAGCAGTCGGCGCTCTTGACCATTTTAACATCTCTCCAGCCCTACACTTTTGATTTACCAGTCTCTGAGTCCTGGGATTATAGACTTGCAGAATGAGGGGTTTTCATTTTTGGATTTTTTTTTTTATGCCATGCTGGGGGTTGAATCCATGATAGGCAATCACTCTAGCAACTGAGCTAACTCCCCCACCCCAGATGGGTTTCTCTCTTTCCCTAGCTTGTTTCCTTTCCTGTGGTGGCATTGTTTTTTTTTTCCTTTTATTTCATTTATTTTTGTATGTGTATGAATGTACTATCTGTATGTAAGTTTGTGTACCCGTGTCGTGGAAGGCCGCGGAGTTCAGAAGAAAGACTCGGATTCACCTGGATCTGGAGTTCTCCTGGAATTGGAGTTTCTGAAGGTTCTTGGCCACCATGTGGGTGTTGGGCATAGAACCAGGGTCCTTTGTAAGAGCAGTCGGTGCTCTTAACATCTAGGCCATCTCTCCAGCCCTACACTTTTGATTTACATGTCTCTGAGTCCTGGGATTATAGACATGCACAATGAGGGCTTTTCTTATTTGTATTTTGTTTTATGCCAAGCTGGGTGTTGAATCAATGTTAGGTGATCTCTCTACCAACTGAGCTAACTCTCCAAACCCCGGATGGGTTTCCCTCTTTCCTTAGCTGTTTCCTTTCCTGTGATTGCTTTTTTTTTTCTTTTTTTATTTTATTTATTTTTGTATGTTTATGAATGTTCTGTCTGCATGTAGGTCTGTGCACCCGTGTCGTGCAATGCCATGGAGGTCAAAAGAGGGTCTCGGATTCCCCTGTAACTGGAGTTCAGGAATTGGAGTTTCAGACCATTCTAGGCCACCATGTGGGTGCTGGGGATCGAACCCAAGTCCTCTGTAAGAGCAGTCAGTGGTCTTAACTGCTAGGCCATCTCTCCAGCCCTACACTTTTGATTTACCTGTCTCTGAGTCCTGGGATTATAGACATGCAAAATGAGGGTTTTTTTTTTTCTATTTTTTTTTTAACATGCTGGGGTTTGAATCCATGTTAGGTGATCACTCTACCAACTGAGCTAACTCCTCCAGCCTAAATGGATTTCCTTCTTTCCCTAGCTTGTTTCCTTTCCTGTGATAGCATTATTTTTTTTTCTTATTTTCTTTTATTTAATTTTGTATGTGTATGAATGTACTGTCTGCATGTAGGTTTGTGCACCCTTGTCATGCAATGCTGCAGAGGTCAGAAGAGGCTCTCTGATTCCCCTGGAACTGGAGTTCTCCTGGAATTGGAGTTTCAGAAGGTTCTAGGCCGCCATGTCGGGGCTGGGGAATGAAGCCGGGTCCTCTGTGAGAGCGGTCGTCATTCTTAACCTCTAGGCCATCTCTGCATTCCTACACTTTTGATTTACCTGTCTCTGAGTCCTGGGATTATAGACATGCACAATGAGGGGGGGTTGTATTTTGTTTTATGCCATGCTTGGGGTTGAATCCATATTAGGTGATCACTCTACCAACTGAGCTAACTCCCCCAGCCCAGATGGGTTTCCCTCTTTCTGTACCTTGTTTCCTTTCCTGTGTTGGCATTATGTATTATATCTCTTTTTTTAATTTATTTTTGTATGTGTATGAATGTACTGTCTGCATGTAGGTTTGTGCACCCTTGTCATGCAATACCGTGGAGGTCAGAAGAGGGTCTCAGATTCCCCTGTAACTTGAGTTCTCCTGGAATTGGAGTTTCAGAACTTTCTACATAGCCATGAGGGTGCAGGGGATCGATCTCAGGTCCTCTGTAAGAGCAGTCAGCGGTCTTAACTGCTAGGCCATCTTTCCAGCCCTACATTTTTGATTTACCTGTCTCTGAGTCCTGAAATTATAGACATGCACAATGGGGGGGGGGAGTTTGCATTTTGTTTTATGCCATACTAGGGGTTGAATACATGTTAGGTGATCACTCTACCAACTGAGATAACTCCCCCAGCCCAGATGTGTTTCCCTCTTTCCATAGCTTGTTTCCTTTCCTGTGATGGCATTAGTTTTTTTTTTTAATTATTTTTGTATGGATATGAATGTGCTGTCTGCATGTATGTTTGTGCACCTGTTTCCTGCAATGCCAAGGAGGTCAGAGGAGGGTCTCAGATTCCCCTGTAACTGGAGTTCTTCTGGAATTGGAGTTCCAGATGGTTCTTGTCCACCATCCGGATGCTGGGGATAGAACCCAGGTCCTCTGTAAGATCAGTCAGTGCTCTTAACCACTAGGCCATCTCTCCAGCCATACACTTTTGATTTACCTGTCTCTGAGTCCTGAGATTACAGACATGCACAATGAGGGGTTTTCTTTTTTGGATTTTGTTTTATGCCATGTTGTGGCTTGAATCCATGTTAGGTGATCACTCTACCAACTGAGCTATCACCGCCACCATGGATGGGTTTCCCTCTTTCCCTAGCTTGTTTCCTTTCCTGTGATGGCATTAAGTTTTTTTTTTCTTTTTTTACTTTTAATTATTTTTGTATGTATATGAATGTGCTGTCTGCATGTAGGTTTGTGCACTCATTTCCTGCAATGCCCAGTAGGTCAGAAGAGGGTCTCAGATTCTCCTGGAACTGGAGTTCTCCTGGAACTGGAGTTTCAGACAGTTCTTGGCCGCCATGTAGGTGTTGGGGATCGAACCCGGGTCCTCTCTAAGAGGGGTCGGTGCTCTTAACCCCTAGGCCATCTCTCCAGGCCTACACTTTTGATTAACCTGTCTCTGAGTCCTGGCATTACAGACATGCACAATGAGGGTTTTTTTGTTTTTTTTTTTTTTGTATTTTGTTTTATGCCATGCTGGAGGTTGAATCCATGTTAGGGGATCACTCTACCAAATGAGCTAACACCCTGAGCCCAGGTGGGTTTCCATCTTTCCCTAGCTTGTTTCCTTTCCTGTGATAGCATTATGGCTTTTTTCTTTCTTTTTTTATTTATTTTTGTATGTGTATGAATGTACTGTCTGCATGTAGGTTTGTGCCCCCTTGTCGTGCAATCCCGGGGAGGTCAGAAGAGGGTCTCAAATTCCCCTGGAACTGGAGTTCTCCTGGAATTGGAGTTTCAGACAGTTCTTGGCAGCCATGTGTGTGCTGGTGATTGATCCTGCGTCCTCTGTAAGAGTGGTTGGCGCTGTTAACCTCTAGGCCATCACTCCAGCCCTACATTTTTACCTGTCTCTGAGTCCTGGGATTATAGACATGCACAATAGGGGTTTTCTTTTTTGTATTTTGTTTTATGCCATGTTGTGGCTTGAATCCATGATAGGTGATCACTCTACCAACTGAGCTAACTCCGCCACCCTGGATGGGTTTCCCTCTTTCCCTAGCTTATTTGCTTTCCTGTGATGGCTTTAGGTTTTTCTTCTTTTTTAAATTTTTTTTGTATGTGTATGAATGTACTGTCTACATGTAGGTTTGTGCACCCGTGTCCTACAATGCCATGGAGGTCAGAAGAGGGTCTCGGATTCCCCTGGAACTGGAGTTCTGGAATTGGAGTTTCAGAACATTCTAGGCCACCATGTGGGTGCTGGGGATCGAAGCTAGGTCCTCTGTAAGAGCGGTCGGCATTCTTAACCACTTGGCCATCTCTCCAGCCCTACACTTTTGATTTACCTGTCTCTGAGTCCTGGGATTATAGACATGCACAATGAGGGTTTATTTTTTTTTTATATTTTATTTTATGCCATGCTGGGGGTTGAATCCATGTTAGGCTATCACTCTACCAACTGAACTAACTCCCCCAGCCCAGATGGGTTTCCCTCTATCTCTAGCTTGTTTCCTTTCCTGTGATTGCATTATGTTTTTTTCTTTTTTTTCATTTATTTTTGTATGTGTATGAATGTACTGTCTGCATGTAGGTTTGTGCACATGTGTCGTGCAATGCCACGGAGGTCAGAAGAATGTCTCAGATTCCCCTGGAACTGGAGTTCTTCTGGAATTGGAGTTTCAGACCATTCTAGGCCACCATGTGTGTGCTGGGCATTGATCCCAGGTCCTCTGTAAGAGCAGTCAGTGGTCTTAACCGCTAGCCCATCTCTCCACCCCTACACTTTTGATTTGCCTGTCTCTGAGTCCTGAGATTACAGACATGCACAACGAGGGGGGTGTTTTTTGTAATTTTTTATGCCATGCTGGGGGTTGAATCCATGTTAGGCAATCACTCTACCAAGTGAGCTAACTCCCCCAGCCAGGATGGGTTTCCCTCTTTCCCTAGCTTATATCCTTTCCTGTGATAGCATTATGTTTTCTTTTCTTTTTTTCTTTTATGTATTTTTGTTTGTGTATGAATGTACTGTTTGCATATAAGTTTGTGCACCCATGTCGTGCAATGCCACGGAGGTCAGAAGAGAGACTCAGATTCCCCTGGAACTGGAGTTCTCCTGGAATTGGAGTTTCAGATGGTTCTCATCCACCACGTGCGTGCTGGGATTTGAAAACCAGTCCTCTGTAAGAGTGGTCGGTGCTCTTAACCCCTAGGCCATATCTCCAGCCCTACACTTTTGATTTACCTGTCTCTGAGTCCTGGGATCATAGACATTCACAATGAGGGTTTTTCTTATTTGTATTTTCTTTTGTGCCATGCTGGGGCTGAATCCATGTTAGGCAATCACTCTACCAACTGAGCTAACTCTGCCACCCCGGATGTGTTTCCCTCTTTCCCTAGCTTGTTTCCTTTCCTGTGATGGCATTAGGTTTTTTTCTTTCTTTTTTTTCTTTTAATTATTTATGTATGTATATGAATGTGCTGTCTGCATGTAGGTTTGTGCACCCGTTTCCTGCAATGCCAAGGAGGTCAGAGGAGGGTCTCAGATTCCCCTGTAACTGGAGTTCAGGAATTGGAGTTTCAGACCATTCTAGGCCACCATGTGGGTGCTGGGGATCGAACCCAGGTCCTCTGTAAGAGCAGTCAGTGGTCTTAACTGCTAGGCCATCTCTACAGCCCTACACTTTTGTTTTACCTGTCTCTGAGTCCTGGGATTATAGACATGCACAATGAGGGGTTTTCTGTTTTGTATTTTGTTTTATGCCATGCTGGGTTTTGAGTCCATGTGAGGCGATCACTCTACCAACTGAGCTAACTCCGCCACCCTGGATGGGTTTCCCTCTTTCCCTAGCTTGTTTCGGGTGCTTAACGACCATACTTAACATCCATACCAATTTGTCCACGGGACCTACGTGATAACTTTTTTCCTTGCCATTTTTAGTTATTTTAATATTACGTCTATTGTCATCTCTCCAGCATGCATACTTTCATTTATTGATAGGTGAATAGTACACAATTTTGTGACTATACCAAGTTTCATTATTCTTTCCTCAGCTGGTGCACATCTCTGATTTTTCTATTTCCTGCCTGTTGTGGAAAGGGCAACAATTAAGACTGATTAATACCTATTTCTCTAGTAGGATAGAGTGGGTTGAAAAGATGACAGTGGAGTTATGATCAACCAGCAGGAAGCTACAGAAAATGCGTGAACTTCCCCATAATCCTATTTATCAAATTGAACCTAAGTCAGAATTTAAAAAAATACCCTTTTATGTATACTTTTTGTTTTTGTCCGTATATTTGCATATAGGAAATCTGGATGTATATGTTTTATTTAATTACAGTCAAAGCTACTCAGCAGAATAATGATGACTGAGGGAGAGTTGCCAAAAGGGAGGGTCAGAGAAAGGGAGGAGACAATTGTGGTCAATAATCAGATGATTTAATGAAATGCATCTTGAGCCGGGTGTGGTGGTGCACACCTTTAATCCTAGCACTTGGGAGGTAGAGGCAGGTGGATCTTTGAGAGTTCAAGGCCAGCCTGGTCTACAAGCAAGTTCCAGGCCAGCTGGGGCTACAGGGAGACCCTGTCTCAAAAAGACCAAAAAAAGAAATGCATCTCAAACAATATGTAGAGACAATGAACATTAAAGTCCAGAGGAATAATTTTAATACAACCATATTTTATTTAATTTGGATTTATTTAATTTATTTATTTAATTTATTTAATTTAATTGATGGTATATAACATTAATATTTCCTGAGTTTTATTTAATATATGACATTTATTTGAAACTTAATAAGATGAAAGAGAAAAAACCTCCCTAATCAATTTAATTACAGTTCTGTGCTCAATTTTGTTAAATCTTCAAAATTTTATAAAAATTGCTGTCCATTCCTATTTTTTCTACATATATCTATGTATTTATCTGCTAATTTACATATGTATTTAACAATTTCCTGAATTTAGGGGAAGAGAGGGGGGAGAGGGGGAAAAGCCTGGCGGGGTGCTGGAAAAAGGAAAAGAAGTCTGTAGGAATCGTCTAAGTTTTCTCCAGTTAGAATGGATGTTGGTTGTGGGTGTCTTGGATATGGTTTATTAACATTGAGGAATAACCCTAGTCCCAATTCCCTCAAGAGACTTGAAAGCTTTGCATGAAGGGATGCTGGATTTTTTTTTTTTTTTTTCTTGTTTCTTGTTTTTTTCTGTATCCATTGAGATAAAATCTGCTTTTTATCTTCAGCCAGTGATATAATATGTATTGATTGACAATTTACATAAGGGAGTATCCTTTGCATGTCTGTTTGAATACAACTTGGTATGATGGATCATCTTTCTGATGTTGAGTCTGTTTGATATTTTTTATTTTATGTTATTATGTATATTAATTATTTATTATTATTTTTTATTTATTGTATTTTTGCAAATGTATGTAGAGTCTGTCTGCATTAGGTTTGTGCACCTCTGTCGTGCAATGCCTGGGAGGTCAGAAAAGGGCGGTCAATTCCTGGAACTGGATTAAAGAAGATGTTTCTTGCCACCATGTGGGTGCTGGGAATCGAACCCGGGTCCTCTGCAAAGACCATGGTTCTTAACCTGCCATCTCTCCAGCCCCTACATAACAGGCTTGTTTTTGCTTTTTACAAGATTTTTTTGAGAATTTTTGCATCTGTGTTCATAATGATATGGTGCTATAGTTTTTCTTTCTTTTTTGTGTGTTTGCCTGTTTTGGTATTGGAGCTGATGCTGGTTTCATAGAAGGATTTTGGAAGTTTTCCCTCTGTTTTATCCTTCTGAACAGTTAAGTAGTAATGGTTGTAAGACCTTTAATTAAAATTATGTTTATAGATTCTGGTGTTAAACCATCTGGGCCTGGGATGTTTTAGTTGGGGGTGTTTGTTTTTTTTTATTACAATCTTCAGTTTCCTCAAATTATGGGGCTGTTGTTTTAGCGTCAAGTCAGTCTCTTCTTGGTTAAGCTTTTTGATCTCAGGATTTCAGATATTCACATTTCCTCTCTAGGTTTTTTCAAATTTGTAGAGTATAGGTTTTTGAAGTATTTCTCATATGATTTTTATTTTCTGGATCTTTTCTTATCTGCTGTGATGTTTTCATCCTTTCACACAGTTCGAAATCCACTGCATTCTGATGCTTGGATTTGGAGTTGTTCTTTCTTTTTGTTAACTGGGCTAAAGGTGCTATTTGCTTAGCTTTTTAATTCTTTCAAGAACTGGCTTTTGGATTCATTGATTTTTGTATTGTTTTTTTATTGTTTCTATTTCATGATTTCTGTTCTGTTTTTGTTATTTTTTTTTTTTTTTTTTTTTTTTTTTTTTTTTTTTTTTTTTTTTTTTTTTTTTTTTTTGTTTTTTTTTTTTTTTTTTTTTTGGTCTTTTGAGGAACAGGGTCCTGCTGTACCCCAGCTGGCCTGGAACTTCCTTGTGGACCAGGCTGGCCTTGAACTCACAAAGATCCGACCTGCCTCTGCCTCCCAAGTGCTAGGATTGTTTTCTAAAATATTCAAAATGACTGCTGAGTAGAGAAATCAATCATGACTCCTGTGTACAGAGGTGAGGCCTTTTCTCCCCTACCCATTTCACCTTCTCCTGGTGACGCCCCTCTCGTGGGTGGCCCGTTACAGGTGTATTGTTATTTACATGAAGCAGAGGATCCAGTCCTTAGATGAAGCAAGGCCAAGCGAGGTTGGAAAAGTCTGACACTATAACCTCTCGGTCCGGGGGGGGGAGTAGAATTCAGAGAGTTGATGGAAAATTCAGTCTACACTAGTGTGTCTGAGTACTTTTTTGCGAAATTTTTTTACATCAACGCATTCGTACATTGCGTATGTGGAGAAAATGATGGTGAACTGTGCTGCAAGTGGTGCACCGTGGTGAGTACGCAGGCGAAGGCTACAAAGAGGGGGGGGGACCCAGCCTGACGCAAGAGATCAGGAGAGGAGAGATAGTCCGTATGGTCTTGGGGGGGTCTTGTAGTCACGGTGGCAGTAATTTAACAGTGTGAATTTCAGCTCCTCACTAGTGTGTCTGAGTCTTTCCTAACACCATTGATGTGGCTTGAATGTGAAATCCACCCTGTAGGCTTCCTGGAAGAAGTGGGTCACAGTGGGCGGGTCTTGAAGCTATGTAGCCTGGCCCCACTTCCTGTCCATTCTCTGTTTCCTGAGTAGAGATGAGCTGTGAACAGCTAGGCTTCTGCTCCTGGCATCATCATGCCTCCCTGCTTTGTGTCATGTCTGCCCCACTGGCATGGACTGAGCCCCTCTGCAACTGTGAGCCAAGATGAAGACTCTCTTCCTTTACTCTGTCAAGGTATTTCATCACAGCCACGGAAAGTGACTAAGAAGTCAGCTCAGCACCCTGGCACCTGCGCTGGTACTTACTCTTTCATGGTGATGGGCTCACCTTTCTCTGCTCCTGCCTCATGTTTTTCACCAATACTTCTGCATACTGGTTAATAATGGGGAGCATCTACACACACAAGGAAAACCATCCATGGTGAAATAAAGGGACTCAGTTCTCAGTGGACATGGGTTTCCCAAGGATGGAGCAAGAAGTCACAGGACCCCTGCCTGGCAAAGGATTGTCCTCTAAGTTGCTTTCTGTCAGAGTATTTTATCACAGTAGTAGAAAAGGAGCAAATACACTGGGATGACAGCCTGTGCTCTACTGTGCCTGGCTTGTATGTGGCTTCTGGGGATACAAACTCAGTTCAGTAGTCTTGTCTGGCAGGAGCTTTTACCACAGAGCAGCTCTCAATCCCCCTAACTCATTTGTTTTTGGTTTTTGAGACAGGGAATACCTGTAGCACCAGCTGGCCTGGAACTCACTATGTAGATCAGACTAGCCTCTGTCTCACAGAGATCCACCTACCTCTGCACCTCTAGAGCTTGAAATAAAGGTGCTCACCACCACATTGGCTTCTACCAATTGGCTTTTGACAATGGTGCAAATGTGATTCAATAGAGTCAGAAAAGCTGGGAAGAGCTAGAATAAACACGGAAAAGAAAAGAATGTTGCCTTAAACCTCATACTTCATCTAAAACTCAACACAAAATAGATCATAAACTAAAATGTAAAGCCAACTGACTACAAATTTTAGGAAAGATATATAGCATAGGAGGTCCATGGGATGAATTTTCAGACATGCTACCAGAAGCCTAGTCCAGAAAGGAAAAGTAGATACATCGGCATCCTCCCCATAAGAAAAAAAAATTCCCCTGATGAAAAAAATCCTGTTATAGATATATATATAGATATATATGGAAATATCAGGAAAATTGTTTAAATACAGATATAGTAGATTATGCATATAATACATAGATATGTGTAGGAAAAAATAGGAATGGGACAGCAATTTTTATAAATTTTGAAGATCTATAAAAAATGAGCACAGAACTGTAATTAAATTGATTCAGGGAGGTTTTTCCTCTTTCATGCTTAACGAGTTTCCAAATAAATGTTCATTATTTTAATAAAATCTCAGGAAATATTAATGTTAATACCATCAATTTAAATTAAATAAATTAAATCAAATAAGTTAAATAATTGCCAAATGAAATAAAATATGGTTGTTTAAAATTATTCCTCTGGACCGACTTTAATGTTCATTGTCTCTACATATTGTTTGAGATGCATTTCTTTTTTGGTCCGTTTTGAGACAGGGTCGCCCTGTAGCCCAGCGTCCTGGAACTGCTTGTAGACCAGGCTGGCCTTGCACTCTCAAAGATCCACCTGCTGTCTCTACCTCCCAGTGCTAGGATTAAAGGTGTGCACCACCACCAACCGTCACAAGATGCATGTCATTAAATCATCTGATTATTGACCACAATTGTCTCCTCCCTTTCTCTGACCCTCCATTTTGGCAACTCTCCCTCAGTCATCATTATTCTGATGAGTAGCTTTGACTGTAATTAAATAAAACATACACAATCCTGATTTCCTATATGCAAATATATGGACAAAAACAAAAAGTATACATAAAAGGGCATTTTTTAAATGTTGTCTTTGTTTTTTTGTGTTTCTGACGTTAGATTCAATTGAAATAGGATTATGGGGAAATGTTTCCATGCCTTTTCTGTAGCTCCGGCTGTTGATCATAATTCCACTGTCATCTTTTCAACCCACTCTATCCTACTAGAGAAATAGGTATTAATCAGTCTTCATTGTTGCCCTTTCCACAACAGGCAGGAAATAGAAAAATCAGAGATGTGCACCAGCTGAGGAAAGAATAATGAAACTTGGTATAGTCACAAAATTGTGTACTATTCACCTATCAATAAATGAAAGTATGCATGCTGGAGAGATGACAATAGATGTAATATTAAAGTAACTAAAAATGGCAAATGAAAAAGCGATCACAAGATCCCCGGGGACAAATTGGTATGGATGTTAAGGATGGTCGTTAAGCACCCGAAACAAGCTAGGGAAAGGAAACCCATCCAGAGTGGAGGAGTTAGCTCAGTTGGTAGAGTGATCGCCTCACATGGACTCAAAACCCAGCATGGCATAAAACAAAATACAAAACAGAAAACCCCTCTTTGTGCATGTCTATAATCCCAGGACTCAGAGACAGGTAAAACAAAAGTGTAGGGCTGTAGAGATGGCCTAGCAGTTAAGAGCACGACTGCTCTTACAGAGGAACTGGGTTAGATACCTAGCACACACATGCAGGCTGAGAACCTTCTGAACTTCCAGTTCCAGGAGATCTCCATTTCCAGGGGAATCCAAGACCCTCTTCTTCTGACCTCCTGGACCTGCAACCGACAAGGGGCATAACTTACTGCAGAAAGTACATACATACACATACAAAAATATACTTAAAAAAAGAAAAAAAAACATAATGCCATCAAAGGAAAGGAAACGAGCTAGGGAAAGAGGGAAACCCATCCAGGGTGGAGGAGTTAGCTCAGTTGGAAGAGTGATCACCTAACATGGATTCAACCCCCCAGCATGGCAAAAAACAAAATATAAAAAAGAAGACCCCTCATTCTGCATGTCTATAATCCCAGGACTCAGAGACAGGTAAATCAAAAGTGTAGGGCTGGAGAGATGGCCAAGCAGTCAAGAGTGCCGACTGCTCTTACAGAGGACCCGGGTTCAATCCCCAGCACCCACATGGCAGCCAAGAACGGTCCCCTGAAACTCCAAGTCCAGGAGACCTCTCACGTTCCAGGGGAACCGAGACCCTCTTCTGACCTCTGCGGTGTTGCACACAAGGTGCACAAACCTACATGCAGACAGTACAATTCATACACATAACAAAAATAAAGTAAAATAAAGAAAAAAACATAATGCCATCACAGTAAAGGAAACAAGCGAGGGAAAGAAGGAAATCCATCTGGGCTGGGGGAGTTATCTCAGTTGGTAGAGTGACTGCAGGCAGAAGGGCTCTATCTCCAGCACTGGAAAAATGAATTCACAAAATATATAAAAACATAAAAAAAAAAAAAAATACCCCTCATTGTCCATGTCTATAATCCCAGGACTCAGAGACAGGTAAATCAAAAGGTGTAGGGCTGGAGAGATGGGCCAGAGGTTAGGCCCGCAGTGGCTGATCTTACAGAGGGACCTGGGTTGATCCCCAGCACCCACATGGCGGCTAAGATCTTCTGAAACTCCAATTCCCAGGATAACTTCAGTTCCAGTAATCCGAGTCCCGCTTCTTACTCCGAGGTCTTGCCACGACACGGGTGCACAAACTACATGCAGACAGTAAAACATTCATACGCATACAAAAATAAGAAAAAAAAGAATAAAAAAAACATAATGCCATCACAGGAAAGTAAACAAGCTAGGGAAAGAGGGAATCCCATCTAGGCTGGGGGAGTAAGCTCAATTGGTAGAGTGATCACCTAACATGGATTCAACAACGCCCAGCAATGGCATAAAACAAACAACCACAAACAAACAAACAAAAACCCCTCATTGTGCAGGTCTATAATCCCAGACTCAAGAACAGGTAAGTAAGAAAGTTAGGGCTGGAGAGATGGCATAGGCGTTAAGAGTGCTACCACTCTCACAGTGACCCGGGTACAATCCCCAGCACTGACATTGCAGCCTAGAAAATTCTGAAACTCCAATTAGAAGAGAACTCTAGTTCCATGGGAAGCTGAGACCTCTTCTGACCTCCTCACCATTGCACGCAGCAAGGTGTACAAACCTACATGAGACGTACATTTCATACACAGACAAAATTAAATAAAAGAAGAATAAGAAAAAAAAATAATGCTATCACAGGAAAGGAAAAAAAGTTAGGTAAAGAAAAGAAATCCATTAGGCTGGAGGAGTTGCTCAGGTCTCGCGTACAGATCACCTAACATGGATTCAAACCCCAGCATGTTAAAAAGAAAATAGAAAAAAAACCAAAACCCTCATTTGATGTCTATAATCCCAGGACCCAGAGACAGGTAAATCAAAAGTGATAGGCGGGAGAGATGGCCTAGCAGTGAAGACACGGACTGCTCTTAAGAGGACTTGGGTTCGATCCCCAGCACCCACATGGTGGCCTAGAATGGTCTGAAACTCCAATTCCTGAACTCCAGTTACAGGGGAATCTGAGACCCTCCTCTGACCATCTTTTGCAGGAAACGGGTGCACAAACCTACATGTAGACAGCACATTCATATACATACATAAATAATTAAAAAAAAAAAAAAAGAAAAAAAACCCTAATGCCATCACAGGGAAGGAAACAAGCTAGGGAAAAGGGAAACCCATCTGGGTGGCAGAGTTAGCTTCAAGATTGTAGGTGATTTGCCTAACATGGATTCAGCACCCAGCAATAACATGAAAAAAAGACAAATAAGAAAAATCCTCATTGTGAATGTCTATAATCCCAGGACCCAGAGACAGGTAAATCAAAAGTTAGAGCTGGAGAGATGGCCTAGGGGTTTAAGAGCACCAGCCACACTCTTACAGAGGACCCAGTTTTTCGAAACCCCTGCACCCACTGGATGAACTTTAGAGAACCGTGTCTTGAAACTCTTCCAATTCCCAGAGAACTTCCAGGTTCCAGGAAATCCGACACCCTCTTCTAACGTCCAGTTTCAGTGGCATATCATGACAGTAGCGTGCCACAAACTTATATGCAGAGAATACATTCATCACATACAATATACATAAAAGAAAAAAAGTAAAGAAATCATAATGCCATCACAGGAAAGGATACAAGCTAGGGAAAGAGGGAAATCCATCCTGGCTGGGGGAGTTAGCTCACTTGGTAGAGTGATCGCCTAACATGGATTCAACATCCAGCATGGCATAAAACAAAATACAAAAAAAAAAAAAAAAAAAAAAAAAAAAAAAACCTCATTGTGCATGTCTATAATGCCAGGACTGAGAGACAGGTTAATCAAAAGTGTACGCCTGGAGATATTGCCAAGCGTCAGAGAGTTCCGGCTGCTCTTACAGAGGACTGGGTTCGATCCCAAGCACACACATGGGGCAAGAACGCCTTGAGAACTCCAATTCCGAAGAACTCTCTCCATTTCCAGGGGAATCCGAGACCCTCCTTTGACCTCCTCGAGGCTGCGCGGCAAGGGTGCACAAACAGACAAGCAGGACAGTACAAATATAAAAAAAATAAATAAAATTTAAAAAAAAAAGAAAAAAAAAAAAAAAAAAAAAAAGAACATAATGAAAAAAAAAAGAAAAAACAAAAAAAAAGAAAAAAAAAAGAAAAAAAAAAAAAACCGATAAAGCCAGGGGAAGGGAAATGAGATGCCATGGATGCCGATCATCGAAATGGGAGGCGCCAATTGTTGGCCGGGGGTGGGGGGAATGGGGTAGATGGCCAGAGGAAAGGGGAAATGTGAAGGCCGAAAATAAAGAAAAAAGAAAAAACCTTAAAAAAAAAAAAAAAAAAAAAAAAAAAAAAAAAAAAAAAAAAAAAAAAAAAAAAAAAAAAAAAAAAAAAAAAAAAAAAAAAAAAAAATGGAAGAAAAAAAAAAAAAAAAAAAGAAAAAAAAAAGAAAAAAGAAAAGCCAGAAATAATTGAGGAAATNGCTCCTAAAAATACAAAAAAACCAAATACAAATGAAATTGAGGTGTTAACAATTCATCCTTTTGGGGCTTACATTAATCTAGAGACAATACCTATGGTATGGTTTGATCACTCTATCCAACGATCTAACTCCCCTAGCCTCCACAGATGGACGGGCCAGTCAGTGTATATTTCCCTCATTTGATTTCCCGGTCTCATAAAAGAACATTGTTTCTCTTTTCCTACTAAGTTGCTTGGATTTGCATTATGATTGAGTGACAAAACTCTGAGCTCACATGACTCTGGTCATATGGCCACATTTAAAAAAACAACTGCCCGGGCGTTGGTGCTGTACACTTTAATCCTAGCATCTCGGGAGTCCTTGGCAGGCTAGTCATCTGTGTTAGAGTTTCTTAAGACATGCCATGCTCTATGTGTATCTTCAGTTTTCATAATTTGGAGTTTATGAGACAGCTTGATTGCATAGTTATGTGGTAATACCCTGGTTTCGTGGCTCGAAAAATAGAGACACTAATAAGAAATAGATAACAATTGTTGTGTCTATGATTGCTATTGGGATGGTGTTGTGTCATTTAATTTGGCATAGACTTGTAATTCGTCAGCTTCTACCCTGTAGAGGCTCAGTTATATCCGTCCTCCAGGTTTCACTGTGCCAGCCCTGGAAGGGTATCTTTCAGGTCTCAATTATTAAAAAAGTAGACCAATAAATGGTCCCGAATGCTGAGCAGAGGTATCTCACTCTCAGGAGGATATAGTGATGAGGGATTTTGGGGTGCCCATACAGAAGAATGTCAACCGGCATTTTGTAACACTAAAAAAGTATCACAAAAGATGTGGGCGGGCTGACCTTAGGATGGAGTTCTCCCTCGTAGAGACGTTTAGAGGAGCGCCGACAGCTCTTACAGAGGACCCAGGTTTCGATCCCCGCACCCACTGGCGACGAGAACCGTCTTGAAACTTTCCAATTCCAGGAGAACTTCCAGTTCCAGGGAATCCGAACCCTCTCTGAACGTCCTTTCGTGGCAGTACATGACATAGCGTGCTCACAAACTTTATGGCAGAGCATACATTCATCATAACATTTTACAGGATAAACTGTTCACATTAAAATTAGATTGAAAGAGAAGTTTTAATAGACATGAAAATAAAAGAAAAGAGTATCACAAAGGACAGGAGATTATAGATGTTAGAACCCTGGTTAGGTACCTCATTTAATGAGTTCTCAGTAATTAGAACTCTTCGAAGTTTGGGTACGTGTGCCGTTGCCACTTCTTAATGGGCAGCCCATCTCTCCAGCCCCTCCACTTGATTGTACCTGTCTCTGATTTCATATTTTTTCATCCATTTTGATGAGGATAGAACTGTACCTTTTAGTGACATGTGGTACTATGAAGAGATCAAAGCAGAGCTGTGATCATATCATTATATATTGTGGATTTGTTTTAGACATAGATAATAGTGTGATTTTGCTTGACTCATTGTCCAAGAGTCCGACGTGGATTTGTTTGACCTGAGTATGGAGATCCATTATAGCGTTGGTATCAGGTGGACTCACTCACCAACTGTAATGGTAGTTCTTTTCGCAGAGCTTCCACTCACGAGATGTGAGGGGGTCCTAACTGATTTCTATTTTTACATATCAAAAATATATACAATGGCTTCTTTCCTCAGATTTCATTAGGATTTGTTTGTACCATATGATTATATATAAAATTTTAGTAAACATCAAAGTTTTAGGAAAATAATAGCTATATTACTCAACAAAGAAATAACTGAATTATAGTTAATTGAATTAACTTAAAAATATTATCACATTATTTTTACATATACATATTTATTAACACATGAACAGATATCTCACATTTACTTCTTTCTAATCTCTATTTACACATACATACATGTATTTATCTCTATCTCTCCATATCTATGTGAAGATCCACTATGTTCTCACAGTCTTTGTAGTTCTTACATGGCATAGCCATAATAGTGAGAAATTTCCATATCCTTTTCTATCCGAAGGAAAAACTACAGTTTCCCCAAAGCAGTGTACTTGGCAGCATTCTCACACTCTCGTTGAGCCTGCCTCTTCATGGCTTCCCGATCAGGCCTCTGTGCTTCTGTAATGGGCTGTGATATGGCTGGCCCAGGGATGTCCACTTTTCTCCATGGAATAGGTTGTCGGCTGAAGTCTTGTAGGAGATATTGAGATTGAGATTCAATAGGTAACCTGGGACTTCATTGGATGAGCAAAAACAGGCTCCTTCTGGAGTGCAGGCCTGGCAGCAGTGGACTGAGGGACAGTGCTGGACTGGGTGGGGTTCGTCACACCAGGTCTGTTATTTCTGGTGGAAATTATCACTGGTGATTTGTCAGGACCTGTCAGAGATGTGCTGGCCAGAGGTGGTTGAGTGGATTGACCTGAGGAGGCTGAGCTTGTGTTGGAGTGAGGCCGGGCAGGGTAGGCTGCAACAGGCTTGCGTGAAGTCAGGGAGATTGGCCTTCGAGACACATTTCGCACTCGAGGCTTGTCCGGCATAAGGAAAGGCAGAGGCACCAACTTGACCTTCCCTGGTGGGGGCAGCTGGTCCCGGGATGGAGATGGATGGTCCTTTTCAGCAGTGGTCTCTGTATTCTGGGCTTTGCCCTGGGTTTTCTTGGAAATTATCACTGGTGATTTGGCAGGACCTGTCAGAGATGTGCTGGCCAGAGGTGGTTGAGATGGATTGACCTGAGGAGGCTGAGCTGTGTTGGAGTGAGGCCGGGCAGGGTAGGCTGCAACAGGCTTGCGTGAAGTCAGGGAGATTGGCCTTCGAGACACATTTCGCACTCGAGGCTTGTCCGGCATAAGGAAAGGCAGAGGCACCAACTTGACTTCCTACAAACAAATCCTAATGAAATCTGGGGAAAGGAGCCATTGTATATATTTTTTGATAATGTAAAAATAGAAATCAGTATGGAGGCTCCTCACCCTAAATTCAAACTACCATATGATCCAGCTATACCACTCTCAGGTAAAAATCTGGACTCTTAAGTCAGCATACAACAGATACCTGTACATCCATATTTGTTGTAGCTCTGTTGATAATACACAAGGTACAGATTCATCATCAATGGATGAATGAATATGGATACACGTACACCAAAAACTTAATGTGTAAATATATATTAAAATATTTTACACACATTTCTCCCTGTCTTTGTGATTCTTTTAGTGTTACAAAATGTCATTCTTTCTTGCTCCAAAATCCATATATATCCCTGAGATATATGTCAGCGCCCCCATTTATTTTTTTTAATTTTGAGACTGACCAAGATACCTTCAGGCTGACTGTGAAACTGCAGACATTCTGCTTACTAAGAAACTGAGATTGAAGTATGCAATTATGACAGCACCACATCAAGCATAGACAACTTTTTTTTTTGGTCTTTTCGAGACTGGGTCTCCCTGTAGCCCCAGCTGTCCTGGAACTCACTCTGTAGACCAGGCTGGCTTTGAACTCACAAAGATCCGCCTGCCTCTGCCTCCCGAGTGCTAGGATTAAAGGTGTGCAGCACCACGCCCAGCAAGTTGTTCTTAAATGTGGCCATATGACCAGAGTCCTGTGAGCTCAGAATTTGTACTCATGTACTTAGTTAATTTTTGTGACTGGACATAAATTCCTGACTGGCTGTGATCTCAGTATGTAGCCAAGGATGACCTTACACTTTTGTTTTGTTTTGTTTTTTGTTTGTTTTTTGTTTTGGGGTTTTTTTTTTTTATTTTGGTATGTGTATGAATGTACTGTCTGCAAGCAGGTGTGTGCACCCGTGTCGTGCAATGCCGCAGAGGTCAGAAGAGGGTCTCAGATTCCCCTCAGATGGTGCACGGCCGCCATGTGGGTGCGGGGATCGAACCCTGGTCCTCTGTAAGAGTGGTCGGAGCTCTTAACCTCTAGGCCATCTCTCCAGCCCTACACTTTTGATTTACCTGTCTCTGAGTACTGGGATTATAGACATGCACAATGAGGGTGTGCTGGATAGCTTTAGTGTCAACTTGACACACCTGGGTTGAGGGAGCCTCAATTGGGGAATTTGCTCCATTGGATTGGCCTGTGGCCACATCTGTGGTGTATTGTCTTGATTGTTGAGCAGTGACAGTATAAGAAGGCAGGCTGGGCATGAGCCAGAGAGCAAGCCAGGAGCAAGCCAGTGGACAGCATTCCTCCATGGCCTGTGCTTCAGCTCCTGCCTCCAGGTTCCTGCCCTGAGTTCTTACCTTGGGCTCCCTGAGTGATCAACTGTGACCCAGGAGATGTAAGCTGAATAAACCCTTTCCTCCCCAAGTTGGTGTCGGTCAGAGTGTTTTGTCACAGCAATGGAAGACAAACTAGGACAGAAATTGGTACCAGACGAGTGGGGTATTGCTGTGACAGACCTGACCTTGGTGTTTTGGGGAAGGATTGTGGAGGCGTTTGGAACTTTGGGCTGGGAAGATCATTGAATGCCTAAAGATTGTTGCTGTGGAGCTTGGAGCAGTTTTGCTGAAGGAGTTGTAGAAGATGGAGGCCTGGCTTGTGAAGTTTCTAGTTTCAAAGGAGAGCAGAGATCATCAGGACTGTGTAATCTGTGGGTTCTGGTCAGCTGGGGCTGTGGAGAATCAGCTGTAAGTAACAAGAGACCAGAACCTGAAGTGAAACTTTTGTGGTACTGGGGCAATTGATGCTGGTTAGCTGGGGCTGAAAAATCAGCTGTAAGTAACAAGAGACCAGCATCACTGAGGTGAAATCTTCTGGGGAGAATATCTTCAAGGTCAGCACACAGAAGCTGTGACCCAGAAAGGGCCTGAGCCTCCATCTCGAGCCAGAAGCCGGACTTGGTAACGTGTAAGAGTCTCCTATATGGTTCCGGTGTTGAAATTTGAGGGGGTCACAGAGAGCAGCCGAGGCTTGGCACTGTGAGAGGTCAGGAAAGACCATTGGTGGAAGTGCACCTCGGTTGCTGTGAAGACCCCAGGATTGCAGGGGTCATGGAGAGAAGCTGAGGCTTTGCACCAGGAGAGGTCAGAAGAGACCATTGGTGAAGGTGCTGCCTCAGTTTCAGTAGCGACCCCAGCTTTTTGGAGATGCCGGTACCCTGGGACGACCACCAAGAGCAGCGGTAGGTGTAGAATGGAGTTGGCCTGGGCCTGCGAGATGAGTGTGCCACGGACGGCAGAGTCGGAGAGAGGGAGCTGCCGAGACCCTTTGGAGCCCAGAAGATCGTGAGTGGATCCCAGGTGTCCAGCCTTGAGCTACTTGCTGGACTTAGGTTTTGTTTGAGAGTGCCTGATTCTTCCCTTTGAAATAAGACAGTACTTGTTTTGGATTTTGCAGCAGCCCACAGTTAGGAGACTTTTAATAGACTGGACTTTTAAGTGTTTGGACATTTTAAGGACTGTGAGGCTTTTGAGGTTGTACTGTCTTAGGTTGTGATTCATGTTAACATCATATTTTGGGGATAAGAACTGGAAAGGTGGTGGTTTAATAGTGATGTGTTTTGTGTGTCAAGTTGACAAGGGGTCAATTGTGCTGGATAGCTTTAGTGTCAACTTGACACACCTGGGTTGAGGGAGCCTCAATTGGGGAATTTGCTCCATTGGATTGGCCTGTGGCCACATCTGTGGTGTATTGTCTTGATTGTTGAGCAGTGACAGTATAAGAAGGCAGGCTGGGCATGAGCCAGAGAGCAAGCCAGGAGCAAGCCAGTGGACAGCATTCCTCCATGGCCTGTGCTTCAGCTCCTGCCTCCAGGTTCCTGCCCTGAGTTCTTACCTTGGGCTCCCTGAGTGATCAACTGTGACCCAGGAGATGTAAGCTGAATAAACCCTTTCCTCCCCAAGTTGGTGTCGGTCAGAGTGTTTTGTCACAGCAATGGAAGACAGACTAGAACAGAGGGTTTGTTTGTTTTTTCTATTTTGTTTTCTGCCATGCTGTGGGTTGAATACATGTTAGGCGATCACTCTACCAAGTGAGCTAAATCCCCCAGCACAGATGGGTTTCCCTCTTTCCCTAGCTTGTTTCCTTTCCTGTGATGGCATTATGTTTTTTTTTTCTTTTTTTCTTTTATTTATTTTTGTATGTATATGAATGTACTATCTGCATGTAGGTTTGTGCACACGTTTGGTGCAATGCCAAGGAGGTCAGAGGAGGGTCTCAGATTCCCCTGGAACTGGAGTTCTCCTGGAATTGGAGTTTCAGATGGTTCTCGTCCGACATGTGGGTGCTGGGGTTCGAACCCGGGTCCTCTGTAAGAGCAGTCGGCGCTGTTGACACCTAGGCCATCTCACCATCCCTACACTTTTGATTTACCGGTCTCTGAGTCCTGGGATTATAGACATGCACAATGAGGGGTTTTTTTTGTGTGTGTGTATTTTATTTTATGCCATGCTGGGGGTTGAATCCAGGTTAGGCGATCACTCTACCAACTCAGCTAACTCCCCCAGCCTGGAAGGTTTTCCCTCTTTCCCTAGCTTGTTTCCTTTCCTGTGATGGCATTATGTTTTGTTTTTTTTCATTTTTTGATTTATTTAATTTTGTATGTGTATGAATGTACTGTCTGCATGTAGGTTTGTGCACCCTTGTCGTGCAATGCTGCGGAGGTCAGAACAGGCTCTCAGATTCCCATGGAACTGGACTTCTCCTGGAATGGAAGTTTCAGAAGGTTCTAGGCCATAATGTGGGTGCTGGCGATCGAACCCGAGTCCTCTGTGAGATCGGTCAGCGCTCTTAACTGCTACGCCATCTCTCCAGCCATACACGTTTGATTTACCTGTCTCTGAGCCCTGGGATTATAGACATGCACAATGAGTGGGGGTGGGGAGTTTGCATTTTGTTTTATGCCATGCTGGGTGTTGAATACATGTTAGGCGATCACTCTACCAACTGAGCTAACTCCCCCAGCCCAGATGGGTTTCCCTCTTTCCCTAGCGTGTTTCCTTTCATGTGATGGCATTATGTTTTTTTTTTTTTTAATGTTTTATTTTTGTATGTGTATGAATGTACTGTCTGCATGTAAGTTTGTGCACCTGTGTCGTTCAAGGCCGCGGAGTTCAGAAGAGGGACTCGGATTCACCTGGATTTGTAGTTTTCCTGGAACTGGAGTTTCAGAAGGTTCTTGGCCGTGATGTTGATGCTGGGGATAGAACCCGGGTCCTCTGTAAGAGCGCTCTGCGCACTTAACATGTAGGCCATCTCTCCAGCCCTACACTTTTGATTTACCTGTCTCTGAGTCCTGGGATTATACACATGTACAACGAGGGTTTTGGGGGGGGGTTTAGTTTGTTTTATGCGATGCTGGGGGTTGAATTCATGTTAGGCAAGCACTCTACCAACTGAGCTTACTCCCCCAGCCTAGATGGGTTTCCGTCTTTCCATAGCTTGTTTCCTTTCCTGTGATAGCATTATGTTTTTTTTCTTTTTTTTATTTAATTTTGTATGTGTATGAATATACTGTCTCCATGTAGGTTTGTGCACCCTTGTCATGCAATGCCCCAGAGGTCAGAAGAGGCTCTCGGATTCCCATGGAACTGGAGTTCTCCTGGGATTGGAGTTTCAGAAGGTTCTAGGTCATAATGTCGGTGCTGGGGATCGAACCCAGGTCCTCTGTGAGAGCGGTCGGCGCTCTTAACCACTAGCCCATCTCTCCAGCCCTACACGTTTGATTTACCTGTCTTTGAGTCCTGGGATTATAGACATGCACAATGAGTGGGGGGGGGAGTTTGCATTTTGTTTTATGCCATGCTGGGCGTTGAATACATGTTAGGGGATCTCTCTACCAACTGAGCTAACTCCCCCACCCCAGATGGGTTTCCCTCTTTCCCTAGCTTGTTTCCTCTCCTGTGATGGCATTATTTTTTTTCTTTTAATTATTTTTGTATGTATATGAATGTGCTGTCTGCATGTAGGTTTGTGCACCTGTTTCCTGCAATGCCAAGGAGGTCAGAGGAGGGTCTCAGATTCCTCTGGAACTGGATTTCTCCTGGAAATGGAGTTTCAGATGGTTCTCGTCCGCCATGGAGTTGCTGGGGATAGAACCCGGGTCCTCTGTAAGAGCAGTCGGCACTCTTAACCGCTAGGCCATCTCTCCATCCCTACACTTTTGATTTACCTGTCTCTGAGTCCTGGGGTTATAGACATGCACAATGAGGGGCGGTTTGTTTTTGTTTTGTTTTTTTTGTATTTTGTTTTATGCCATGCTGGGGGTTGAATCAATGTTAGGCGATCACTCTACCAACTGACCTAACTCCCCCAGCCCAGATGGGTTTCCTTCTTTCCCTATTTGTTTCCTTTCCTGTGATAGCATTATGTTCTTTTTTCTTTTTTTTTTTTTGTTTTATTTATTTTTGTATGTGTATGAATTTACTGTCTGCACGTAAGTTTGTGCACTCTTGTGCAATGCCGGGGAGGTCAGAAGAGGGTATCGGATTCCCTTGGAACTAGAGTTCTCCTGGAATTGGAGTTTCAGACGGTTCTGGGATGCAGTGTGGGTGCTTGGAATCGAACCCTGGTCCTCTGTAAGAGCGGTCGGTGCTCTTAATCGCTAGGCCATCTCTCCAGCCCTACACTTTTGATTTACCTTTCTCTAAGTTCTAGGATTATAGAAATGCACAATGAGGGGTATTTTTTGGTATTTTGTTTTATGCCATGGTTGGGCTTGTATCCATGTTAGGCGATCACTCTTCCAATGAGCTAACTCCCCCAGCCCGGATGGGTTTCCCTCTTTCCCTAGCTCGTTTCCTTTCCTGTGATGGCATTATGCCTGTTTTTTTTCTTTTTTTAATTTTATTTATTTTTGTATGCATATGAATGTCCTGTCTGCATGTAAGTTTGTGCACTCTTCTCGTGCAATTTCGGGGAGGTGAGAAGAGGGTCTCGGATACCCCTGGAACTGGAGTTCTCTTGGAATTGGAGTTTCAGAAGGTTCTCAGCCTCCATGTGGGTGCTGGGGATCGAACCCGGGCCCTCTGTAACAGCGGTTGGTGCTCTTAACCACTAGGCCATCTCTCCAGCCCTACACATTTGATTTACCTGTCTCTGAGTCCTGGGATTATAGACATGCAAAATGAGGGTTTTTCTTTTTTTTATTTTGTATTATGCCATGGTGGGGGTTGAATCCATGATAGGCGATCACTCTACCAACTGAGCTAACACCCCCAGCCCAGATGGGTTTCCCTCTTTCCCTAGCTTGTTTCCTTTCCTGTGTTGGCATTATGTTTTATTTTCTTTTTTATTTTATTTATTTTTGTATGTATGTGAATGTACTGTCTACATGTAGGTTTGTGCACCCGTGCCATGCAATGCCATGGAGGTCAGAAGAGGGTATTGGATTCCCCTGGAACTGGAGTTCTGAAATTGGAGTTTCAGACCTTTCTAGGCCACCATGTGGGTGCTGTTGTTCGAACACAGGTCCTCTGTAAGAGCAGTCGGTGGTCTTAACCACTAGGTCATCTCTCCAGCCCTACACTTTTGATTTACCTGTCTCTGAATCCTGGGATTATAGACATGCACAATGAGGGTTGGTTTTTTTTTTTGTTTGTTTGTTTTTTTGTATTTTGTTTTATGCCATGCTGGGGTTGAATATTTGTTAGGCGATCACTCTACCAACTGAGCTTACTCCCCCAGCCTAGACGGGTTTCCTTCTTTCTCTAACTTGCTTCCTTTCCTGTGATAGCATTATGTATTTTTTCTTTTTTTACTCTTATTTAATTTTGTATGTGTATGAATGTACTGTCTGCATGTAGGTTTGTGCACCGGTACCATGCAATGCCGCGGAGGTCAGAAGAGGCTCTCAGATTCCCATGGAACTGGAGTTCTCCTGGAATTGGTGTTTCAGAAGGTTCTAGTCCATAGTGCTGGGGATCGAACCCAGCTCCTCTGTGAGAGCCTTCGGCACTCTTAACTGCTACGCCATCTCTCCAGCCCTACATTTTTTATTTACCTGTCTCTGAGTCCTGAGATTATAGACATGCACAATGACAGGCATTTGTTTTTTTGTGTGTATTTTGTTTTATGCCATGCTGGGGGTTGAATCCATGTTGAGCGATCACTCTACCAACTGAGATAACTCCCCCACCGGATGGGTTTCCCTCTTTCCCTAGCATGTTTCCTTTCTTGTGGTGCCAATATGTATTTTTTTAATTTAATTTTATTTATTTTTCTATGTGTATGAATGTACTGTCTGCATGTAGGTTTGTGCACCCGTGTCATGCAAGGCCGCGGAGTTCAGAAGAGGGACTCGGATTCACCTGGATCTGGAGTTCTCCTGGAATTGGAGTTTCAGAAGGTTCTTGGCCACGATGTGGATGCTGGGGATAGAACCAGGGTCCTCTGTAAGAGGAGCAGTCGGCCCTCTTAACCTCTAGGCCATCTCTCCACCCCTACACTTTTGATTTACCTGTCTCTGAGTCCTGGGATTATAGACATGCACAATGAGGGGTTTTCTTATTTGTATTTTGTTTTATGCCATGCTGGCGGTTGAATCCAGGTAAGGCGATCACTCTACCAACTCAGCTAATTCTCCAAACCCCGGATGGATTTCCCTCTTTCCCTAGCTTGTTTCCTTTGCTGTGATGGCATTATGTTTTCTCTTTTCTTAATTTATTTTTTATGTATATGAATGTACTGTGTGCATGTACATTTGTGCACCCATTTCGTGCAATGCCCAGGAGGTCAGAGGAGAGTCTCGGATTCCCCTGGACCTGGAGTTCTCCTGGAATTGGAGTTTCATATGGTTCTCATCTGCTGTGTGCGTGCTGGGGATGGAAGCCGGGTCCTCTGTGAGAGCAGTCGGCATTCTTACCCTCTAGGCCATCTCTGCATTCCTACACTTTTGATTTACCTGTCTCTGAGTCTTGGGATTATAGACATTCACAATGAGGGGGGTTTGTATTTTGTTTCCTACCATGCTTGGGGTTGAATCCATGTTAGGCGATCACTCTACCAACTGAGCTAACTCCTCCAGCCCAGATGGGTTTCCCTCTTTCCGTACCTTGTTTCCTCTCCTGTAATGGCATTATGTATTCTTTCTCTTTTTAAAATTTTATTTATGTTTGTATGTGTATGAATGTACTGTCTGCATATAGGTTTGTGTACCCTTGTCGTGCAATACTGCGGAGGTCAGAAGAGGGTCTCGGATTCCCCTGGAACTGGAGTTCTCCTGGAATTGGAGTTTCAGACCGTTCTAGGCCGCCATGTGGGTGCTGGGCATCGATCCCAGGTCCTCTGTAAGTGAGTGGTCTTAACTGCTAGGCCATCTCTTCACCCCTACACTTTTGATTTACCTGTCTCTGAGTCCTGGGATTACAGACATGCACAATGAGGGTTTTTTTTTTCATATTTTTTTACGCCATGCTGGGGGTTGAATCCATGTTAGGCAATCACTCTACCAAGTGAGCTAACTCCCCCAGCCAGGATGGGTTTCACGCTTTCCCTAGCTGATATCCTTTCCTGTGATGGCATTATGTTTTTTTTTCTTTTTTTCTTTTATGTATTTTTGTATGTGTATGAATGTACTGTCTGCATATATGTTTGTGCACTCATGTCGTTCAATGCCACAGAGGTCAGAAGAAAGACTCGGATTCCCCTGGAACTGGAGTTCTCCTGGAATTGGAGTTACAGATGGCTCCCGACTGCCATATGGGTGCTGGGGATTGAACCCAGGTCCTCTGTCAGAGTGGTCTGTGCACTTATCTGCTAGGCCATCTCTCCAGCCCTACACTTTTGATTTACCTGTCTCTGAGTCCTGGGATTATAGACATTCACAATGAGGATTTTTCTTATTTGTATTTTCTTTTATGCCATCCTGGGGGTTGAATCCATGTTGGGCAATCACTCTACCAACTGAGCTAACTCTGCCACCTCGGATGTGTTTCCCTCTTTCCCTAGCTTGTTTCCTTTCCTGTGATTGCATTATGTTTTTGTTCTTTTTTATTTTATTTATTTTTGTATGTGTATGAATGTACTGTCTGCATGTAGGTTTGTGCACCAGAGTTGTGCAATGCCACGGAGGTCAGAAGAGGGACTCGGATTCCCCTGGATCTGGAGTTCTGGAATTGGAATTTCAGACCATTCTAGGCTGCCATGTGGGTGCTGGGGATCGAACCCAGGTCCTCTGTAAGAGCGGTCTGTGCACTTATCTGCTAGGCCATCTCTCCAGCCCTACACTTTTGATTTACCTGTCTCTGAGTCCTGGGATTATAGACATGCACAATGAGGGGTATTTTTTTTTTTTTGTATTTTGTTTTATGCCATGCTGGGGGTTGATTTCATGTTAGGTGATCACTCTACCAACTGAGCTAACTTCCCCAGCCCAGATGGGTTTCCCTCTTTCCCTAGCTTGTTTCCTTTCCTGTGATGGCATTATGTTTTTTTTTTTCTTTATTTTACTTTATTTTTTTGTGTAGCATATGAATGTCCTGTCTGATGTAAGTTGTGCACCTTCTCGTGCAATTCGGGGAGGTGAGAAGAGGGTCTCGGATACCCCTGGGCTGGAGTTCTCTTGGAATTGGAGTTTCAGACAGGTTTCTCAGCCTCCAGTGGGTGCTGGGATCGAACCCGGGTCCTCTGTAAAGCGGTTGGTGCTCTTAACCATAGGCCATCTCTCCAGCCTACACATTTGATTTACTGTCTCCTGAGTCCTGGGATTATAGACATGCAAAATGAGTGGGTTTTTTTTTTTTTTTATTTTGTATTATGCCATGGTGGGTGTTGAATCCATGATAGGTGATCACTCTACCAACTGAGCTAACACCCCCAGCCCAAATGGGTTTCCCTCTTTCCATAGTTTGTTTCCTTTCCTGTGATGGTGTTCTAGTTTGTCTTCCATTGCTGTGACAAAACGCTCTGACGACACCAACTTGGGGAGGAAAGGGTTTATTCAGCTTACATCTCCTGGGTCACAGTTCATCACTCAGGGAGCCCAAGGCGGGAATCAGGGCAGGAACCTGGAGGCAGGAGCTGAAGCACAGGCCATGGAAGGATGCTGCTCACTGGCTTGCTCTCCACTGGCTTGCTCTCTTGGCCAATGTCAGCCTGCCCTTTTATACCATACACATCAACCTGCCCAGGGTGGCACTATTATTATGGGCTGGGCCCTCACACTGCCCACATCAAGACAACACTCCACACATGTGGTCACAGGCCAATCCAATTGAGCCAATTCCCCAACTGAGGCTCCCTCAACCCAGGTGTGCCAAGTTGACACTAAAGCTATCCAGCACAGATGGCATTATGTTTTTATTTTCTTTTTTTCTTTTAATTAATTTTGTATGTGTATAAATGTACTGTCTGTATGTAGGTTTGTGCACCTTGTCGTGCAATGCCGTGGAGGTCAGAAGAGGGTCTCAGATTCCCCTGGAACTGGAGTTCTCCTGGAATTGGAGTTTCAGAAGGTTCTCGGCCACCATGTCCGTGCTGGGGATCGAACCCTGTTCCTCTGTGAGAGCGGTAGGTGCTCTTAACCTCTAGGCCATCTCTCCAGCCCTACACTTTTGATTTGAGTCCTGGGATTTAGACATGCACAATGGGGGGGGTGTGGATTTTGTTTTATGCCATGCTGAAGGTTGAATCCATGTTAAGCGATCACTCTACCAACTGAGCTAACTCCCTGAGCCCAGATGGGTTTCCCTTTTTCCCTAGCTTGTTTCCTTTCCTGTGAAGGCATTATGCTTTTATTTCTTTTTTTTATTTTATTTGTTTTTGTATGTGTATGAATGTACTGTCTGCATGTAGGTTAGTGCACCCGTTTGTGCAATGCCCAGGAGGTCAGAAGAGGGTCTCATATTCCCCTGTAAAAAAGCTCATGGGGATTTTGATTGGGATTGCATTGAATCTGTATATTAATTTGGGTGGAATGGACATTTTTACCATATTAATTTTCCCAATCCATGAGCATGGGAGATCTTTCCCTCTTTGGATGTCATCTTCAATCTCCTCAGGTTTTAAATTTTTGTTGTAGAGGTCTTTGGTCCCTTCGGTTAGGTTTATTCCCACGTACTTTTTTTTTTTTTTTTTTTGAGGCTATTGTGATTGGGAAGGTCTCTTTATATCCTTTCCAGTTGTTTATTGTTGGTGTAAAGAAAAGCTACTGATTTTTCTATTTTTTTTTTGTTGTTGTTGTTGTATCCTGCACTTTACTAAAACTTTTAATCGTTTCTAGTTTTCTGGTGGAGTTTTTAGTATCCTTTAGGTAATGAAGCCCCGAGAAGATGGGAGCTCCTCGGGCAACTACAGAGAGCTCTTCCTGGAGATCTGCCGGAACTGCAGTGCCATGCTGTGCTGCCGCATGGCACCCTTGCAGAAGGCCCAGGTTATGCTCTGTCTCCCTAGAGGGCAATGTGTGTATGGCACAGAGGAAGCCTCTTCTAGTCTCACAGCCTCACAGCTAAATAGTATAGAAAGGAAGGCACCACTTTTAGAAACAAGCAAACATGATAGAAATTTTAAACCTGGATCCTAGATCATCCTTGAGTGTCAGGCCCTGGCTTTCCATGCAGGGTGACTCTGACAGCGGTACTCTTAGAAACCTACACCAAGGGTGAGGGTGAAGGAGCTTGGTTCACTGAACACCTGCTATGTGCCAGTGGTAGCTAGAATTTGACTTTCCTCTGTTGGAGTCTAAACAGCCCTGCACAATCCTCCTGTTTTTGTAGGAAACAAAACTAAAAGTCTTTAAAAATACATTGTGTTGTGGGAAGCATGCATGAATGTGGAGTTTTTCCAGTGTTGGTAAGCCTGCATGAGATTAGCTCCACTGTAGCGCACTGTAGTACAGGAGGCCAGGGCCTTTCTGATGGCCTGGACAAGAAGGTAGAATGTACAGTGACAATCTGAGATTCAGGTGCAGGGAGGTGCTTCATGGTGTGTGAGTATGGTATTCCAGCCAGCCACTGTCACCAAAGACACAGCCAGGGTGTCCCAGGCAATCACAGGCAATCACACAGGATGGTCCACGGGGACCCACATACATCCTGTGTGAGATAAACATGGCTTTTTTCCCCACCCTCTCATGTGCTTGACTCCATGTAAACTTGTAATTACTTCCCCAATGGCAGCCTGGGATCTCTGGTGCTATTTTTAGTTTCTCAATTGATTTATACAGATCAATGTATGCTGCCCCTTCTTGTCTTGAAACAAGAAGGCAATCTAAAAGTTCCCTTCTTTTGGTCTCCTAGACTAACATTGTACTCACACAACACTTGGCAAGGGGAACATCTATAAAGAAATTGATTTTGAAATTATAAAGAAAAATCTTGGCAAGTAGTCATTGCATTAAGTTGACAGATTTAATTTTTACACCTGACATATTTGAACATTAAATAGCATTAGGAGTAGCTTATTGAAGAAAAAATAGTTGTTTGATACCAAGCAGCACCTTCACAGAGTACCAGGTTGGCACTGGCCCCAATCTGTTCAAATACCTGAACGTAACCAGTATCTTTGTCACCTGCCTTTTTAAAGTTGTGGCTTCGGGACCATATCTCAGCAGCGCTTGTTCTATTTTGTGTTGGTTGCATTTTGAGAACTATTTTATCCTATGTGGAGAAAATGGTCTCAGAATTTTAAATGAGCTGCAAACAACTTCCCCCTTTCTACTCCAGGGTTGCAACTTTGTTAGTTCCGCCGAGTTAACAACCCTTGCAAAAGCCAAACTGAAGTTAAACTCCTCATTTCTTTCTTTTCCAGATTGTTAATCAAATTTTCAAGGAGCACCCTTTACCTTAGCAATTGGTGATGGTGCCAATGACGTCAGTATGATCCTGGAGGCCCACGTGGGCATAGGTGAGCCATTGCTGCTTTGCTTGGGGTTGGGACTTTATTTATTTTTTTTTGCTTTAAAAAGATTTTATTATGGTAATAATCTAATGGCTGTCTTACACAAAATCAAAGTTTCCCAGGGATAGAAAACATGGTTATCTGAGAAGCGAGCTCCACGGACAGACTAGCAAAAGACAGAGTACTGTAAACTTCTTGTAGTATGAAAGAAGGGCGGTGTAAATTCAGAAATGTAGCACCTTCGGTTTCTACTACAGTGGTTCTAAAACAATTCTCATCATCCACATAGAGGGAATCCGGGTTTGTGTAGCTCAAGTACAGTCCATCCCAAGCAGGCCTGCTCACCCGATATCTGCCAAGACCCTCCAAACTAGCATTGCTAGGCATCTACTTAAGATGTGAACTCAGGAGGCCGCACAGAGGCGGTCGGTGTAACCAGCAGTCACGTGAGCTCGCCTACACCTCAGGCGAGGCTTCTGTGCGGATCTTGCCAGGGGCCTCGGCCCCCCTACTCCTCTCTCTCAAGTCAAACTCTGGCTCAGATACTGCAGGAACACATTGGCCAGCTGCGGCAGGTTCTCGTTGTTGGGATGCATTTTGGTATAAGAAATGAACTGGCAGCTGAGGCGACTCAGCTCCGCCATGGTCACCGGCCGCGTGAAGCGCAGGCGCTCAGTGGCGCCAGGAAGGGCCAGCAGATCCCCGGGCACGGCGCTCCTCTGCGCGTCCATCAGCGCGGCCAGCACCCGGGACGACCTGATCCAGCTGGTGCAGGAAGCTGCCCGAGGCCAGCGGCTGCGACTGCGTGGACTGGTGCGGCGGGGTGCCGGGCCCTCGAACAGGGCGGCGCGGATCTCGGCCAGCGGCAGCGGCTCCTCCGGCCCCACCGCAGTGAAGAGCGGGCGGTCCCAGCGCCGCCGGGCATCCAGCGGCTCGAAGCGCAGCACCTCCGACTCTCCGAGCTCGGCCTCGCTGCCGCCGGGCCCCGGATCTTCGTGGCTTCCCCGGGCCGCACGCAGTGCAGCAGGCAGAGCGGGGTGCGCGCCGCCCGCGCCAGGCCGTACTGCTCTAGCGGAAGCCGCCCACGTGGTTCACCGGGTCCAGCAGCACCACTGCGAGCGGGCTCGGCCACCGCTCCACCGACGCCCGCAGCGCGGTGCGCAGCGCTTTCTCTCTGGCCGAGTCGCCCTAGGCTCCCGCAGCCTGCGCGCCCAGAGCTGAGGTGTCATCCACCACATACACCGCGTGGCCTTCGACGGCCACAGTTGGGACTTTATATAGACAAAACCAAATTCTAGCATGCAGAGGGTGCTTCTGCCACCACCTGTAACTTGTGCATTTGCAGGGGGACGTGTGGGGTGTCCTATTTTGTCTAAAACCAACTTGGGGAGGAAAGGGTTTATTTCATCTGCAGTTTATAGTCCAGCATGGACTGGAGCTGGGACAGAAGCTCAAGGCAGAGACATGAAGGAACTTTGCTTACCCGATTGGCTTGCTCAGCCACTTGCTTTTTTTCCCCCCTTTTTAAGACAGGGTCCCCCCTGTAACTCCAGCTGGCCTGGAACTCACTATGTGTTCTAGTTTCCTTTCAGTTTCTGTGACAAAACACTTTCACCAATACCAACTTGGGGAGGAAGGGTTTATCCGTTTTACATCTCCCAGGTCACAATTCATCTCTGAGGGAGCCCAAGGTAGGAACTCAGGGCAGGAGCCTGGGGGCAGGAGCTAAAGCACAGGCCATGGAGGAACACTGCTACTGGTACCGCCCAGGGTGGGCTGGCCTCTCCCACATCACTCAACAATCAAGAAAATACTCCACAGACCTGGCCACAGGCTAGTCCAAAAGAGCCAGTCCTCCAGTTGGGGCTCCCTCAACCCAGGTGTGTCAAGTTGACACTAAAGCTGTCTATAGCACACTATGTAAACCAGACATGCCTCAAAAGTCATAGAGATCCACCTGCCTCCACCTCCCAAATGCTGGGATTAAAGGTGTGTGCCACCACGCCTGTCTCAGCCACTTTGTTTTTTATATTATTTTTTTCTTATCTTTTATGTGTATGAATGTACTGTCTGCATGTAGGTTTGTGTACCCATGGTGTGCAATGCCGTGGAGGTCAGAAAAGGGTGTCGGATTCCCCTGGAACTGGAGTTAAAGACAGTTCTCAGCCGCCATGTGGGTGCTGGGGATCGAACCAGGGTCCTCTGCAAGAGCAGTCGACACTCTTAACTGCTAGGCCATCTCTCCAGCCCCATCAACCACTTTCTTATACGGCCCTGGGTCTGCCTGCCCAGAGATAGTGCTGGGTGGGCCACACCCTCCTATGTCAATTAGTAATTAAGAAAATATCTCACTTATGAGACCAAAGCCAATCTGATGGAGAAAATCCCTCCACTGAACACCCCTTTTTCCAGATGTCTCTAGTTTGTATCAAGTTGACAAAAATTAACTACACCTGGGGATGGTTTCCTGAGCTCACCATCTCGCATTCGATCCTTCATCCTAGGTGTCATTGGGAAGGAGGGTCACCAGGCTGCCAGGAACAGCGACTATGCAATACCGAAGTTCAAGCATTTGAAGAAGATGCTGCTTGTTCACGGGCATTTTTATTACATTAGGATATCTGAGCTTGTGCAATACTTCTTTTATAAGGTAGGGGGTCTCTTTGCTCCTCTCAATTTCAGTGGCACATGGAGAACTCAATGGCATGGTCTTTGTCAGGGCACTTGATGTTCCCAGGGTCATTTATCTACAATGTGAAGTGGTCATCAAGAAAGCAGCTTCCTCCTAGTGCAAGGGGATGTCTGCCCTTCTCACACCTTCTGAGAGTACTGTGTGGGGCCAGCAAAGAGAGCTAGGAGATGTCTACAGTGTGAAGTGGCCATCAGGAAAGCAGCGTCCTCCTATTACAAGGGGACCTCTGCCCTTCTCACACCTTCTGAGAACACTGTGTGGGCCAGCAAGGAGAGCTGGGAGATGTTTGAGGAAGGGTGTCTGTCCCTTTACAGCTCTTTCCCAGGCAAGACGCTCTTCCCTGCTGACTGCTCCATGGCTACTGTCTTTCTCCTTAATTTAATGATTTCCATTGTGATGCCTGTGCCCACCAAGACCAGAGGAAAGAGTCTGTAGGATACCAGGCCCAGCCAGAAAAGTTCCCCGTGTAAAGTATATTCTGTGGACAACAGCGTATGCAGTCCAGGTGAGCTGTGCCTCTGCAGAATGCCCTTGAACTGACGGCTGTGGCTTTCCTTTCAGAATGTCTGCTTCATTTTCCCTCAGTTTTTGTACCAGTTCTTCTGCGGGTTTTCACAGCAGGTCAGTCCGATGTCGTAAGTTGGAAACTTGCCAGAGCCGTGGTTTCTTTCCCTGATGGGTGGCTGTACTGAGGGCGGACACTTCAGGAACTTGAGGACATCCCCCTGCGTCGCTGGGCAGGTCCCAGCTGCCATCCATCTTCTGTTCCCAGGGCTCATCAACAGGTGAGGCTGAAGGGTCAGGCCGCAGAACTGGGGAGTTGCCGAGTCTACTGGCTCTGGGTACCCTAAAGCTAATATATTCCTAGACACAAGCCTATAAGCGATAAAGCCAGTAGACATGTCCCCTGCTGCAGGCCACTCAGGTTTGGGCTGTCTAATTACAGGGAAGGGTTAAACTTACACCTGCGCTCCCAAGGATGTCTGGGTCATCCTTGGAGTCTGAGACATTGAAGTGTGCTAGATACAGGCATATGTGACCTCAGAGAAGGGCTCCTCGGCATCTGCTGCCTGGGCAGACACCTTTCTGTCATTATGCATTGTCCTGTGTGGTCAGTTAGACAGTGACCAATGGTGTGGCTCTGCAGTGGTCAGGGCCAGGTGAATCAAAGCTGAAAACAGAAAACAGCAAAGTGAACAGAATTGCACACTTCTGAGTCCACGCTGGGCCTCTGCCAGCTGTAACTTTAACCTGACTTAGGAAACTGAAGTTTGAAGATTGTCTTAGTCCTTTTATCCCTATAGAAAGGTGGCATTTGTGGGTTTTAGATGTACTTTCTGCATGTTTAAGCTTCTTTGCAAATTAAAAAGTAACATATTGAGGAGCTGGGGGAGATGGCTTATTTGATAAAGGGCTTGCTGTAGAAACATGAGGACCTGAGTTCAAATCCCCAGCACTCACATAAAAAGCCAGATATGGTGGCGTGTACCGATAATCCCAGTTCTGGGAAATGGGGGCACGAGGCCATCTGCATTACCAGCCAACCAGTCCAGCTGAGTCAGTGAGCTCCAAATTCAATGAGAGACCCTGTCTCAAAAAACAAAGTGGAAAGCAATTGAGGATGACACCTGATGCTAACCTGCATGCACACACACACGTATACACACACACACACACTCACACTCACACAAAACGTATCACAACACCCATCTGTAAAGCCACTGTAGAATGTTGCTCAACTTGTGTCTCCTCCTTGCAGACTTTGTATGATACTGCGTATCTGACTCTCTACAACATCAGCTTCACCTCCCTCCTGTACAGCCTCATGGAGCAGCATGTGGGCATTGAAGTGCTCAAGAGAGACCCAACCCTGTGCAGGTAGGTACATGCCTCCTCTCTCTGCAGGGTGTGCCCCCCACCCCCAGCCCCTCCTGCAGCATAGGGAACAGAGAGGAAGCAGGCTGACTCCAGTCAGCCCACCCACCTGCTGGGCATTGTTCCAAAGCTGGAATAGCTTGCTTTTCCAGGAGTGTAGGTGAGCAGCTATGCAGTGTCCTAGAGTGTGCTATAGGTGATGGGAATTTACGCTAGGCTGGACGCACATTCGAAGCCAGTCTGCGTTTCACTGTGATGTTTGGGAGCCATAAAAAAGCTGGGGATGGGATCTCCATCTGTTCTGGCCTCAGTG
The DNA here is from genome assembly GCA_009823505.1 of Rhizomys pruinosus. Classification (NCBI taxonomy): domain Eukaryota; kingdom Metazoa; phylum Chordata; class Mammalia; order Rodentia; family Spalacidae; genus Rhizomys; species Rhizomys pruinosus. The sequence goes on from VZQC01005960.1 coordinate 1,056,220, forward strand.
AATTCATTTCTTAGTAATAAGACAGGGCTGGAGATCTGGTACAGCCATAAAGACTCAGGCTCACAACCAAAAAGACAAGAGTAATAAGACAAAGCTATTTTTCTGCTGCTTCAGACCCCAGAGTCTCTCACAGTCTGTAACAGGGAGATTCCCATGCTCTGGTCCAGTGTCTCCTGGCAGTCACGAATCAGAGGGCACAGTTGACACTAATGTCATTTAGTGTCACCATTCAGATGACCCAGGGTCTTGTCCTATTTGAGCATGTGTGCATGTACACACGTGTCTGCATAGTTTTAGAAGCCATCATGACATTAGAGGCCGTCTTCCCCATCTAGTTCTGCAGGAGGGCTTCACAGCCTTCATTAGAGTGTTTAGCCATTTACAAGGCCTTGATACCTAAGGAAGCGAGCATTGTGTCATTTTAAACAAACAGCAAGTGCTGCAGACAAACTAGTGGAGCAAACCTGGGGAGTTATGTGGGTTGGTAACAAGCCCAAGTGCTCAGTCTGAATTAATCAGTACATGTTAGACTGCGTGTGTTGTTGTATGTTAATTACCTTCAGAAAACAAGAGTACACTGTGTCATCTGCCTTTAACAGCAGCACAGTTGGATAGGTGAGAGAGAAAGTACTCAAAACGGTAGAGAACATTGCTGTGTAGCAGTGTACAGTCTGAGCAGTGTACAGCTTGTGCCCCTGGAGAGCATAGACCTGTGTCTGTCAGCCACATGTGGTGCTGTTCAGAGACACAGGCACGGACAGAGCCCAGAGGTTGGAGAGGGTGGACCTTGTGCTGATGTCACAACTCCTTCTCCCACCCCTTTCCTCAGAGACATCGCCAAGAATGCGCTGCTCCGCTGGCGAGTGTTCATTTACTGGACGTTCCTCGGCGTATTTGACGCTTTGGTATTTTTCTTTGGTGCTTAATTCATGTTTGAAAACACAACCGTGACCAGCAATGGACAGGTCAGTACCAAGCTTGATCTTGTTGGCTTCACTGCTTAGGAAAAGAAAGCCCCACCCTGCTCAGTAGAACAGTTGTGTGAGAACAGCTCAGGCCCTCGGTTAGATGAGCACAACTAGGCATGACTGTGGAGCACGTTACATGAAGGAACGTGCCATACCCAGGGTCAACAAGCACCACCCTCCATGGAGCCTCCACCAGCCATAGGGAAGGCCAGTCCCGAGGTTTTCTAGACTGGTTCATAGCTTGTTCCCCACCGTGAGCTAATCCCCAGTGGCTCAGTTATTTTACTCAGCCTTGCCCTTTCGTGTGGAGTTACATTGTGCCAGTGCTCTGCACAGCACAGTAAGTTGTCCCTGCGGGGAGCAGTTCTGTAGTTCTTTAATGGACAGCAGCTTGTCGTTTGCTTACTTCCTGGGGTTTGTTTTATTAGTATCTTGTTTTTTGTCTTTTTGTCACTTGCCTCCAACCTACATGCAGACAGTACATTCATACACATACAAGAATAAATAAAAATTAGAAAAAATAACTAGTCCCTCTTTACAAGGTCAAGGTACCACCCTCACGCCCACCTCCCACCAGCAAAGGCTGAGTCACCACTGTACTCTCTACCACAGCCTCCTGGATGGCACAGTTCCAATTCACATGTTAAAGTTTTACTGAGAAATACTGATTCCTGGGTATGATAGTTAATCTCAAGCATCAACTTAATCAAATCTAGAATCACCTAGGAGATGGGACCCTGGGCATTTCAGTTACTCCAGCTGCAGGGTTTCTCGTACCCTCTTCTGGCCTCCTAGGTCGTTACACGCATGCAGTGTAATCCATGCAGACAAAACACACATAAAAATTTTTAAATATTCTTAACTATTTTTATTTAATGTGTCTAAGTATATTGCCTGCATGTATGTAAATGTCCATGGAGGTCAGAAGAGGGTGTTGAATCCCCCAGGAATTGGAGTTGTGGATAGTTGTTAGCTGTCATGTGGGTGCTGGGAATCGAACCTGGGTCCTCTGCAAGAGGAGCCAGTGCTCTTAACTGCTGAGCCATCTCCCTAGCCCCAACACTTTTCTTTTTTGAGGGGGGGACAGGGTCTTCCTATAGTCCCAGCTGTCCTGGAACTCACTATGTAGACCAGGCTGGCCTCGAACTCACAGAGATCCACCTGCCCCTGCCTCCTGAGTGCTAGGATTAAAAGAGTGCAACACCACTTTTCTTTTTAATGAAGGTAGATACTGTCATAGTTTTTTTATGTGCTTTTTTATTTATTTTATTTATTTTTGTATGCATATGAATGTACTGTCTGCATGTAGGTTTGTGCACCCATGTCATGCAATGCCGGGTAGGTCAGAAGAGGGCCTCAGATAACCCTGGAACTGGAGTTCTCCTGGAATTGGAGTTACAGATGGTTCTTAGCCACCATGTGGGTGCTGGGGATCGAACCCGGGTCCTCTGCAAGAGCAGTCAGTGCTCTTAACTGCTAGGCTATCTCTCCAGCCCCCCTATGTCATGTTTTAATATGACCCAACGTCAATACTGAGGACTAACAACTTCTAGCTATTTATGGTAAGAAACAAATCACTGACTTCCTGCAGAACATAGGTGATGAGGGGATGATGATGAGTGACTTCACTGGTTAGAGGTCACCTGTGGTGCCCATTCTGTGTGACCCAAACACCAACTTTCCCTCCTACTCTGTCCCATCATCTCATCTACCTTAAATTCACCGTAATCTAGGAACTAAATTCACTGTAATCTAGGAACTAACCTTCAGATCGTCTAGGAACTAACCTTCAGATCATCTTTCAACACTTGGGGAGTGTTTGTTCCAGTGCCATTAATATAATAGCATTGAGTAGTGTGTGTGTATGTGACTCTGTGAGTAGATGTTTGTGTGTGTGTGTGTGTGTTCCTGACTTGCTCTTTTGGAGAACCCCATCATCCACAATGCTGTTTTCTTTTTTGGTCTTTTTGAGACAGGGTTTCCCTTTAGGCCCATGTGGCCTGGAGCTCACTCTGTAGACCAGGCTGGCTTTGAACTCACAGATACCTTCCTCCCTCTGCCACCACACCCAGCCACAATGCTGTTTTCTAACCAGATGTCACATTGGAAGATGGGGAAGTTAGACAAGTCAGCCAGTTCTGTTCTGTCACTTACCTCTAGAGAAGACCAAAGTGGGAAGCGAAAGTTTCTTGTGTGACTGACCTGACCTTGAAGTTTCTTGGTAGCAAAGACAGATACTGTTGGATAGGGAGGGTGGATAAAGAGGGTGTTGATGTGAGGGTCTCTTGCAGGAAGTAACAGATGCTCTGATGAAGATGATGGTGGTTATGCTCCAAGGATAGTGCTCTACAACACTCCCATTTCTAACTCTGCCCCAAATTGGAATTCCTGACCTCAGGGGTCAGCAGTGTTTCTGGAAAAGAGGGGAACTTTATCAGCTTTATCCCCCTTCTTTCTCTCTCCAGTCACACAACATGCACATGCATGTACACATGTGCACACATGTGTGTGGAACCTGGAGGCCAGCTTCAGTTGTTCCTCATGTGCTGTCCCCCTCTTCTTTGAGGCAGGGTCTCTCATTGTCCCAGAGCTTGATGATTTGTCTGGCCAGTGAATCCCATGGGTCCATCTGTCTCTGCCACCCAGCACTGGGATTTCAAGTTTGTCCCACCGCACTTGGCTTTTTCACGTGGCTGGGGATCGAACTTGGGTCCTCGTGCTTGCAGTGCAGTTCTTTACCGGCTAAGCCATTTCCCCACCCCCTTTTCTCACCAGCTGTTTATCCCTGGGAAGCTGGCTCGTGGAGTAGATGAGTCCTCCCACCTCCCTGGGTACCTGCTCTAAGGCCCAGAAGAGCCAGCCAGCACAGGGTCTTGTGTCTCTTGACTGTCATGGGAACTGTAAAAGGATTCCTCAGCCTGGCCTGTTCTCTCCTGGGGAGGTTGTGGCTTTCCTGGCTTACTTTACAGAATAGAACCATAAAGTAAGAAGGCACTACATCACAGATGAGGGTGAGGTGTGCAAGATGGCGCCAGATGGGAACTTGCTCTCTGCTCTTTCCACGTGAGCCAGCATTTCCTGTAACATCAGTCCATCTGTCTGTCTGTCTGTCCATCTGCAGTAAGCATTTGCTTATAATGCAGTGATGCATTGACTGTGGCTGTGAATTGGGCCACTCTGCTTGCAGGTCATGTAGAAAATACATAGAGGGCTGGGGAGATGGCCCAGTGGTTAAGAGCACTTGGTATATAAGCATGAGGACCTGAGTTCAAACTTCCAACACTCACATAAAAGCCAGATGTGGCCATGTGTGCCTACCCCTAACATGGCGGGGGTGTGGGGGACACAGCCAAAATGGAGAGCTCCAGGTTCAGGGAGAGACTGTGTCTCAAAGCAACACGGTGAGGCTAGACAGAGGAAGAGGATGGATAGATAGATACCTGACACTGACATCCTCCTCTGAACACATGGGTGCACATATCCTCACACACAAACATGCATGTACATATATGCAACACACACAGAAGAAAATGTATAACTCACAGTAGAAAGGAGAAAAAAATTATGCCAAATGCTGTCATTGTGGGCTGGAGGGATGGCCTAGTGGTTAAGAGCGACGACCGCTCTTGCAGAGGACCCGGGTTCGATCCCCAGCACCCACATGGCGGCTGAGAACCGTCTGTGACTCCGGTTCCAGGAGAACTCCAGTTCCAGGGGAATCCGAGACCGTCTTCTGACCTCCGCGGCATCGCACGACACGGGTGCGCAGACCTGCATGCAGACAATACATTCATACACATAAAAATAAATAAATAAATAAAATTAAAAAAAAAATGCTGTCATTGTTATGTCTGAGGAAATAAGTCATAATTTAAAAGTCCAAAAACACAAATGGCAGTGTTTTAAGACAGAACAAAAAGGAGAACTATCTTAAATGCCCTGTAATGGAGAATGTGGAAAGTGAATCCGAAATAGGCACTTGAGGAAATAGTTCCGTTTCCTCCTTATTCATGAAGGATGAGAGTATGTGTGAAGACTGCCAGTGGACACCTGAAACCATGGCCAGTGCCAAGTCCTGTCCACACTGTTGTCCCAGCCCATATCCTGGGAGACATGGAGCATGAGAACACATACATTGTGTTTGGCTGGATTGGGACTATTTGTTAAGCAGTATCTTTGTGCTTTCACTGGCTGACACAGTACTAGGGCCTGAATGGTTAGCTAAACAACTAGCTCTTCTTGCCCCCACTGATCTAAGCAGAATCCAAGGAAGCAGTCACAGGGTGAGAATTAGGAAGGGGATGTCAAGTGAGGAAATACTGGGCAGTATGTAATTTAGAGACAAATCTGGCTGCGTGGGAGGACACACATAGGCTCTGTGGTCCTGCTGTGGCCTGTGGCTTCTGGGCATCTGACCTGCCATGACCCTCTATGCATGATGTTTGCATGGCCGATGTCACTGGGGCTACCCTGTGGTGGAGCTGTGGCACAGAGAAGCCTGGAGCCAGGGTTCAACACAGGCTCTCCAAAGAGACTGTAAAAATAAGGGCTTCTGTGCCCGTTAGAAGATCCTCTGTCCCTGCCCAAACCCTGAGATTCATGAATGCTAGGAGGAAATCAGACATTTTGGAGGAGTCCTTCTAGAAAGTTTGAAGCTGTCAGTGGAAGAATACAAACCCACCATTTGTTCTTTGAAAGGCACAGGGATTTGCTGGCTCTTATGAGTCTAAATGGGTTCTCTGGCCATTGCAGGAAGATTTTCTTGGGCCTGAGGAAGAGACTCGGAGCCAGAAGGCCCGTTGACTCTTTTCTTTCTCATGGTAAAAATCAAAGTCACTGGCGACATCACTTTTTTCTCATGACAGCTCAGCACCTAGGTACCTCCTGTGGGTCACCAGAACCCTCACAGCTTCTGACCATCCGGGTAGGAACCTATAGGCCACAGGAAACTCAGGGCTCCTTGGGCTCACAAGTGACCTGGTCCTGAAGAGTCACGAAGCCTCTGCCTCACAGCGACCGAACCCTCGGGAGGGCAACTCAATGGCAGAGAAGGGTGCATCTTGGGGGGCTGTGCAGCAGTTCTGGTCACTGCCAAGGAAGCGCCGGGGAGCCGCAGGGCACCACAAGCCAGGTGAGTTTTCAGAAGGATGGAGCCTCCCTGGGACAGGGGCTGGGTGTCCCCTCTAGGCTGGCACTTCTCTATGGTGATTCTGTCCATATTTCAAAATTATGAGCCATGTTTGCAGAACTCTTAAAAACCTTCTGGTAACCTGTTGGGCATCCTGGCTCTAAGCAAAGGGGATCTGGGTGTGAGGTCTAGTGTCATCTGCCTCGTTTCTGGAGTTTCCTTTATCTTCTGGCCTGAGTAACTGGCCCAGTAGTTACAGTGGTCGGAGTGCTAAATAGACAGAGAGCATGCAAACATTGCACACTGTCAGGAGGCCAGAGGAGTGTATCCCCGGGTGGAGCAGCCCACCTGTACTCTGAGTCCCTGACTGCCCTCTCTTAACTTCCCACCCCCCAACACTCTTTCTCTTTGGAGCACACACTTGCTCATCCAGACTGCACAGTTTAAACTCTCCCAACGCTGAGTAATGTTTTACAAATTAACTTCCAGAGGAGCAAGGGACGCTCCAGTCACTGGAGCTGGAGAGATGCCTTCGGGCTGATTCCTGTCCTGGCTGAGCATGCCTCACCCTCTCCCTGTCCTGGGAACTGGAGGGTTCACAGGGAATTTGAAGCAGCAGTGGTCTCTGCCCTCAGCTCTGTGGCATCCTTAGGGTGTCAGGGTAGAATTTCCTGGGCAGAGTATAACCTGCGGAGCAGAGAAACAAAGGGCGGTGCCAGCTCACACCTCCCTTAGATTCGGCTCCTCAAGGTGGTTTTGGGTATTTTTAAGCTCCATAGCCCTGGGGAAGGGTGATCAGCCCACCAGAAGCTGGGCTGTCAGCACCCCAGGGTGGGAAGCTGACAGCCATTTGGGATCTGTAAACTGTAGCTCATCCCCTCCCATACCCCAGGGATGCAACTCCTGAGGGCAGCTGCCTCATGCAGCAGCATGGGCACAGCAGGGCAGAAGACCCACCCCCGTCTCTAACATTGCATCTTTAAACAGCATCTCTAACATTGCAGGTCAGGCTGAGCCCTGCTGGACTGGTGCAGATAACCTAGGTTAAGATAGCCGGTCCCGAGGGGCTGGAGAGATGGCCTAGCAGTTAAGAGCACCAACTGCTCTTGAAGAGGACCTGGGTTCGATCCCCAGCACCCACATGGTGGCTGAGAACCATCTGTAACTCCAGTTCTAGGAGAACTCCAGTTCCAGGGGAATCCGAGACCCTCTTCTGACCTCCGTGGCATTGCACGACATGGGTGCACAGACCTACATGCAGACAGTACACTCATACACATAAATAAATAAATTTTTAAAAATTTTAAAAAAGATATCCAGTCCCCTGGCTGTTTATCATGCCCTCTGCCATCCACCCATCATAGGGCAGGCTAAGGTCAGGCCATGACAGAGGCTGAGCTAATCTTGACCTTAGCCAGATACATGGCAGGGTCCCTAATGCCCCAATCCTCCCCTATGAAAAGGAATACCCCAGGTCAGGTTTGCCATTGTCCATGGACCGAGCTCAGTGCAGGTGCAGCCCAGGTGGACAGAGCTCAGTGCAGGTACAGCCCAGGCAGACAGAGCTCGGTGCAGGTACAGCCCAGGCAGACAGCGCTCGGTGCAGGTGCAGCCCAGGCAGACAGAGCTCAGTGCACCTGCAGTTCAGGTGGACAGAGCTCAGTGCACCTACAGTTCAGGCGGACAGAGCTAGTGCAGGTGCAGCCCAGGCGGACAGAGCTCAGTGCAGGTGCAGCCCAGGCGGACAGAGCTCAGTGCAGGTGCAGCCCAGGCGGACAGAGCTCAGTGCAGGTGCAGCCCAGGCGGACAGAGCTCAGTGCAGGTGCAGCCCAGGCGGACAGAGCTCAGTGCAGGTGCAGCCCAGGCGGACAGAGCTCAGTGCAGGTGCAGCCCAGGCGGACAGAGCTCAGTGCAGGTGCAGCCCAGGCGGACAGAGCTCAGTGCAGGTGTAGCCCAGGTGGACAGAGCTCAGTGTAGGTCCAGCCCAGGTGGACAGAGCTCAGTGCAGGTGCAGCCCAGGCAGACAGAGCTCAGTGCAGGTGCACTACTCAGTGTAGATATAGTTGTGTTTATTGTAGCAGTTCAGGTCATCAAGAGCTGGAGTGTGCATGCTGAGCACCTGAGAAACTGGTATGCTCTGGGATCTGTTTCTCCATGTGAGGGCAGTAGGCACCAGCTTGACAGAGCTACTGTCCCACAGTGGCCGAGGCTTTGTGAACGTGGAGTCTTCCTAGGGGCTCGTTGATGTCTATCTGTGCACATAGGTGTCTGTTGCCAGAAGTGGAGTCTTGGCTACAGCTGACACATGGCTGGAGCTATGACGAAAGATAGAATGACAGGGACACTGCACTGAGTGAAGAGTGAAGATGGGGCCTGAGGGACGTCTGCACAGGAAGGAGCTGGGCAGAGCTGGTTTGTTTCATCATAGAAGTTCACGTGGGAACTGCCTCCTTATTGCAGGTTGGGGAAAGCGCTTGTTCTTTCGCATGTGGCCTCCAGTTGGCAATTCTGGGCTACTGTAGCAGCCATGTTGATTCTAAACTAACATAGCAAAGCCCATGGGAGAAGGGAGAGGGGAGGGGGGAGAGGGGAGAGGGGAGAGGGCCAGAGACACATGCTCACAGCTGGGCAGCATGCAGATTCTCAGAGGCTTCAGGGAAGAAAGGAAGAGGCTCTACCAGCCATCTGCATGAGAAGTGCTGTGGGGTCCCCTTTAGTCCCCACTTTCCCTTGAATAATGGAAAATTATGACATCTTGGGCTCCACGCAGTGAAGAGGGTGGCAGCAGCACGCAGCTCTAGACCCTGGCATCACAGTTTTGGTTTGGGGAAGAGCTTTATTGGCCTTCTAATGCCAAGCACAGGCCTCCTCTGGAAGTGACCCTGCTCTTCACAAGCCTGCAGAGGGTTAGGCCAAGCTCAGTCAGTGGAGAGGAAGGCCTGGCTCCCTGCTCTATTCTCTGGAGTCCTGAGCTATACCATAGCTGATGTCAGGAGTCTCCAGGGCAGACTACTGTGGATTTTTACAGCTAACCCTACCCACTACCTGTGTGGTGATCAGAACATGGTAGGTGGGGCACATGGGTGATCATGACACCTCGTGTCCTTCTGCAGCCTCTCAGCACTGCTAGGCTCTGTCTGGCCTCTACTGTCCTATGTCACACACCTGTCCATTCAGCTTGGGCACAGACCTTTCCCAGGTACTGCCGCAGTGTTCCCTGGGCTGAGCATTGGCATAGTCGGGTTCCAAGTGGATCATGAGTCAGACTTCCCATGGCACGTGGCAGGGACACCTCTTGTCTGTGGTAATAGATGGTGTGGAAGAAAGTGTGGCTGAAGGTTATAATTTTCTGATAACCAGAAATGGATGTCCTCAGTTTACCTAGTAAAAGTTAGGGTTGGTCTCCTGGCCGTCAGTAGCCACTCTCCTCTGTAGGGCTGGGGGACACTTGGAAACAGCGAAGCCACAAGGGTGAAATATTGCAGGGACAGCTGTGCCCTCTGCTCTGCAGTGTCTGGGACCGGGTTTCCACTAAGTCAAGAAAAACTGTCTTATTACAGATTCAGAAATTTTCTTTATAAAAACACGTTTGAGTTTGGCCCAGTCAGTTTTAAACAGAGCAAGAAGGAATTAAAAGAATCTGATAAAGGGCTGGCAAGATTGCTCAGCCATGCAAATGTGAAGACCAGATTTTGGATCCCCATAGCCCATGGAAAAGCTGGCTAGGCCTAGTGGCTGCCTGTAATCGTGCAGAGATACCTGGGGTAAGATGCCTAGGCTAGTCAGCGTTGGTGACCCTCATGGGCAGAACCAGCAGACTCAGTAGCCCAGCCTCACACTGAAGGGAGAGACCCTGTCAATAAATAAAGTGGATAAAAAACAATTGAGGAACCCACCTGATGTCAACCTCAAACCTCCACATGTACATATATTCACATACATACATGCACCTGCAAATATATTCACACATGAGAACTGCACATACATGCATCTGCACACATGTGCTATATTAAATATATATATATATATGAGGAACTCAGGGTGAGTTGATCACTCTATTACTTACTTTTGAGCTTCCCATTAGCTAATGTGGAAAAAAATAGATATAAAATTAGATGTGAAGAAAAACTGTTCTGGAAAGAATTCTGAGAGAAGCCCAATCTTTGGCTACAGATTTGTGAGGTTCTCAATGAATGTCACTTTTTAAAAATTTTTATTTATTTATTTATTTATTTATTTATTTATTTATTTTTATGTGTATGAATGTACTGTCTGCATGTAGGTTTGTGCACCCGTGTCATGCAATACTGCGGCGGAGGTCAGAAGAGGGCATCGAATTCCCCTGGAACTCGAGTTCTCCTCATACATCTCATACAAGTACACTCAAGAACCCATTTACTACCCACAAGACTCACCCACCACAGAGATTCATGCATGGCCATGTATTTCAGCTCTCTTCACAATAGCAGGGAGCTGGAACCAACCCAAATGCCCCTCAACTGATGAGTGGATAGAGAAAATGTGGTACATCTACACAATGGAGTTCTATGCAGCAGTAAAGAAAGACAACATCATGAGCTTTGCAGGTAAATGCCTGGAGCTAGAAGACATCATGCTGAGTGAAGTAACACAGTGCCAGAAAAACAAAGGATGAATGGTATCCCTCATCTGTGGATGCTAGTGCCAATTACCCAGTTGTAAGTATTTCTTGTGCAGGGCCCCTTGAGCTTTTGTCCAAGCAGTTGGGAGTGATGCAATTGGAAACAACAACAACAACAACAACAACAAGGACTGCATTGAAGAACTGACTGAAGCAGTGAACTTCTGCTTAAAACAGTCAACTTCCACATGGAGAATATTGAGAAAGACTGAGAAAGAGATGAAAAGCATGTTTGGCAGAATACATGAGCTCTGGTGGTGTGGGGGGATAGGGTGGGGGACACGGGTCTAGATTTGATAATCTTGTATAAAATATATATTTAAAAAAATTAAAAAAAAAGAAAAACAACAACCTGAATAAGGACAGATTTTATCTGGCTCACTATTTCAGATGGATCAAGAGAACAGCTCACACCACTGGTGGCCAGGAGGCGGGGAGAAGGCATGTCTGTGTTACCTTTTTTTACCATGTTATTTCACCTGGGCACCCCTAACTGCATTCAGAGAAGGTCTGTCTCATTCAGCTAATCCTCTCTGAACCAGTCCTCACAGACACACTCATTGGTGTGTTTTATTGACCTCCTAGACACTCCTCAATCTCATCAAGTTAACATTTAATATTATCACGGCCGGGTGGCACAGTCCTAGCACTTCCAAGGCCAAGGTGAATTGGATTGCTGTGATCGAAGCCTGAATGAATGTCATGAGTGAGTTCTAGGCCATCCTGAGCTACAGAGTGAAATCCCATTTCAAACAACAAGGGCAGATGAGATGGCTCTGCTGGCAAAGGTGCTTGCAGCCAAGCATGATAAATGGAGTTTAAAGCCCAGATCCTACATGGTGGAAGGAGAAAAGTGACTCCTGGAAGCTGTGACAGCACGCTTGTACACACACACACACACACACACACACACACACACAGAGTAAATAAATGTAATAAATTAAATCAAAACATCAAAACCATCATTACTGCTGTAAGAGAGCATGCTCACTCACCCAGCTCCCCACAGTCAGCACTGCTATACCTGACTGGTCCTCTAAAAGCCTAGTGTCCAGCTCCTGCAGGGGTGCCCTCTGGCTGGGCTATGTGGTAGGATGGGCAGCTAGGGTCAGAACCGTGCATGTGACTGGGATTTTCTCCCAGTTGGGCCCAGGCCCACAGTGTCAGCGGCCTGGGGAAGAATGTGCAGCTCTGCCTCTTACTGTGGAGGCCGGGTTGACTGAGAGCCTGGGGCTGTCTTTCTGGATCCACCCTCTGTAGCTCTAGGCTGCTTCCAGCCAGTGTCTGAGCACTGCACTTTCCAGCCCTTTCACCCCCTACCCCCACCCCTGCCAGACAGACTTGGCTACTGTCCTGAACTGTCCTGAATGACAATTCTGTACAGTGAAAGAAACAATCAAGGAAGTAAAGAGAAAACCCACAGAGTGGGAGGAAATCTTCATCAGTGATACATCTGACAGAGCATTAAGGTCCAAAATATATACTCAAAAACAAGTAAGAAAACAAATGACCTACTTAAAAGATAAAGAGCTGAACAAAGACTTCAGTGTATTGGATAGCTTTAGTGTCAATTTGACCCACCTGGTTTAGGGAGCATCAGTTGGGGAATTGGCTCCATTGGACTGGCCTGTGGGCACATATGTGGAGCAGTCTTGATTTTTGGGCAATGTGGGAGGGCCCAGCCCACTATGGTTGGTGCCACCCTGGGCAGGTTGTTGTGTACCATAGAAGAGGGCAGGCTGGGCATGGGCCAGGGGAGCAAGCCAGTGGGCAGCATCCCTCCATGGCCTGTGCCTCAGCTCCTGCTTCCAGGTTCCTGTCCTGAGTTCCTGCCTTGGGTTCCCTGAGTGAGGAACTACAACCCAGGAGATGTGAGCTGAATAAACCCTTTCCTCCCCAAGTTGATGTCGGTCAGAGTGTTTTGTCACAGCAATGGAAGACAAACTAGAACAACCAGTGAGGGATTAAAGATGGCTGAGAAACATCTTAAAAAGTGTTCAACATCATTAATGATGAAGGAAATGCAAATTAAAACCACTTTAAGATATCATCTCACTCCAATAACACTGGCTAAGATCAAGAAAATAAAGACACCAAGCTGGAACTACAGGGAGACCTTGTCTGAAAAAGAACAAAACCCTGTGAGTGATGGTCCCAGAAAAACAAATGCCAATGTTTTCCCTCATTTGTGGATACTAACACCAAATCCCCAGTTGAAAGGCAAGCTGAACAACATTATTGTTATATTTCTTTTTATCTGAAAGCAACTGTGTTGTTATAATGTAAATCTCTTAATGGGCTCTAGAATAGACCTACCACTTATTTCCAGACTCCATAATTACTGTATATGGGTGGAAGGCATTTATTCATATTTTAGAGTAATATAAAATAAAACGGGGAAAATGTGAATTCCTAAACATAAAAAACCACAAATATTAAAAAAAAAAAGATAAAGGTTGGGGAGATGGCTCACCAATTAAGAGTACTGGCTGCTCTTGCAGAGGACCTTCAGGGACATTGCATGTAAAACACTTATACATATAAAATAAAAATAAGCACATTTAAAAACTAAAAGATAACTTGGGCAACTTAGTGAGACCCAGTCTCAAAGGTCTTTAAAAAAAATCTTGGGCTGGAGAGATGGCCTAGCGGTTAAGAGCGCGGACTGCTCTTGCAGAGGACCCGGGTTCAATCCCCAGCACCCACATGGTGGCTGAGAACTGTCTTTAACTCCAGTTCCAGGGGAATCGGACACCCTCTTCTGACCTCCGCGGCATTGCACGACACGGGTGCACAGATCTACATGCAGATAGTACATTCATAAACATCAAAAAATAGAAAAAATCTCAAAGTAAAAATAGGGCTGGGGATGTAGGGTGCTTGTTAGAGGCAAAGACCCTATAATGCTAGAAAAGAAAAGAAAACAAAAATTCTTTCAAAGCCACTGGAAGACAGGAAATAGTAAGAATAGAAAGCAGTGCAGGTAAACAGACAAAAAAACAGGGGTTGAAGAGACAGCACAACAGATACGAACATGCACCGCTTGTCAGATTTTTGGAGAGGGAAAAGGAAGGAGTTTAAAGTTAAATGAGAGGGCTGGAGAGATGGCCTAGTGGTTAAGAACGCTGACTGCTCTTGCAGAGGACCGGGGTTCGATCCCCAGCACCCACATGGTGGCTGAGAACCATCTGTAACTCCAATTCCAGAACTCCAGTTCCAGGGGAATCCGAGACCCTCTTCTGACCTCCGCGGCATTGCACGACACAGGTGCACAGACCTGCGTGCAGACAGTACATTCATACGCATAGAAAATAAATAAATAAAAATTATTTAAAAAATTAATAAAGTTAAATGAGAACTAGAGCCAGAGGACAGAGAAGTTTCTCTTGCCAGGAGACATTCTCTGCACCTTGGTGGGGGTCACAGGGCAGCTTTCTTCCCCTTTGGGCTCAGCTGGAATGTGTTTGATGCTGAGGCCTGGTGTCTTTGCATAATTGAAACCCTTTTGTTAAGATTACTTCCCAGCCCAAACCCTGTGAGTGATGGTTGATAAGAAGGTTTCAATGAGGCCAGGCAGACAGCTTAGGGCCATTTGGTCATTTCAGGGGGGTTAGGACCCTATAGCTTCCTTAATATATTCTTTTTCTTTTTGGGGGGAGGGTCTTTTTGAGACAGGGTCTCCCTGCAGCTCCAGCTGTCTTGGAACTCTCTATGTAGACCAAGCTGGCTTTGAACTCACAGAGATCCACCTGCCTCTGCCTCCCTAGTGCTGGTATCAAAGGTGTGTGCCACCACGCCCAGCCTATTCACATATTCTATCACTGCTCTTGAGTTCGATCCCACCACCCACATGGTGGCTCATGCTCCAGGGGAACCGACACTTTGTTCTGGCCTCCTTGGGGGACTTGCACTCAATGTGGCACTCACAGATATACACATACATAAAAATAAAAATAAATATAAATAAAATGGAAAAAATCAAACACTCATACACATAAAAATATATTAAAAAGATCTTATAAAAGTACTAGGAAAATTTAGCACCTTCACAGGCTCAAGACCCATATTAAAAACTCAGTTATGCTGGACGTGGTGGTGCATGCCTTTGATCCCAGTACTGGGGAGGCAGAGGCAGGTGGATCTCTGTGAGTTCAAGGCCAGCCTGGTCTACATAGTGAGTTTGAGGACAGCTGGAACTACAGGGAGACCTTGTCTGAAAAAGAACAAAACACAAAAAACTTAGTTATGTTTTTATATTCTAGCAATGAAAACTCAGGAATCAAAATTTAATTTTGTATAATATACAGTACTATCATATGAAATATTTGGTAGGTCACATAAAACTTATTCTGAGTTAATATGCTAAAAACTAGAAAACACTATAAAAGAAGTCAATGGAGAACCAAATAAATTGAAGAACTGTAACACATTATGGATCAAAGGATTCAATATAGTTCCAACTATGTAGTTCTATTCTTTCCAACCTGACTTCTATATTCCACAAATATCAACCTCAAACAAAATCCCAGCAGGAACTGTTTTTTTTCTTTTTCTTTTTTGAGACTAGGTCTCCTTTTAGTCCCATCTGACCTGGTGCTCACTATGTAGACCAGGCTGGCCTTGAACTCACAGAGATCCACCTGCCTCTGCCTCCTGCATGCTGGGATTAAAGGCATGTGCCACCATGCTCATCAACTCAATTTTTTTAATTTAAAAAAGTCTTTTATCTTTTCAACGTATAAGTGTTTTGCCTACACAAATGTAAGTACACCTGTGCCATGCAATGCCCACAGGAGCCAGAAGAGGACATCAGATCCCCTGGACCTGAAGTTACAAAGGGTTGTTAGCCACCATGTGAGTGCTGGGAACCAACCTGTGGTCCTCTGTAAGAGCAGCCAGTGCACGTAACCACTGAACCATCTCTCCAGCCAGAGACTCTACATTTTATGTTGGAAGTTCATTTTAAAATCAATGTACAGGGGCTGGAGAGATGGCTCAGTGGTTAAGAGCACCGACTGCTCTTGCAGAGGACCCGGGTTCAATTCCCTGCACCCACATGGTGGCTAAGAACCATCTTTAACTCCAGTTCCAGGGGAATCTGATGCCTTCTTCTGACCTCTGCAGCATTGCACGACATGGGTAAACCTACCTACATGCAGACAGTACACTCATACACATAAGTAAAAAAATAATAAAATCAATGTACAAAGTAAAATTATCAAAACATTTTAAAAACAAACAAAGGCTGAGTGGGACACTCACGCTAGCTTTTCTGTAAAGCCTTGGTTGCTGAGATGGAGTGGGATTTCTGAGAAGGTCTATAGTTAATAGAATGGACTCAGGTCCAAAGGCAGATCCCCAAGAATATGATCAATTATTTTTCACCAAACCAATGTCATTATACGAAACCAACACCTTATACAAAAATTGGCTTTAAATGGATCATCAGGGTTGGAGTTGTAGCTCAGTAGGAGAACACTTGTCTTCCGTGCCTGAGGCCCTGGGTTCCATTTTCAGTATAAATAAATAAATAAATAAATAAATAAATAAATAAAAAATCCAATCATTGACCTACATGTAAAACAGCAAACTTTTAGGAGAAAATATTGGAAAAGAAAACCTTATTAAAACTCTGTACAAATTAAGTGGTTTCAGGCACTGAAAAGAAAATTCACAAAGACCTTATCAAAATTAAACTTTTACCATATGATAAAAAATAGTTAAGACAGCCGGGCATGGTGGCGCATGCCTTTAATCCTAGCACTGGAGGCAGAGGCAGGTGGATCTTTGTGAGTTCAAGGCCAGCCTGGTCTACAGAGTGAGTTCCAGGACAGCTGGGGCTACAAAGAGACCCTGTCTCAAAAAGACCAAAAAAAAAAAAATAGTTAAGACAAAAATCCATAGATTAGTATCTACAAGTCACATATCTGTCCAGGTGGGGTAATAGAACTCTCAAAAGTCTCCTGCAGACTGACTAGAGTTTCAAGACTGTAGGGAGATGGGCTATCCCATGCTAACTTTAGTCTTTGTTATTGCTTTTTTTTTTTTTTTTTTTTTTTGAGACAGGCGCTCCCTGTGCCCCATGAAACACACTATGGAGTCCAGGCTGGCCTCATCTCACAGAGATGCTTCAGGGTGCTGGGATTAAGGGCATGCACCACCATGCCCAGCTGCTATTTTAGTCTTAATAGCCATTTATCACCAACCTCTCTACCTGATTTGACATCTTTCTATTAGTGAAATTTTTGGAATGTTTAACTTAGTAGATCACGTCTCCTAACTCAGAAGCTAGGAATGCCTTTTATTGCAGTACCTGCCTTCTTATTAAAATCCACTAGCTCAGTCCAAGCTGGAACTTGTTTCCTAGCTGCTCAGACACAGGAGCACACACAGTTTCTTTAAAGGGCCTAGAGATTGAGCTCAGCCCTTAGAAGAGCTTGCTACACAATCATGAAGACATGAAGTTTGGGTCCTAGCACCTTCATAACAAGACTGGAACCGTTTATTATTAGTCCACATTTTTGTTGCACTGTTAAAGTGCAATGTAGGGTGCATGCAATCGCCAGTGGAAGCCAGAGAGAGGGTGTTGGGATCGCCCTGAAAATGGGGAGCTTAAACCACACGAGCCATCTCAACCACCAACCAATGTTGTTTTGTTTTTTTTTTTTTTTTTTTTTTTTTTTTTGTTTTTGTTGTTTTTTTTTCTTTTTGAGACAAGGGTTTTCCCTGTAGCCACTGGCCGGCGACTCACTCTGTAGAACAGGGTGAACCTTGACCTCACAAAGATCACAGCCGGCCTCTGCCGTCCTGCACGTCAGTGCTAGGATTAAGGCGTGCGCCACCACGCACGCCGTGCCTAGGCGGCCCTTTTTTTTTTAAATAAGGTATGAAGCCCTCTGCTTCGAAACTATTAGACAGCTGTTCTCAACCCAACATGAAATCGCTGATCTGACTCTGTCTCAGGCACTGAGCCACAGCGTAGTAGTGTGTTTATTGTGAGGTAAGTGCGCATGGAATTAAAAGCATGTGTCCCCATGCGGAAATTGTGACGGGCGTGGCGGCAAACGCCTTTAATCCCAGCACTGGGGAGGTAGAGGCAGGCAGACCTCAGTGAGTTCAAGGGCAGCCTGGTCTACACAGTGAAGTTCCTAGAAAGCTGAGGCTACAGGGAGACCCTGGAAAGGGGAAGGAAGGGGAAGGGGAAGGGGGAAGGAAGGATGGAGAGAAAGCAAGGAAGAGAGAACGGGAAAGAGAGAAAGCAAGGAGAGAAAAAGAGAGAAACTAAGCAGCAGCAAGCAAAGCCAAGCACCTGGGGGGGGCGGGGCACGTGCACCTCACCATGCCCAGCGTAACCACCCGGCGAATCCACCCTGGCAGTAAAACCGGAAAGGGCTCGTGGTGGCGCTGGCTGAACACACGCTGGGAAGACTTGATTTCATTCAGGAATCAAAGACAAAAGCAAAAAAAAAAAAAAAAAAACCAAACAAAAAAACCAAAAAAACCACCGCCCTCAAAAAACAAAAAGGAAAACAAAAAAACTAAGAGGAGGAGGGAAGGTTGCAAGGAGACGCCCGCGCTCGCACCCGCGCCGCGCTCCCGACGACCATACAGGACCGCGCCTCGGACCCCCGGCGCGGCCCGGATGGCAGCGCCGTCAGGTGCGTATTCCGCTGCCACTTCCCTCACAACTTCCGCTTCCGGGGGTTCCCTTGGGGAAGGGACACCCTTCAGGGCACGCAGCGGAAGCCTCCGGCACCCCTACGCGGGTTCCAAACTCCCTTTTCCGCACCGCGAGCAGGCCCGGAGGAGTGGGGGCGGGGCGGGGCAGCCGCGCCACCGGGCAACGGTCGCACGCAAGGAGTGCGCCAAAACTTCCTTTCTGATTGGCTGCGGCGAGAACGTGAAGGAGGGGAAATGTCTGAGGCCGGGGGCGCGGAGGTCACGCACCGTCTAACTTAATCCGGTTGAACCGCGTATGAAAGTTCTCGATTGGCTAGAGTAAGGGGCTCGCCGTCGTGGTTGCCTGGTAACAGACGCTCTGGTCCCGCCCCCCAATGTCACGCCTTACCTGCTGGGCCTGCGGCCTGGGTTTGGGGGTGGGTTTGGGCGTGCTGATGCCACGTTGTCGCGTGGGGGAGGAAAGCGAGCACAGATGTGAGGAGGGAAAGGCCTAGGGCTGTTTCAGAGTTCATCTTTAACAAGCTAAACAGGGTCATCCCTGGTATGTACGTAGATAGGAAGCCACCTGGGACTATTTGGTGCCGTAGGTAGTCAATAAAAACATAATAAAAATACAAGAAAACTTTGCTTTTTGTTTTTGGGTAAAAGATTTAAGGTAGATGTTGTTCGTGCCATAGATAGCTAGCAAACAGCTGTCTTTGTGGAGCGTTCAATACCTAAATTTTTAAAATATTTTAATTTTATGTGTATGAGTGTATTGCCTGCATGAGTGTAAGTGCACCTGTGTCATGCAGTGCTGGCTGAGGTAAAAAGAGGGCGTTGGATCCCTGGGAACTGGAGTTAAGGACGGTTGTTAGCCACCATATGGGTGCTGGGAATTGAACCCAGGTCCTTCGCTAGAGTAGCCAATGCTCTTAACCTCTGAGCCATCTCTCCAGCCCCAAATACACAAATTTGGCGGGGGGGGGGGTCTTTTCAAGACAGGGTCTCCCTGTAGCCCCAGCTGTTCTGGAACTTGCGCTGTAGACCAGGCTGGCCTTGAACTCACAAAGATCAACCTGCCTCTGCCTCCTGAGTGCTAGGATTAAAGGCGAGTGCCACCGCGCCCGGCTCACAAATTTTTTAAATTAAATTAACCTGGCATAATGGTGCACTCCTTTAATCCTAGCACTCAGGAGACAGGAAGGTGGATCTCTGAGCTCAAGGCCAGCCTGTTCTATGTAGCAAGTTCCAGGGCATAATAATGTAAAGATATATAAATAAATGTAGTCAAAGTGTGACATCTTCACCTCTTAAACTCAGTTTCTCCTTTGATCCCAGCTCTCAATAGGATTTCTGAGTTTCATGCCTGCTTGAGACACAGGAAGTTCCAGGCAACAGCTTTATTGAGATAGAGGAAAATTCACCTTTTAAAATATAATTCACTGGGCCTGGAGAGATGGCTCAGAAGTTAAGAGCACTGGCTGCTCTTGCAGAGGACCCAGGTTCAATTTCCAGCACCCACATGGTGACTGGCCAACTGTCTGTAACTCTAGTTCTGGGGTTTGATGCCCTCTTCTGGCCTCCTTGGGCATTTCATGACATGGTGCACTTAACACATGCAGGCAACACACTCATGCAATAAAATAAAAATAAATATTAAAAAATATAATTCATAGCGGATCGTGGTGTCATGTGCCTTTAATCCCAGCACGTAGGAGATAGAGGTAGGCAGATCTCTGTGAGTTCAAGGCCAGCCTGGTGTACAGAGCGTGCTCCAGGACAGCTGGTACTAAAAGGGAGACCCTGCCTCAAAAAAAAGGAAAAGAAAAAAAAAAAAAAACAAGAGCCAGAGGTAGTTCAAGGCCAGACTGGTCTACATAGTGAATTCCAGACCAGTTGGGGCTACAGGGAGACCCTGTCTCAAAAAGAAGTGGCGGGGGGGGGGGTGTCAGGGCTGGAGAGATGGCTGAGCCGTTAAAAGCACTGGCTTCTCTTAACAAAGATGAGCTCAGTTCCCAGCACCAACTTTGACTGCTAACTGTCACCAGTACAACTCCAGTTCCAGGGGATCTCACACCCTTCTCTGGCCTCAAGAACTTTGGACTCAAATGCACATCATACAGGCACATACTACACAACTAAATAATTAAAAGAAATGTATGTGTATGAGTGTTTTGCCTACGTGTAAGTGCACCACATGTGTGGAGTGCCCATGGAGGTCAGAAAATACTGTCAGAGCCCCTGGAACAGGAGTTATAGATGGTTGTTAGTTGTTACTTGGGTGCTGGGAATCAAACCTGGGTCCTCTTAACCACTGAGCCAGCTCTTCCCCACCCCCTTGGAATATTTGTTTGTTTATACTGGGAATCAAGGCATAATCCTCAGGCTGTTTTGGTTTGGTTTTGGTTTTATTTTGAGACATCTCCTTTTAGCTCCAGGTGGACTGGAACTCTATGTAGACCAACCTGGCCTCTGTATCACAGAGATCTACCTATGTCTGTCTCCTGAGTGCTGAGGTTAAAGCCATGTGCCACCATGCCTAGGGCTCAGGGTTTTTGTTTTTTGTTTAAGTATTATTTGGAGACAAGTTCTTCATGACTTTCTCAGGCCATAGTTGAAGTTGTGATCCTCTGTGATCCTCCTGCATCAGCCTCTCAAGTGCTAAGATTATAGATGTCAGCCCTCATGCCCAGCTATCTGGATGGCATAGCAGGTAAAGGCACTTGCAGCTAGGCCTGATGACCTGAGTTTGATCCCTAAGATCCATACAGTGGAAGGAGTGAGCCAACTTATTCAATCTCGCTGCAAGTCTCCTGCCTCAGCCTCTGCAGTACTGGGATCACACATGCATTTCTCCACACAGAACTAGACAAGATCAGTCTAGAGCTAAGATGTTATCAGTGTCAGCCTCAGGGCTGGTAGAGCCCAGAGGCCTGTCTAGCTTAGTACAAACTCCAAGAATTTTAGCTAGTGGTCATAAAGATTCTAGGTCAGATACTCAGGGTGACTTTAAGTGGCTATTAAAAGGCACTGAAGGTAGCCCAAGGGGATTTTCAGCCTCCTCCCTCTACAAGGTCTCATTTCCACAGGATCTAATAACGTTGGCCAGTTCTTGGCTGTGGCTATAGCTTCTTGGGACAGCTTCAGTTCACAGGCATTCTCAGCCTGTGCCACAAACCTGCAGACTTGCACTTCAGGAAGGCAGCCAAGGGCTGGAGAGATGACTCAGTGGTTAAGAGCACTGACTGCTCTTGCAGAGGACAGAGGTTCGATTCCCAGCACCCACATGGCAGCTAAGAACCCTCTTAGGCTGGTGTGGTAATGCATGCTTTTAATCCCAGCACTCTCAAAAGGGAGACCCTGTCTCAAAAAAAAAAAAAAGGCAGCTGTCCCGCGCGCTGTAGTCCCGCTGGCAAGAACTTCACGCGGACAACAGGATTCTTCTGTGGTAATATTTATTGTGCACAGCTCTTTTGTGAGAAGGACCCCGAAATGGGGCAGAAGCACCGTTTATATAGCAGTCCAGAGGGTTCGGGTATGCTCTGGATTGGTGCACCGTCCGATGCCTCATTAGCATGCCCAAGGCGCGGGCCCAGAGAACGCGGGCCCGGGAGCGCAGTTTGCCCAATGCAAAGGCAACGGCGGGAAACGGCTTGTAGTTGTTCTAGCAACTCAGGAAGTCAGCGCCACCTTAGGGCGTGGTACAGCACACATTGTGTGGTAGGCTGCCAACAGTTCCCCCTTTCTGTTTTAATAGAGCAAGGTCTCTGGGCCGCAGCTGACTGTTCAGGGGCGACATGACCTGTCAGAGACTCTATTAAAATTGGCTGGGAGAATGCCTGTCTTAGGTTGCCTCTGCAGAGGTATTCCTTACCCGTCATGGGGTGGACAGACAGCTTTTGGTCTGTTCCCTGTCTTAGGTTGGTAATACTTGCAGCAGGTCTTACCCGTCATTGACTACTTCTCCAGCATACTAAGCCAAATGTTTGGGGAGGAGCCTGCTTCCAAAGCCGCAAGGGCCTGTGCAATGACTACTTTATCGCGCTGGTGTCGGGCACGGAGCCTACACACAATCCAGAGCATAATTATAATCCCTCCACATAGAAATAGGCCAAACCCTGCCACCCCTGCCCATTCTTTGGAGTGTGAGACGGCAGCAGTAATCCAGGAGGCCAGTCCTTCAGCAAGGGAGGCATCCACTCTAGTCGAATTTACGGTGACAATCGCCATGCGGAGTTGATTCATCAAGCTGTCAAATTCTCCAGTCCAATTTCCTAAAAGATAACTGGACAATTGTTTAGACAAATTTGCTGCTTTTGTGAAATTATAATATTGGATGCTGGTTACACACAGGCCAGGGTATTTCCACTCGTAGCCAAGCTGGGCCAGCTGCCACAATACATCTATTTGTTCTTGGACTAGGTTTATCCTTTGGTTTACTACCATAAGTCCGCCCTTTAGCTGGGCATTAGCCTGGGTTTGTAAATCCAGGGCTTGTGCTACAGAGGAGGATAAATTGTTGAGTGATTGGGCTGTTTGTACATTTTGGAGGAGTTCGAGGTCAGGGAGAGAATGGAGGCATTATCATCTCCAAGTTACTGGGAGATTCCAGGGGAAAAGGCAAAGGATAAGTTCTTATTTGTCCATTTGTTAGTTTGTGACTGGCATCCTGTCCACGGCCACAGGCCTTCCAGCCTGGCGCCCATGCAATGTGGAGAATACCTTGGTTGGGTAGGTGGTCTGTTGCCAATATGTTTGAATGGCCACTACCCATTAATCATGGACATACCAACATAATAGGAAGAGGGATTATCAGATAGGTCTGGGGTAATTGTCCAGACTGTAGTTTGTTTGCCTAGGATAATACATTCTGATTGACTAATGTTATATTTTGAGAGATTAAGGAATGCTGGAATGAAAAAACATAGACTGCCACTGAGCAGAAGGCTTCTATTCTCAGTAATACTAGCAATCTCTTATACAGTACACAACGACCTGCCCAGGGTGGCACCACCCATAGTGGGCTGGGCCCTCCCACATTGCTCAACAATCAAGACAATACTCCACAGACATGACCACAGGCCAATCCAATGGAGCCAATTCCCCAATTGAGGCTCCCTCAACCCAGGTGTGTCAGGTTGACACTAAAGCTATCCAGCACAATTGACCCCTTGTCAACTTGACACACAAAACACATCACTATTAAACCACCACCTTTCCATTCCTTGTCCCCAAGGTATGATGGGAACATTAATCACAACGTAAGACAATACACCTTTTTTTTTTTGACAATACAACCTTAAAAGTCCCACAGTTCTTAAAAAGCCCAAACACTTAAAAGTTCACAGTTTGTTAAAAGTCTCTTAACTGTGGGCTCCTGTAACATCCAAAACAAGTACTGTCTTATTTCAAAGGGAAGAGCCGGACATACCTAAGCAAAACCTAAGTCCAGCAAAGTAGCTCAAGGTTGGACATGTGGGATTCACTCACAATCCTCTGGGCTCCAAACGGTTTTGGCAGCTCCCCTTCTCTGACTCTGCCATCCACAGCACACACAGGTCCCCTTCTGTGACTCTGCCGTCCACAGCACACACAGCTCCCCTTCTCCGACTCTGCCGTCCACAGCACACACAGCTCCCCTTCTCCGACTCTGCCGTCCACAGCACACACAGCTCCCCTTCTCCGACTCTGCCGTCCACAGCACACACAGCTCCCCTTCTCCGACTCTGCCGTCCACAGCACACACAGCTCCCCTTCTCCGACTCTGCCGTCCACAGCACACACAGCTCCCCTTCTCCGACTCTGCCGTCCACAGCACACACAGCTCCCCTTCTCCGACTCTGCCGTCCACAGCACACACAGCTCCCCTTCTCCGACTCTGCCGTCCACAGCACACACAGCTCCCCTTCTCCGACTCTGCCGTCCACAGCACACACAGCTTCCCTTCTCCGACTCTGCCGTCCACAGCACACACAGCTTCCCTTCTCCGACTCTGCCGTCCACAGCACACACAGCTCCCCTTCTCCGACTCTGCCATCCACAGCACACACGGCTCATCTCTCAGGCCCAGGCCAGCTCCACTCCACACCTGCCACTGTTCTTGGTAGTCATCCCATGGTTCTGGCATCTCCAAAAAGCTGGGGTTGCCACTGAAACTGAGGCAGCACCTTCACCAGTGGTCTCTTCTGACCTCTCCTAGTGCAGAGCCTCAGTTTCTCTCCATGACCCCTGCAATCCTGGGGTCTTCACTGCAACTGAGGATGCACTTCCACCAGTGGTCTTTCCTGGCCTCTCACAGTGCCAAGCCTCAGCGGCTCTCTGTGACCCCTTCACATTTCAACACCAGAACCATATAGGACACTCTTACACATTACCAAGTCCTGCTTCTGGCTTGAGGTGGAGGGTCAGGCCCCCTCTGAACCACAGCTTCTGTGTGCTGACCCTGAGGAAATTCTTCTCAAAAGATTTCACCACAGTGATGCTGGTCTCTTGTTACAGCTGATTCTTAAGCCCCAGCTGGCCAGAACCCACAGATTCTTTTTTTGGGGGGGGGTCCTTTTTGAGACAGGGTCTCCCTTTTAGTCCCAGCTGGCCCTCACTCTGTAGATCAGGCTGGCCTTGAACTTACAGAGGTCCGCCTGCCTCTGCCTCCCAAGTGCTGGGATTAAAGGTGTGCACCACTGGGGGCTGGAGAGATGGCTCAGCAGTTAAGAGTGCCAACTGCTCTTGCAGAGGACCCAGGTTCAATTCCCAGCACCCACATGGTGGCTAAGAACCATCTTTAATTCCAGTTCCAGGGGAATCCGATGCCCTCTTCTGACCTCCACGGCATTGCACAACATGGGTGCACCAACCTGCATGCAGATGGTACACATACACATAAAAATAATAGAAAATATATTAAAAAAATAAATAGGGGGCTGGAGAGATGGCCTAGCGGTTAAGAGCACTGACTGCTCTTGCAGAGGACCCGGGTTCAATCCCCAGCACCCACATGGTAGCTAAGAACCATCTTTAACTCCAGTTCCAAGGGAATCTGACACCCTCTTCTGACCTCTGCGGCATTGCACATGGGCGCACAAACCTACATGCAGACAGTACACATAGAAAAATAAAATTTAAAAATAAATAAAGGTGTGCACCACCATGCCCAGCCACAGATTTTTTTATTTATTTATTTATTTTGTCTTTCCAAAACAGGGTCTTCCTGTAGCCCCAGCTGTCCTGAAACTCACTCTGTAGACCAGGCTGGCCTTGAACTCACAAAGATCCACCTGCCTCTGCCTCCCAAGTGCCAGGATTAAAGGCATGTGCCACCACGCCTGGCCAGATTCTTAATTTTAAAATATCATGCAAACAGCCCTGATGGTCTCTGCTTCCCCTTGAAGCTTCAGAAGTGAGGCCTCCATTGTCTACAACTCTTTCAGCATAACTGTTCCAAGTACCACAGCAATGAGCTTTAGGCACTGAATGATTTTTCTAGCCCCAAGTTGCAAATACTTCCACAATCCTCCCCCAAAACACCAAGGTCAGGCCTATCATAGCAATAGCCTACTCTTTGGTATCAATTTCTGTTGTAGTTCGTTTTCCATTGCTGTGACAAAACACTTGAGGAGGATACGGTTTATTCAGTTCACATCTCCTGGCCCATAGTTCACCACTGAGGGAGCCCACCATAGGAGCTCAGGACAGGAACTTGGAGGCAGGAGCTGAAGCACAGGCCATGGAGGAATGCTACTTAGTGGCTTGCTCCAATTTTTTAAAATATTTTTGTTATGTATATGAATATTTTGTTTCCATGTATGAAAGTGTACCACGTCAATGCAGTGTTTCTGGACTGGAGAAGAGGAGGTCAGATCCCCTGGAACAGGAAGGAGTTAAAGATAGTTGTTATCTGCCATGTGTGTGCTGGGAACTGAACCCTAGTCCTCTGCAAGAACAGCCAGAGCTCTTAACTGCTGAGCTCCTGCCCCACAGACCAACCTGTTGAGCCAAGTTCAGTGGCACTTGAAAAGTAGATAGGAGAGAATCAAGAGTTCAAGATCAGCCTGGTGGGCTCCGGGGGACCTTTTTGCAAAAATAACCTCCAAACTGTTACGGTTTGAGTGAGAAATGTCCCCGTAGTTTCATGTATTCGAACACTTATTCCCGGTTCGTGGAGCATTTGAGGAGGTCATGGAAACTTCAGGAGTGGAGCCTTGCTGGAGGAGGTGCGTCCCTCAGGGCTCACCGCCTTGCCCCACTTGCAGTTCATGCTCTCTGCTTCCTGTGCACAGTTGAGATGTGACCTCTCATCTTCCTGCTCCTGCTGCCACGCCTTCCCCACCACCATGGATATCAGCCTCTGGAAACTTCAGCCAAAATAAACCCTTTTTTATTTATCTATTTATGTATTTCTTTAATTTTGTTTACCATGTGTTTGCATATATTGCCTGCATGTAGGTAAGTGCACCAGTGTCATGCAATGCCCACCGATGTTAGAAGAGGCCATTGGATCCCCTGGAGCTGGAGTTACAAATGGTTGTTAGCCACCATGTAGGTGCTGGGAATCAAACCCAGGTCCTCTGCAAGAGCAGCCAGTGCTTTTAACCACTGAACCACCTCTCCAGGCACATGAACTCTTCTTTAAGTTGCTTTTGGTTATGGTATTTCATCACAGAACAGAAAATCAACTAGCAGAGCAAATCCTTGGCACTCTTCTCTCAAGATGCTCCTGGTCCACCCAGATGGAGTGGCCTCCACTATCCTCTCCTGCTTCCACGTACCATGCATGTTAGGTATGGTCGGGGGTCACAGGTGGATTACCTCAGGCCCTCAGTGTCCTAACGGCGTCTAACGTCTCAAAGCTTGCTACATTTCCACTCACCCCCACCCTGGAGATCAAGCCTTTAATCCCAACCTACCCCTTGGAGATAGTCCATACCAACAGAGCTGTAGTCATAAAAATGATGCATGGGGGCAAAGGGATGGCTCAGTGGTTAAGAGCACTGGCTGCTCTTTCAAAGGACTGGATCTCAGTTCCCAACACCCAGGTTGGACACCTCACAACCAACTGGAACTGGAGCTCTAGAGGATCCAAGACCCTCTTCTGGCCACTGGGGGCATTGCACACATGGGCGCTCTTACATTCATGCAGGCAAGCACTCATACACAAAAATAAAAATAAATACAAACAACAGCGGAAACAAAACGGAAAGGCACTGAGAGGCCTTGCCACTCACTTCCTTGTGCTTCTTACGCAGGAGTCATGGCCCAAGTAGCAATGTCCACCCTGCCCGTCGCAGAGGAGCCTTCAGATAGCAGAATGGCAGTGACGTTCCTCATGTCTGCCCTGGAGTCCATGGTGAGACACCTGTGTGGGTCTGCCAGTATCTCATAGTTAGGTCATTGTTGAAGTCAAGGTGGTGACACACTTTAGTGTCACTTCTGGTGTGCTCCTCAAGTTTCACCTCTTGTCTAGATGAGGGGATGCATCACATGAGAGAGTCTTTCAGATTAGGGTATCCTTCAGGCTGGGTGTGGTGGTGTACACCTGTGACCCAGGGATTAGGAGGTAGAGGCAGGAATATCAGGAGTTCAAGGTCATCAAGACTATGAACAAGTGGTTCTTTTGCATTGATTTACTGTGTATGTATGTGCATTCATAGGTACATGCACATGGCCATGGTGTGCATCTGGAGGTCAAAGGACAACTTGTAGGAGTCTGTTCTCATCTTCCACCATGTGGTTCCTGGGGATTGAACTCAGGTGTTCAGGCCTTTCCACTGCACCATCTTGTCAGCCCAACATAGTGAGTTTAAAACCAGCCTGGAATACATAAGAACTTTCTTCCCCACAAACAGAATGTGAGGCAGCACATGATGATATTTGACTTTACTCCCAGTGCTCAAGACAGAGAAGCAGGCAGATCATTGTGAGTTCAAGGCCAGCCAGCCAGTGCTTCATGGTGAGGCCCTATTTCAAAACAAACAAACAAACAAACAAAAAACCTGAAAAAGAGCTGCTCCAAAAAGATGGAATGGGGTCACATGTATCCCTGCAATCATAAAGGGCTCCCCACATCAAGCCTGTTCTAGAAACTGGAGTTCTAGACTTGAGGACACATCACATCAGGGCCCCTCCCAGGTCTTCTG
Organism: Rhizomys pruinosus; assembly: GCA_009823505.1. NCBI lineage: Eukaryota > Metazoa > Chordata > Mammalia > Rodentia > Spalacidae > Rhizomys > Rhizomys pruinosus. Next base: position 1,084,771 of record VZQC01005960.1, read on the forward strand.
TTCTATGTGTCTGTCTATCTGTCTTTATTTTCTTTCTTTCTTTCTTTTCTTTCTTTCTTTCTTTCTCTCTCTCTCTCTCTCTCTTTCTTTCTTTCTTTCTTTCTTTCTTTTTTGGGTCTTTTCAAGACCCTAAGAGCCCCCATATAGTTTCCCTATAGCCCCCAGCTGGCCTGGAGCTCGCTATGTAGACCAGGCAGGCCTTGAACTCACAGAGATCCGCCTGCCTCTGCCTCCCAAGTGCAAGGATTAAAGGTGTGTACCACCATGCCTGGCTCTTTTTTTTTTTTAAGCCAGTTTTTATTGAATCTTTGTGCATTTCATATAAAATTTCTAGTCAAGTCTAGACCTGTTCCCCATTCCTTGCCCCCCACCAGAACTCATGCATACTGCCAAGCATGGTTTTTTTGTTTTGTTTTTTTTTTGTTTTTTTTTTGTCTTTTCGAGACAGGGTCTCCCTGTAGCCCCAGCTGTCCTGGAACTCACATTGTAGACCAGGCTGGCCTTGAACTCACAAAGATCCGCCTGCCTCTGCCTCCCAAGTGCTAGGATTAAAGGCGTGTGCCACCACACCCGGCGCCAAGCATGTTTTTCATCTTGTTCACAGTCTCTTTTAAAATTTTCGATACAGGGGACTGGAGAGATAGCCTAGCGGTTAAGAGCACCGATGCTCTTGCAGAGGACCCGGGTTCAATCCCCAGCACCCACATGGCGGCTAACAACCGTCTGTAACTCCAATTCTAGGAGAACTCCAGTTCCAGGGGAATCCGAGACCCTCTTCTGACCTCCGCGGCATTGCACGACACGGGTGCACAGACCTGCATGCAGACAGTACATTCGTACACATACAAAGATAAATAATAATAATAATAATAATTTTTTTTTTAATTTTCAATGCAGAAGTTTACTGTTTTGAGTGGGAGTTCACCGTTTCATCAGTTCTTTGGCCCAGTCTTTTTTGTTGTTGTTCCTTCCAATTTGCATCACTCCAAAATATGCATATATGCATTGCACATATATCTTTTAGCATCTTCAACTTGTGATTTTTTTTTCTTTATTAGGCTGAAAGATGTCATGTTTGAAGGCTCCTCCTTGGCAATCCCAAACCACCATCACACCTGCCCTTGTGCTCCACACTGGGGTTTTCCCTTCCCATGGTCACCAAATGAGGTCCAGTAAGCACCACGTCCTATACGTGTGTTTCTCTGAGTATATATAGTAACTGTAAAGGGAGGTCAGTGATATGGTAAAGCAAAGGAACTTGGCATCAAGACTGAGGAACTGAACTTCCAGGAACCCACATGGTCAAGGAGAGAACAGACCCCCCACATTGTCATCTGACTCCATACTTATGCCCATATAGCAAATGATAATAGTTTTTCCAATTTTATAAAAGATTTATTGTTGGGCATGGAGGCACACATCTTTAATGTCAGCATTCAGGAAGAAGAGGCAGGTGGATGTCTGTGAGTTCAAGGCCATTCTGGTCTACATAGTGAATTCTAGGACAGCAGTGGCTACATAGTGAAACCCTGTCTAAAAAAACAAAATCGAAAAGATTTATTTTCATTTGTGCATCCTTGTGTATATCTTTGTTTCTGTATATGCACATGTGAATGTGTGCCCTCACAGGCCAGAAGAGAGCGTTGGACCCAAAGGAGCTGGAGTTACAGAACATTGTGAGCTGGCTGACATGGGTACTAGGAACCAAACTCAGGTCTTCTGCAAGAGCAGCAAGCATTTTTTTACCACTGAGTCACTTCTCTAGCTCCTTAAAGTTGTTTGTTACATCTATTTACTGGTGTGTGCTGTGTACACATACATGCCACACAGTGGATCTGTAGAGGTCAAAGGACAACTTTGGGAAGTCATTTCTCTCTTTCCAGGGATCAAACTTGAGTCTTGAAGCTTGGTGGGAAGTACCATTACCTGCTGAACCATCTCACCAGGTTAATACTAAATTAATTGTTTTTTCATTTTTAAATTTATTTTTTATTGTTATTAAATTTTTTCCATACATCATATGTCATTTCCCAATCGAATTTAGAGTCACTTCCCTTTCCATGCCCCTGCACTCTGCCATACATGTCTTGCATCTTTTTCTGAGTCTTTCCAGAGCTTTTTTCCAGTTGTTTTGTTGCTGTTGCTTAAATTTTAAAAATTTTAAATAAATATTGGTGGCTTCTTTTATAGAGGAGCCAGGTTTTTGTTCCCAGCACCATGTTGCAGCTAACAATTGGTAACTCCAATTCCAGGGGATCCCATGCCTTCTTCTGGCCTCCATAGGCATTGCATGCATGGCAGGCAAAAGATTCATACACATAAAAATAAATTAAAAATTAAAAATAAATAACTATACAGGCTAGAGAAATGGCTTAGTGGTTAAGAGTACTTACTGCTCTTGGGCTGGAGAGATGGCCTAGCCGTTAAGAGTGCTGACCGCTCTTATAGAGGACCAGGGTTTGATCCCCAGCACCCACATGGCGGTCGAGAACAGTCTGAAACTCCAATTCCAGGAGAACTCCAGTTCCAGGGGAATCCCGACATCCTCTCTTCTGACCTCCGCAGCATTGCACAACACGGGTGCACAAACTTGCATGCAGACAGTACATTGATACACATACAGAAATAAATAAGTGCCAGGCATGGTGGTGCACGCCTTTAATCCTAGCACTTGGGAGGCAGAGGCACGTGGATCTCTGTGAGTTTGAGGCCAGCCTGGTCTACATAGCGAGTTGCAGGACAGCCAGAGCTACAGGGAGACCCTGTCTCAGAAAGACCAAAAAAAGAAAAAAAAAATCTGAGCTCTCAGGGCTGTAGAGATAGCCTAGCATTTAAGAGCACCTACTGCTCTTTCAGAGGACACAATTCAGTTTCCTAATACATGAGGCAGCTTACAACCACCTATAGGTGATCCAAGGTCTCTAGCCTCTGTGAGCATATACACATATATGCACGTACCCACAAACAGATACATATAGAACAAGTCTTTAAGCCAGGTATGGTGGTGCATGAATTTAATATCTCAGTCCCATGCAGCCCAGGCTGGCCTGGGACTTGGTACTTAGTCTAGGATGGCCTTGAACTTGATTCTCCTGCCTCCCCCTCCTGACTGCTAGGAACACAGGCGTGCACCATTCTGGTGGTTAGTTTTGTCTTTGCCACCCAAAGGCCTCTTCATCTGGCCTCATAAACACTACATCTATTTCTGTATGGAATCAGCCACTTTGTGTTTCTGTTTCAGTGCAAAGAACTGGCCAAGTCCAAGGCCGAAGTAGCCTGCATAGCTGTGTATGAGACAGACGTGTTTGTGGTGGGGACAGAGAGAGGCCGCACGTTTGTCAACACCCGACAGGATTTCCAGAAAGACTTTGCACAGTATTGTAAGTGGCCACCATTCCACCATTTTATTTCTGTGTTTTTGTTTTGTTTTGTTGTGTTTTGTTTTGTGGTGTGTGTGTGTGTGTGTGTGTGTGTGTGTGTGTGTGTTGGGAATTAAACCAAGGGGCTCACAAATGCTAGGCAAACACTCTATCACTGAGCTAAATTCCTAGTCTTTATCTTTGTATTTCATAAAATGTTTAAAACATTGTTTGGGGAGACAGGTTCTTACTTTGTAGTTCTGGCTGGCCTGGAACTCACTATGTAGACCAGGCTGGCCTTGAACTCACAGAAAGCCACCTGCCTCTGCCTCTGCTTCTCAAGTGCTAGATTAAAGGTATGTGCCACCACATCTGGCCCTAAAACTTTTATTAGCATATATTTGTATACATAATAGGTTTCATTATGGCATTTACATACGTATGTCCAATGTATTTTGTTCGTGTTCCTGCATTACTGTCTCTCCTGTAGTAGCTACTATTCTGTTGCTGTGATAAAGCAACATGACCAAGGCAACTTAGAGAAGGAAGAGTTTACTGGGCCTATGGTTCCAGAGGGGGGAGAGTCCATCATGGCAGGAAGCATGGCACGAGCAGCTACAGCAGAAAGTTGAGAGCTTACATCTTCAATTAGACATGAACCCGAGAGAGAGCCTGGAAGTGGGCAAGGCTGTGAACTCTCAAAGCCCACCCCCAGTGAAGTGCTTCCTCCGGCCAGGCCGCACCTCCTAACCCTCCACAAACAGCACTACCAAGTGGGGACCAAGTGTTCAAGTACTTGGAACCACTGGGCGACACTCATTTAAATCACCACACCTCCCTTCCCCGCCCACTGGTCCATCGCAGATCAGCTCCCTTCTACTTTCACATCTGTTAATTTATTTTGTGGTCATCCAGTGAGTTTCATTCATGTTGCTTCCTGGGGCTTCTGTGAGTGGTTATTCACAGGACTGTGGGCACCTTATCAATGGCTACAGCACCAGAGAAAGTGCCTCTCACCCGGGCATGGTGGCATACTCTTATTTATTTTTCTTAAGGTTTCAAGTTTATTCACATCCATATGTTTATATAGGTGAGCAGTTTATCCTACATGAATTTCTGGTGCTGAGTAAGTCTTGAGCTCTGATTAAAAGCTTTGCCACAATCATTACATTTGTAAGACTTCTCTCCTGTGTGAATTCTCTGATGTATAATCAGGTGTGAACGCCACCTGAATCTTCTCACAGTCATCACACTGGTGCGATTTCTTTTTTTTTTTTTCTCTATGTGTATGAATGTACTGTCTGCATGCAGGTTTGTGCACCCGTGTCGTGCAATGCCAAGGAGGTCAGAAGAGGGTGTTGGATTCCCCTGGAACTGGAGTTTCAGACAGTTCTCAGCCACCATGCGGGTGCTGGGGATCGAACCCGGGTCCTCTGCAAGAGCAGTCGGCGCCCTTAACCACTAGGCCATCTCTCCAGCCCCCTCACACTGCTGCAGTATATTCAGAGTGTTCATTTTTTTTATGGCTCACAAAGGTGGAGCCTTCAAAGGCGTTTCCAAATTCACAGTACCACTGGGCTGTAGTATGTATTCTCTGGTGTTCAGTAATATAAGAGCTGCGACTGAAGGCCTTTCTACACTCACTACACTCATAGGGCTTCACTCCAGCATGAATAATCTGGTGTTGGAAAAGGGTTGAATTTTGACTGAATGCTTTTCCACATTCATTACACTGGTAGGGTCTTTCCCCGGTGTGAACCCTCTGGTGGATGGCGAGTTGTGCGCTCAAACTGAAAGCTTTTCCACATTGGGGACATTCACATGGCTTCTGTCCTTTATGGATTCTCTGGTGGTAAATGAGGCTGGAGCTCTGGCTGAAGCTTTCCCACCCCACAGTCCTCCCACATTCATAACGTTCAACTGGTGTTTCTTGCATTTATAAGGTTTCTCTCCAGTGCGAATCGGCTGGTGCTGACTTGGGCAAGAGATCCACCTGAACGTTTTCCCACACTCTTCACACTTAAATGGCTTCTCTACACTGTGACTTCTCCGATGAGCAACAAGGCTTGGACTCTCTCAAGCTCTTGGCATTTGAGATTTCTCCACAGTATGCATTCTCTGGTGCTGGGCTAAAGTTGAGCTCTGGCTGAAAGCCTTGCCACACTCCTGACAGGGATATGGCCTCTCTGCAGTGTGAGTCCTCTGGGGTCTGACACATTGTGATTGCTGGCTGAAGGCTTTCCCACACTCTTGACAACTATAGCATCTCTCTCATGTGTGGATTCTCTGATGATGGATCAGGCTTGAGCTTTGACCAAAGGTTTTCCCGCATTCCTCACACCTATGAGGCTTTTCTCCAGTATGCTTTGATGCTGAATATATGTTTTGAGCTCAGACGAAAGGCTGTCCCACATTCAACACACTTAAATGGTTTCTCTCCTGTGCAGATTCTTTGATGCTGATGGAGTTGTGAACACAGCCTGAAGACTTTTTCACATTCCTCACACTCATATAGCTTCTCAAGCAGTCAGATAGCATTGTTTTGCACTCCTGACATCTGCCTAGTTTCTCCTGCATTCATTTCCAGGTTTGAAGCCAGGTCTGAAGCTGCTCTGAAGACTGCCATACTCCTCACAGTTCTGTAATATCTCTTTGATACCATCTCTCTGTCAGGCTGACAACACAGGGCAGTACCCCCAGCTCCTGGACAGTGTCCTTAGTAAAGTTCTTTGGAGACACAGCCCCACTATTCAAATGGTGTTTCTGGAAAAGTAAGCCCTTCACTCTTAGTCCAAGGCTGTTTGGACAATTCTCTGACCAGACCTCAGGATCCAAAGTGTCTCCAGTGCCAGGAACCTGCCTTTTGAAAATGTCCATGTACTGACAGGCCTGCTTGTGCTCAGTCCTAATAGGAGAATCATGCTTGTCTGGTGAGATCTACTTGTCTTGGCTCAGACATCCTCCCCGGGCGCCTCTCGGACCTGCCAACCTCAGCATACCCTTTTAATTGAAGTACTTGGGAGCCAGCTGATCTCTGTGAGTTCAAGGCCAGCCTGGTCTATATAGAGTTTCAGGTTAGCCAGGGATATAGAGTAAGATCATGTCTCAAAAAATGTCATTGTTTTGACTAGAGGTGGAGGTATAGCTCAGTAGTAGACTGCCTGGCATTCAAGGCCCTGGGTTCAGTTTCTAACCCTATAAAATCTGGACTATTTCATTCACAGTACTTTGAGATTCTATTTCATTTTATCACATCTTAGTTACTTTATACTGTTCCTGTAACAAAATGCCCATCAAAGTATCTTAAGAAAGGAAAGATTTATTGTGTCCCACAATTTGAGGGCACAGTCCATCATGGTGAGAAGGCATGGCAGCCGGAGTGTGAGGCAGCTGCTCACATGACCTCCACAGTCAGGAAGAGAGAGATGAATGCTCGTGCTCAGCTCGCTTTCTCCTGTTTATTCAGTCCAGGACCCCAGCCCATGGGATGGTGCTGCCCACATTCGGGGTGGGTCTTCCCATGTCATTTCATGTAAGCAGGAGAATCCCTCACAGTTGTGCCTGGAGGCTTGTCCCCTAGGTGATTTCTGATCCTGTGAAATGGACAACACTAACCATCTCAGCATGGATTACTAAACCCCCGTGAGGAATGAATACGTCTTCACCAAGATGGCAGCAAGTCGGTAGGGAGTTTGAAGTGTGTGAGTAGTGTGAACATTCGATGTTTGTTCTGCCAGTCACAAGCATCAGATGTCACTCCATTTATTTGAATCTTTTAATTTCCTGTGGGACCATCCAGTTTGAATTAGGGGCTACTTCTCAGCTAGTATCCCTTAGAGCACAAGGTAGAAGTCATGAGATTCCTCTGACCCCACCCCAAGAGGGATCAACTTGGCCCAGGCACATGATGCTAGGCAGAGCAGCAGTATACAGGGACAGGACACTGGGGTCTATGATTGGCTCTGGGAGATGATGTCATTTTGCTTATAAAAGTGACTTGCAGGGGGCTGGAGAGATGGCCTAGTGGTTAAGAGTGCCAACTGCTCTTGCAGAGGACCCGGGTTCAATCCCCAGCACACATGGCGGCTGAGAACCATCTGTAACTCCAATTCCAGGAGAACTCCAGTTCCAGGGGAATCTGACACCCTCTTCTGACCTCTGCAGCATTACATGACACGGGTGCACATACCTGCATGCAGACAGTACATTCAAATAAATAAATAAATAAATAAATAGTGACTTGCAGCATGTTATAAATCGAAATCTCCATTATCATTATTACACAGAATTCCCAAGTCTGTTATTTTGCTCGTATATAGGCCAAAGCAGGCCTGGATTTCAAGTGTTGGTGGCTAATGGGTTGGATGGGGATCTGTCAGATTGCAAGCCTGGTAAGCTAGTGTGGGGTTGAACGGAGATCACCAGTCTGTGGAGTAGATTGTGAGTGGGTGTAGGCTGAAGATCGGCCATCAGCCATCAGCCTGAAATTCCCATCCAGAGACCAGCAGTTTGGGCAGGTGGGAAAGCACAGCCAGAACAGGAAGCGTTCTGCTTCCCGGGCTAAGGATCTGAGTTGGAAGTACCTCTCAGACTGGGTTACGAAAGTAACCAACTGACCTCTACGTTGAGGGGTCAGTTCCCCAGTCACTGCTGGTGGGCACTGCTCCCCTTCCCTTAGCAGGACTACGCTGTACCTGTTCGTAGCAAGAGAAGCTTCCTACAGTTTTTTTTTCCAATGTTTTATAGATCTACGTGCTTGTTTTTACATCTATATTTCTACAAATTATTGTCTTCATTGGTCATTGTTAATGTAGAGAGAGGTACTTAATTTGGTATCCAATAACTTTCCTAAATTGTTTTTTCTTTTTGAGACAGGGTTTCCCTTTAGCCCCTGATGCCCTGGAACTCTCTATGTAGACCAAGCTGGCCTTGATCTCAGAATCTGCCTGCCTTTCGCTCCTAAGTGCTCGGATGAAAACTTTCCTAAATTTTTATAAAAATTTTATTTCTATTTTCTGTGAGTGTTTTGCTTCTATGGATGTAAGAGCACCTGTGCATGCAGAACTTGTGGAGGCTGGAAGAGGACATTGGATCCTGGAGCTGGAGTCACAGAAGGTCTTAGCCAGCATGTGAGTGCTGGGAACTGAACCCAGGACCTCTGCCACAAGAGTCAGTGCTCCTAACTGCTGAGATTTTTAAAAATGTATGTGTGTTCATGTGTATCTATATATGGGTACATACACGTGAGTGAAGTGCTCTAGGAGGCCAGGAGAGGGCCTCAGATGCCCTGCAGCTGGAATTACAGGATGTTGTGAACTGCCTGATGTGGATGCTGGAAACCAAACAGGAGACTTCTGAAAGAGCCCTAAGAGCTCTTAAGCACTGAGCCATCTTACTATCCTGCATAATACTTTTATCTGGAAGAAAAAGGTCCTAGGTGGCAGTGAGGTACAGTCCTTTTAAACACTGTTTTGTTGGTATGTTGGCATCAGTGTTGATCATAGATAAAGATCTGTGATTTTACTTTCTAGAGTGCTTGACCTGGAATGCTTTAATATTTACTTTTTTGAGACTTGATCTCATGTAGCACAGATTGCCCTTGAACTCAGTACATAATCAAGGTCTGCCTGCAACTAGTACTTTGCTGGGACTCCAGGTGTGCGTCACTCAGCTCTAGTTTTTTGTTGTTGTTGTTGTTGTTGTTTTTTGGTCTTTTCGAGACAGGGTCTCCCTGTAGCCCCAGCTGTCCTGGAACTCACTCCGTAGACCAGGCTGGCCTTGAACTCACAAAGATCCGCCTGCCTCTGCCTCCCAAGTGCTAGGATTAAAGGCGTGCACCACCACGCCCGGCACTCAGCTCTAGTTTTTTGAGGTAGTATGCAATTTGTTTTTTTTCTTGTTGTTTCTGCTGTTCTGAGACAGGGTCAGTTGTGACATCCAATCAAAGCTTGTCTGTGCTGTGATCCCCTGCCTTAGATTCCCAAGAGTAGGGATCACAGACAGATGCTGCTGACCTGGTTCACAGGTCTTCAACAATGCATTTTTTTTCTTTTTTTCTTTTTTTAAATATGGAACGCTTCATGAATTTGTGTGTCATCCTTGCGCAGGGGCCATGCTAATCTTCTCTGTATCGTTCCAATTTTAGTATATGTGCTGCCTAAGTGAGCACCAACAATGCATTTTGTTTGTTTGTTTGTTTGTTTGTTTGTTTGTTTGTTTTCGAGACAGGGTCTCCCTGTAGTCCCAGCTGTCCTGGAACTCACTCTGTAGACCAGGCTGGCCTTGAACTCACAAAGATCCACCTGCCTCTGCCTCCCAAGTGCTAGGATTAAAGGAGTGCGCCGCCGAGCTGGACTCAACAATGCATTTTTTTAGGTCACCTCACTCACTTGATCTAGTATCCTATTCAGAAATACCCTAGGATGGGAAACATGGTCTAACAAGTGGGACCATGTACTGCTTTTGCAGAAGACCTGAGTTCTGTTCCTGGCACCCCAGTTGGGTGGCTCACAACCACTCTTAACTCCAGCTTCAAGTGATCCAACACCCTCTTCTGGCTTCCAAGGGCATTATACCCACAGGGCTACACACAGACACACAGACACATATCTTAAAAAAACAGCTGGGTGTGGTGGTGCACACCTTGGATTCCAGCACTCCTGAGACAGAGACAAGTGGATCTCAGTGGGATTGAGGCCAGCCTGGTCCATACGGAGAGTTCCAGGCCAGCCAGAGCTGTACAGTGAGACCCTGTCTCAAAAAAGAAAAAAGAAAAAAACATTTTTTATTACTCAGCATCTGTGAAGCCCTAGGTTCCAAACTTAGCAAAAAACAAACAAACAAACAAAACCCATAAAGCAACAAAAAAGCCTGCTGTTTCTTTATAGATAAAAGGATCTTTCTGTGTTTTTTTCTTTCATCTTTCTTTTTCTCAGAAAACCTAAAGGGGGAGATAGGCTAGGAAGGATGCTTGGCTTCTGACCAGTGCCTTTGTGTGTTTGCAGGTGTAGGGGACGGGGTGAGTGAAGACAAACCCCCGTTACCCGGGAGAGAGGGTCAGGTTCACCATGCAGAGGCTGAAACACTCAGGAGAGCCGTCGATGAACATTTCTGCTTTTGCTACAGTAAGTCCACATGGCCGGGGGCCTGCTTTGTCTACTTTTCTGTATGTGTCATTGTGCAGGGGGTGGTTCTGATGTGTGTGAGAGCACACAGGTGCCACAGGTCACATGTAGAGATCACAAGACAGATCAGAAGTCTTTTCCTTCCTTTATCCATGGGTTCAAGTGGTCAAACCTCAGGTCTTCCTGCTTGTGTTATAAGTTCTTTCACTAGCCAGGCATGGTGGTGCACGCCTTTATAGTCTCAGCCCTCCAGAGGCAGAGGCAGGCAGATCTCTGTGAGTTCAAGGCCAGCCTGGTCTACAGAGTGAGCTCCAGGCCAGCTGGGACTAAAGGGAGACCCTGTCTCAAAAATACCAATAATAATAATAATATTAATTAATTAATTAATTAATAAGAGCTTTTACCCACTGAGCCATCGTACCAGCCCTCAAGTACTCTAAATATCTGCCTAGAAGTAGGATCGATCGTTGTATAGTCATGTCAGCATGACAATGTAGGATACTATGAACTCATTAATTTATTCCTATATTTATTTATTTACTTTTTTTTTTTTTTTTGGTCTTTTCGAGACAGGGTCTCCCTGTAGCCCCAGCTGTCCTGGAACTCACTCTGTAGACCAGGCTGGCCTTGAACTCACAAAGATCCACCTTCCTCTGCCTCCCAAGTGCTAGAATTAAAGGCGTGCGTCACCACGCCCGGCTATTCCTATATTTATATATGCATTTTTGCACTGCTCAAACTAAAACACAGAGCTTAATGCATGTTAGACAAATGCTCTACCAACTGTGCCACACCCCAGCCCTTCACTGGGGATTCTAGGCAGGTGCTCTACCACTGAGCCACACCCCAGCCCTTCACCGGGGATTCTAGGCAGGAGCTCTACCATTGAGCCACACCCCAACCCCTCAGTGGGGGATTCTAGGCAGGAGCTCTACCACTGAGCCACACCCCAACCCCTCAGTGGGGGATTCTAGGCAAGTGTTCTACCACTGAGCCACACCCCAGTCCCTCACTGGGGGAGTCCAGGCAGATGCTCTACCACTGAGCCACATCCCAGCCCTTCACTGGGGGATTCTAGGCAGGTGGTCTACTACTGAGCCACACCCTAGACCCTCACTGGGGATTCTAGTTCTATGTCCAGCACTGTAAAATACAAAAATAACTCTAAATAATGATAACTCTGCAGCGGGAGGGGGGCAATGGGTCCATATATGAGCACAATACAGTGATATACACATACATATTGGGAAATGTCATAATAAAGCTAGGCAAGTGCAGCACACTTGTGATTCCAGCACGCACAACCCTGAGGCAGGAGGATCACTGCAAATTGGAGTCCAACCTAGCTTCATGGCTTCATAGTGAGATTTCAGTCAGTAAGAGCTACATAGCATTAAACATACACATAAAAGAAAAAAAGAACGGAAGAAAAAAACCCCATTGTGAAACCCATATTTTTATATGCCAGCTTACTTTAGAAGGGGATGAAGAGTTGGTTCAGAGGTAAAGAGCACAAACTGCCCTTCCAGGAGACTGGAGTTTAATTCTTAGCAACCATAAAAGGACAGCTCATAATGAGTGGGAACTCTAGCCCCAGGGGATATGATGCCTTTTCTGAACTGTACAAGCTCTATACTCATGTGTACAAACCCACATAAATAAAAATAAACTAAATCTTTTTTTTTAATTTTTTAAAAATATTCAAATTCACATGCTGGTATTTCATTTCATTTATTTTTTAATTTTTTTTATTTTGTCTTTTTTTGAGACAGGGTCTCACTATAGTCCCAGCTGGCTTGGAACTCACAAAGATCCACCTACCTCTGCCTCCCAAGTGCTAGGATTAAAGGTGTGTGCTACCAAACCCCACTTAAAGACGATTCTTAGCCACCGTGTGGGTGCTGGGAATCGAATCTGGGTCCTCTCCAAGAGCAGTCAGTGCTCTTAACCGCTGAGCCATCTCTCCAGCCCCCAATAAACTAAATCTTAAAAATACTGCTAACAAAAGTGAGATGGTTCAGTGGTTAAGAGCACTGGCTGCTCCTAGAGAGGTCCTGGGTTTAATTCCTAGCACACACATGGTGGCTAACAACTGTCTGTAACTCCAGTTCCAGAGGTTCCAACACCCTCTTCTGGCCTCCACAGGCATTACACATATGTGTTGTACTGACATACATGCAGGCAGAATACTTAATACAAATGAAAAAAATATTGCCGGACACCTTCAATCCTAGCACTCGGGAGGCAGAGGCAGGCGGATCTTTGTGAGTTCAAGGCCAGCCTGGTCTACAGAGTGAGTTCCAGGACAGCTAAAGACCCCCCCACAAAAAAATAAAGATTTTAAAATTTATGCTAACAATAATAGCAGCAGTGGTATGACCTTGGCTTTAAGGCCCTTGCTCACAGTCCCAGGCTGCATTTCTCTGACTTACAAATGCCTATGAGTTGGAACCTCCATCTGGGAAAATCTTTGGGCCTCACATGACACTTCTCTATTAGAAAGGGCTAGAGAGATGGCTCAGCAGTTAAGAGTACTGGCTGTGCTTGCAGAGGACCCAAGTTCAATTTCCAGCACTCACATGGCAGCTACCAACTGTCTGTAACTGCAGTTCTAGGGAAATACAATGCCCTCTTCAGACCTCTGTAGCCATCGCATGACACAGGTGCACTTATATACATGCAGGCAATACACCCATATAAAAAACATAAAAGTAGGGCTGGAGAGATGGCCTAGCGGTTAAGAGCGCCGACCGCTCTTGCAGAGGACCCGGGTTCGATCCCCAGCACCCATATGGTGGCTGAGAACTGTCTGAAACTCCAAATCCAGGAGAACTCCAGTTCCAGGGGAATCCGACACCCTCTTCTGACCTCCACAGCATTGCACGACACAGGTGCACAGACTTGCATGCAGACAGTACATTCATACACATAAATAAAATAAAATAAAAATAAAATTAAAAAAAATAATAAAAATAATAAGGCTGGAGAGATGGCCTAGCGGTTAAGAGCGCCGACCGCTCTTTCAGAGGACCCGGGTTCGATCCCCAGCACCCACATGGCGGCTGAAAACCATCTGAAACTCCAATTCCAGGAGAACTCCAGTTCCAGGGGAATCCGACACCCTCTTCTGACCTCCACAGCATTGCACGACACAGGTGCACAGACTTGCATGCAGACAGTACATTGATACACATACAGAAATAAATAAATGCCGGGCGTGGTGGCACACGCCTTTAATCCTAGCACTTGGGAGGCAGAGGCACGCGGATCTCTGTGAGTCCGAGGCCAGCCTGGTCTACAGAGTGAGTTCCAGGACAGCCAGAGCTACAGGGAGACCCTGTCTCAAAAAAAGACCAAAAAAAAAAAAAAAAGAAATTGAGTTCCAGTGCCTTGGGGTCCCTAGTCACTGCTGAGTCCGACCCAGCTCCAAAGGGTGAGTTGACATTTGGCTGCTGACTGGTGTACTGGTGACTTGGCCCGATTTGTGTTTTCACATAGTGAGTTAGTTCAGCTCTGGATTGTAGTACCCTCTCTAGAGACCAATGCAAGAGGGCACTGTTAATCTTCAAAAGTATGGTGGGGAAGACAGGCAACAGGTGGGGAAGGCTTGGGGACAGGAGCAGGAAGCTTCCTGGTCACATTGCATCTACTCAGGAAGCAGAGGACCTGCTTTGTGCTTTTAATGTGTGGCTTTCCTGAACCACATTATGGTTATGCCTAATGAAGACAAAGCCTGACTCTTAGCATTCATAAGGCCAAGAGTGGACCCAAACCCATTCCTTTAAATGTCTCACAGAACTGTGCTCTTCAGCCATCACTTACTTTCATTCAAACAGTATCTCCAGCATGAATTGGGGAAGTAGAGCAGGGACCCACCCATATCAGAGAATCTTGCCCTTTGATTCCTATGCCTAGAATATCACACAATTAAAACAGACTTCTCAATTTTTATCATTCTTTTCAATGAGAAAAACACATTGCTTTCAGCACATTGATATGTTAAGTACATCTATATTCAATTCACTGTCTTGGGTGGAGGGCAAAGAAGGATCCTCAGGGGTTTACAGTCAGCTCCCCAGGGCACAAGTGGGAGCCCATGGCTCAGTTAGCAGGATTATGTTATAAATTGTAACTTTTTGGTTACAGGTTTAAGTAGAACTCTTTAGTCCAGATTATGTCCATATTGTAAAAGTCATTCCTATATTAATATATCTTCCACTTTCTTTTTTTTTTTCTTTTTTTGGTCTTTTCGAGACAGGTTCTCTCTGTAGCCCCAGCTGTCCTGGAACTCACTCTGTAGACCAGGCTGGCCTTGAACTCACAAAGATGTGCCTGCCTCCCAAGTGCTAGGATTAAAGGCGTGTGCCACCATGCCCGGCTTAATATGCTTCCACTTTCTTTTTTTTTTTGGTCTTTTCGAGATCTGTAGCCCCAGCTGTCCTGGAACTCTGTAGACCAGGCTGGCCTTGAACTCACAAAGATCCGCTTGCCTCTGCCTCCCAAGTGCTAGGATTAAAGGCGTGTGCCACCACACCCAGCTTTATATCTTCCACTTTCAAACCGGTTTATTATACTAGATGAAGCTGGCTGGGAGAACTGTCTGTGCATACCATTTACCATTTCCTGCCTCTTCTAGGTAAAGCATTAGGGAAGACAGCTATGGTTCCTGTTCCCTATGAGCAGATGAGTCAAGACCAGGCAGCTGTGGTGGTACAGGGGCTTCCTGAAGGCCTGACTTTTCAGCACCCTGACAGTTACGATCTTTCAACCCTGAAGTGGATTCTGCAGAACAAAGCCCAGATTTCATTTGTCATAAACAGGTGACCTGTTCTATCTATGTCTTCCTAATGGTTTATTTAAGATATGCTGGCTTGAGCCAGGCATGGCAGCAGACACCTGCAGTCCCAGTTCTCAGGAAACAGGCAGGAGGCTGTCTGAAAGTTGGAGACCAATCTGGGCTACATAGTGAATTTAATGCCAGCCTGATATATATACTAAATTCCTATTGGGGTTGGAGAGGTGGTTCAGTGGTTAAGAGCGCTTTCTGCTCTTGCAGAGGACCAGAGTTTGATTCCCAGTGCCCACTTGGCAGCACACAACTATCTGTATCTGCAGCTCCAGTGCCCTCTTCTGGATGATGCACTTACCTAACTGCAGGCAAATACTTATTTATACACATAAATTTTTGTATGTAAAAAAATAATAAAAATTTAGAATGATCGTGGGCTGGTGGCACAGTTGAGTCATGAAGTGCTCACCTGGTACGCACAGGCCCTGGGCTCTGTGACCAGCACTGCAGCCAAATACAAGTGTCTTGTTTGCTCTGTCCCTGCTCTGTTGTGTCCACGTTCGGTAATGCTTTTGGTTTTCTTGCAGACCTTTCCTAGGTGCAGACAGCCAGCTGGGTAAGTGACTGGTTCTGACCTGGGACTGCCAGAACCACCTAACTCATTCAGCTTCTTATAATGAAAATTCATGTTTTCTACATTGAGGAGGCAGCCTGGGCTGAGGGCCTGGCTTATCAGTGGACATTTTACCTAGGATCTCCCAGGGAGGGGTTGGGGCCATGGCTCAGTGGTAGATCTGCCTAGAATCCCGCATGTGCATAAGTTCCCTCCTTAGCGTTGCAAAGAAAAAAAAAAAACAAACAAACNCACACACATACCACACATGCATAAACATACATGCACGTACATAGCACACATGAGCATACATACATGCACTCATATAGTACCCATGCATATACATACATGCAAGCATATAGTACCCATGTGTATACATACATGCACACATATAGTATCCATGCATATACATACATGCACACATATAGTACACATGCATATACATACATGCATATGCATAGTACACATACATATGCATCCATGCATATAGTACACATGCATATACATACATGCAGACAATATACTCATTTACATAAAATGATATAAGTCAAACTTAAGAAACACATTTTCTTTAAGTAAAGTTACAGTTTATTATTTTACATAATTTTATGTTCCTCATTTATGACTCTGTCCTGTCTGATGATAGCAGTTTGTGTAGGACAAGGAAGCTGACAGTTTCAAATCTCTTCACATTCCAGGAACGCAGTGATCATAGCCTAAGTATTTTAACAAAAGACACTAGAATATGTGTACTTGTACACTTTGGTAAAAAATTTCCAAATAATTTAAGATGACCAAGAAAATAAATATTGTTCAGATTATACTGTGTACTCTGGTCATCAGATTCATGTGTATGGTTACTACCAAGAAAATACTTTTAGAGAGTCACTAACTAGACTACTGCCAACATTTGTAATTAGATAAGTGAAGCAGCATCATAAACATGTTATAAACTGGAGTGAAATAAATGATGCTTAGGAAGTGCAGAGTCCTCCTCTCCACATGCTCAGGCTCTGGAGCCTGAAGATTCCTAGATGAGATAAGGTGAGAGATGCCTAGTAAGCTGGACAACAGTTCAGGTGCTAAGATGTACAAAACAAAAAAGTACATATTCTATGGTGATGACTGGAAATACTCACCAATAAATCACTGCATCACACACAGTCATAAATATATGGGAATTTGTAAGAAAATTACACATACACGTGTGTGCGTGTGTACAACTTTATCCATCTTTGTGCTTATGTTCTTGTTTCTACAAATTAACTATTCTGAATAGTGCTGGAATAAACATGTCAAAGTATTTCTGTGATATAATGACCATGAGAAATTTTGGTAAATAGCCCTATATTGTCTCATAATAGACCTGCCTTAAGTTATTTGAGAAAATCACACATAATTTCAGTGGTAATCATACTAGTCAACATTCGTACCAGTGGTATGTATAGATAGCCTGTTTCCATGTAGTCTCTTGGCATTTGTTGTTTATTCGTTTCTTTTCTTTTCCTTTTTTTTTTTATATTTGAGACAGGGTCTCCCTTTAGTCCCAGCTGGCCTGGAGCTCTGTAGACCAGGCTGGCCTTGAACCGCCTGCCTCTGCCTCCCAAGTGTTGGGATTAAAGGCATTTACCACCACACCCAGCCACATCTTATTTTCTTAATTTATTATTTTTGGAATGTAGTTGGAGCCCTGGGCCCCTAGTAGTTCACAAAAGAGGATGTCAAGGTAGACAGTGACAGCATGGTGGAAACTGTTGTGTTCCACACATACTGTGGGCTAAGCCATGTGATCTCCAGGTTTTCCAAACCACAGTTGTTTGTGGGGCCTTTGTGAGGTCCTGTGGTCCTCTAGCTCATCTTAAGCAGGGAGGTGGCAGCCAGGCATGGTAGAACATGCCTTTGATCCCAGCACTCAGCAGGCAGAGGTGGACAAATCTCCATGAGATCGAGGCTAGCCTGGTCTATGTAGTGAATTCCATGCCAGCTGGGGCTACAGGGAGACCATGTCTCAAAATAAACAAAACAAAAACAAAAGAGACCAAACAAAAAAGAAGGCAGTGGGTGGTGCACACCTGTCATGCCAGCACTGCAGAGGTTGCGCCGGAAGCTTGAGAGTTCAGGGAGGGCCTGGGCTGTGTAGCAAGACTTGTCTCAAAAAAATCCAAAGAAAGAAAGAAGCCAACCAATAACAACAAAAATCAGATGTTTGATGGGCTGTATGGCAAGTGACCATGTGACTACCATGAAAAAATGATTTATATCTTTTTACCGAAAAAATAGTCAGAGCATTTGTACTTCTGTGCTGACAGACACTGTTCTGTTGTCTCTCAACCTCTTTGGGACATTATCACCA
Source organism: Rhizomys pruinosus (assembly GCA_009823505.1). Lineage (NCBI taxonomy): Eukaryota > Metazoa > Chordata > Mammalia > Rodentia > Spalacidae > Rhizomys > Rhizomys pruinosus. The sequence continues at coordinate 1,103,009 of VZQC01005960.1, forward strand.
TGACTTCACATGAGAACTCAGTCCCTGAAATGAGGTTCAGGCCAGCCTAAGCTAAGTATTAAGACCTTATCACAAACAGACAAGGGTTAGGGGAGACGAAGCTCAGTGGCCAGAGCACTCGCCTGTCAGGTGTAGGGCTTGGGTTCCATCCTCAGCACCAAAAATAAAATTAAAAAATAATAAATTAGGGGGAGAAAAGAATAATTATAGTAATAAAGCGAGTTTTTTTTTTGTTTTTTTTTTTTTGGTCATTTCGAGACAGGGTCTCCCTGTAGCCCCCGCTGTCCTGGAACTCACTCTGTAGACCAGGCTGGCCTTGAACTCACAAAGATCCACCTGCCTCTGCCTCCCAAGTGCTAGGATTAAAGGTATGCGCCACCACGCCCGGCAAGCCAGTTTTAAAAACGAGGTGGGGAGCCAGGCGTGGTGGCGCACGCCTTTAATCCTAGCACTTGGGAGGCAGAGGCAGGCAGATCTTTGTGAGTTCAAGGCGAGCCTGGTCTACAGAGTGAGTTCCAGGACAGCGGGGGCTACAGGGAGACCCTGTCTCAAAAAGACAAAAAAAAAAAAAAAACGAGGTGGGGGCTGGAGAGATGGCTCAGTGGTTAAGAGCACCGACTGCTCTTACAGAGGACCTGGGTTCGATTCCCAGCACCCACATGGCGGTTAAGAATCGTCTTTAACTCCAGTTCCAGGGGAATCCGACGCCCTCTTCTGACCTCCGCTGCATTGCATGACACGGGTGCACCAACTTACATGCAGATAGTACACTCATACACATAAAAATAATAAATTTAAAATTTTTTTTAATTTAAAAACGAGGTGGAGGGGCTGGAGAGATGGCTCAGCGGTTAAGAACACCAACTACTCTTGCAGAGGACCAGGGTTCGATTCCCAGCACCCACATAGCGGCCAAGAACCATCTTTAACTCCAGTTCCAGGGGAATCCGACGCCCTCTTCTGACCTCTGTGGCATTGCATGACAGAAGTGCACCAACCTACATGCAGACAGTACACTCATACACATAAAAAAATAAATTAATTAAATTAAAAAAAATAAAAACAAGGTGGAAAGAAATCCTAGATCTTTGGAGGTAAAGGCAGGGCCATCAGGAGTTCAAGCCCATCAGCTACCTAGGGAGTTAGAAACCAGCCTAAAATAAACAAGACCCTGTTCTCAAAAAACAAACAGGGACTGGAGACATGGCTCAGCAGCTAAGAGCACATACTGCTCTTTCTGAGGACTAAAGTTTGGTCCACCACACCCAGGTGCAGCGGCTCATAACTACCTCTGATTCTAGTTCCAGGAGACTTGATGCCTCTGCCTCAGAGAGCACTCACATGAGAGCTGTACTCACGTGCACACACACACACAGATACATATACATACACATAATTAAAATAATAAAATAAGCCGGGTGTGGTGGCGAGTACCTTTAATCCCAGCACTCGGGAGGTAGAGGTGGGTGGATCTCTGTTAGTTCAAGGCCAGCCTAGTCTACAGAGCAAGCTCTAGGACAGCTGGTACTAAAAGGGAGACCCTGCCTCAAAAATACCAAAAAAGGAAAAAACTAAAAATAATAAAATAAATCCAGGCACAATGGCACATGCCTTTAATCCCAGTATTAGGAGGAAGAGGCAGGCAGATCTCTGAGATCTAGGCCAGCTCTGGCCTACATAATGAGTTCCAGGCCAGTCTGTGACTATAGGAAGACCCTATCTCAAAAAGACCCCAAAATTTTTTAAATTAAAAAACTAATAAAAATAGGGGTCTGGGCGGGGTGGAATCCTAGCACTTGGGAGGCAGAGGCAGGCAGATCTTTGTGAGTTCAAGGCCAGCCTGGTCTACAGAGTGAGTTCCAGGACAGCTGGGGCTACAGAGAGACCCTGTCTCGAAAAGAACCCTCCCCCAAAAAAATATATAGGGGTCTGGAGAGATGGCTCAGCAATTAACAGCACTGGCTGCTCTTGCAAAGGAACTGGTTTCAGTTCCCAGCACCCACATGGTGGCTCACAACTGTCCATAACTCCAGTTCTAGGGGACCCAACACCCTCTTCTGCTCTCTGTGGGCATTGCACATATGGGTACACTTACATGCAGGCAGAATACTCATAAAATAAAAATGAATAAATAAAAATTTTTATTTAAAAGATCTTCTTTCTTTTCTTTATTTTTTTTAGGCATTGTCTCACCATGTAGCCCTGGCTGGCCTCACTGTGTAGACTAGGATGTCCTCCAACTCACAGAGATCCAACAGCCTCTGCTGGCATTTAAGATGCACTGCACCCAGCTAAACTGTATCTTTTTATTTTTTATTTATTTTTTTATTTTTTGGTCTTTTTGAGACAGGGTCTCCCTGTAGTCCCAGCTGTCCTGGAACTCTCTCTGTAGACCAGTCTGGCCTCGAACTCACAAAGATCTGCCTGCCTCTGCCTCCCAAGTGCTAGGATTAAAGACATGCACCACCACGCCCGGCTCTAAACTGTATCTTTTTAAAAGATAAAAAGCAAACAAAGTTATGCTGTATTCTTTAGCGAATAATGACACAGAAAAGCCTCTTATGTTCAGGACATTCATCTTTTTTCCTGAATTTGTTCAGCTCATCTGTAGTGGAGCCCATGGGTTAGATTCCATTAGATGCAGGAGCAGACGGTTTACTGTCTCTCCTGTCTTTAGCATGCAGAGACACAGGGCAGTTTATTGACTTGTCAGGGTCACCCAGCTGGTGAGCTGCCAGGCTTAGATCCATACCCTCTTTCCTGGTCCTGTCTGTTCCTTGTCCCCCTCCACAAGCACACCTTCTGTGCACATACAGGGCCCCAAGTCTTGGGGCTGCCTGCTCCATCCTCCTTGTTACCATTCCATGGTGGGCTTGACGTTCTGTATTTGCTTCCAATTGAAGTGACTGAATGGATGTCACACCCCACTGTGCTGGAAAGACTACAGTGTGTATTGTTTTGTTCCTGCACAGGCAGCCCTGGGACGGGGACAGATGCCCAGAGGCTGGAGCTGCCACCAAATGACAGGTAAAGAATAAATAATAAAGAAAAGAGTAAATAATAGGACCAGGGAGATGGCTGAGTAGAGAAAGATGCTTGCTGCCAAGCCTGAACCCTCGTGGTGGAAGGAGAGAACCTACTCCTACAAGATATCCTCTGGACTTTTGACATGGACCTGAATGATACACCTATCCCCACACAAATAAATTAATCATTAAACAAATGCATATAATAGTAAATTGAAGAAATAATAAAGGTCAAAAATAATGGGACTGGAGAGATGCTCCATGGTTAAGAGAACGGAGGTTCAATTCCTAGCACACATATGGCAGCTAACACCTGTCTATAACTCCAGTTCCAGGGGATCCAACACCCTCTTCTGACCTCCACAGGCATTACTTGACAGAGGTGCACTTACAGGAAATGCACTCACTCATACACATAAAATAAATAATATACTTTATGACAGGTGTAGTGGCACATGCCTTTAATCCCAGCATTCAGGATGCAGAGGGAAGTGGATCTCTGTGAGTTCAAGGCCAGCCAGCCTGGTCTACATAGTTCCAGGCCAGCTGGGGCTACAGGGAGACCCTGTCTCAAAAAGACTGAAACAATAATAATAAATTTTAAAAGCCAGTGAAGTTTTAAAAATAAAGAATAAAATGATAGACTGGAGAGAAGGCTCAGCAGCTAACAGCACTGGCTGCTCTTGCAGAGGACCTGGATTTTTTCCAATACCCACGTGGTCATTCACCATCTGTAACTCCAATTTCAGGGGATCTCACACCCTCTTCTGGCCTCAACAGGCATTGTACACACAGGTCCACTTACATACATGCAGACAAAACACTCACATAGTGGTGGTGCACACCTTTAATCCTAGCATTTGGGAGGCAGAGACAGGCGGATCTTTGTGAGTTCAAGGCCAGCCTGGTCTACAGAGTGAGTTCCAGGACAGCTGGGGCTACAGGGAGACCCTGTCTCGAAAAGACCAAAAAAATAAATAATTTTTAGCCAGGTGTGATGGTACACGCCTTTAATCCCAGCACTCAGGAGGCAGAGGAAGGTGGATCTCTGTGACTTCAAGGCCAGCCTGGTCTACAAAGAGACCCTAAAAAGACCAAATAATAACAGTAACCAAAAAAAATTTAATTTAGGTCAGACATGATAGTACACACGTTTAGTACCAACACTTGGAGAGAGAGGCAGGTGGATCTCTGTGAGTTCAAGGCCAGTCTGTTCAATGCAGCTAGTTCCAAGCCAACCGGGACTAAATAGGGAGACCCTGCCTCAAGAAACAACAGCAGTGGTCTGGAGAGATGCTCAGTGGTTAAGGCACCTGCTGCTCTTGCAGAGGGCCTGGGTTTGATTCCCAGCACCCACACGGTAGCTACCAACCATCTGTAACTCCAGTTCCAGGGGATCCAACACCCTCTTCTGGCTTCCACAGGCTTTGCACAACATGGGTGCACTTAAATTTAGGCAAAACATTCATACACGTAAAATGTAGATAAATCAGTAAAAAATTAAAACAACAAAAAGAATAACTGAAAAGCCAGGAGCAAAATGTTGAACAGCTGTAATCACAGAACTTGGGAGGTAGAGGCAAGAGGATAAGGTGTGCAAGGCCATCCTCCGCTACATAGTGGGCTTGGGGCCAGCCTGGGCTATACGAAACTTTGTGTCAAAACACAAGAATAAATGAGAAAACTGAAATCTACATGTAGCTGGGGGTGGTGACACACACCTTTAGTCCCAGCACTCGGGAGGCAGAGGCAGGCAGATCTCTGAATTCAAGGCCAGCCCAGTCAACGTAGTAAGTTCCAGGCAAGTTGGGGCTACAGGGAGACCCTATCTTCGAAAGACCCTAAGAAAAAAATCCATACCCAAACAGAAAGTAACCATTTTTAAGTAGTGGAAATCCTCATTACAATATTTAAAATGTATGAAGCAGAAAAAGTAAGTCCAGGCCTGGTGCCCGTGCCTTTTAATCCCAGCACTTGGGAGGGATAGGCAGGCAGATCTCTGTGAGAATGAGGCTATCCTGGTCTACATAGTTCCAGGCCAGGTGTGGCCACAGGGAGACCCTATCTCAATCTTCTGCTCAAATAATAAGAATATTAAAGCTTGATATGCCATTCTTTCTGATTTGGAATAGTATTTATTCAAAAGAATGCTAGGAGTTCTAAGATTATCTGCCACTGGTAGCTTCAGTTATGTGACAGCTGGATACAGTGCCTCATAACTGTAGTGCTAGCACTCAGAGCCGAGACAGGAAGAGCATGGGTTGATGGCCCCCTTTGCTTTCTTCTGTTCTTTTCTTTTCCCCCCTCCTCCTCTTCCTCCTCCTTTTTTTTTTTTTTTTTTTTTTTTGTGACAGTCTCATGAAAGCCAGGCTGGATTCAGACTCCTTATGTAGCTGAAGATGATCTTGAACCTCTAATCCTCCAGCCTCTTACCCCTGCGCCCCCCCCCCAGTGCTGGGACTACAAACTGTTTGTCATTACACCTAGATTTTGAAATGCTGGGATGGAACCCATGGCTTTCTGCATGATAAGCAAACACTCTACTAGACCCCTAGCCCCTCAACCTTAGCTACATAGTGTTTGAGGCCAGCCTGAGCTATATAGTGAGACTATATCTCAAAAAAATGAGAGGCTGGGGAGATAGCTCAGCAGTTAAAGAGCACTGGCTGCTCTTACAGAGGTCTGGGACTCAGTTCCTAGCACCCACATAGCAGCTAGCAACTGCCTGTAACTCTAGTTCTAGGGGCTCTGACACCCCCTTCTGGCCTCAGTGGATATTACATAACATTACATACATGCAGGCAACACACTCATACATATGAAATAAAACAAAAAAATTTTTTTGGTCTTTTTGGGACAGGGTCTCCCTGTAGTCCCAGTTGGCCTAGAACTTACTATATAGATCAGGCTGGTCTTGAACTCGCAGAGATCCACGCCTCCCAAAATAAAATGAAATTTTAAAAAATGGTAGAAGTGGCTGCAGAGATAGCTCAGCAGTTAAGAACACTGGCTGGTCTTGCAGAAGACCTGGGTTTGAATCCCAGTATCCACATGACAGCTAATAACAGTCCATAACTCCAGTTCCAGGGGATCTGATGCCCTCTTCTCTCCTTTGTAGGCATTGCATGATACAGGCACACTTACATACATGCAAGCAATATATGCATACACATAAAAATAATAAAATTGTTTTTTTGGTCTTTTTGAGACAGGGTCTCCCTGTAGCCTCAGCTGTCCTGGAACTCACTCTGTAGACCAGGCTGGCCTTGAACTCACGAAGATCCACCTGCCTTTGCCTCCCAAGTGCTAGGATTAAAAGTGTGCACCACCACGCCCGGCTAAAAATAATAAAATATTTTAAAACAGGGGGCTAGAGAGATGGCTCAGCAGTTAAGAGCACTGGTTGTACTTGCAGAGGACCCGGGCTGAATTCCCAGCACTCACATAGTGGCTGACAACCATCTATAACTCCAGTCCCAGGGAAATCTGATGCCCTCTTCTGACCTCCACGAGCATTGCATGACATGGGTGCACTTACATACATGCAGGCAATATACTCATACACATATAAAAAATAAATTGTAAAAAATGGCAGAGAGAGAATGAGCATTAATATTAGAGTTAAGGTAGTTTTGCACTCAAGGGAGGGGAAGGGGACTTAGTGGACTCAGGTCCAGGATGTTTGCTTTCTGCATGTCCAGAGCCTGTGGTCAGTCTTCACACTGTTGTGTTGACCAGGGTCTCCTTCTCATTGCAGCTGTGGCCCCATCAATGTGAAAACGGAGCCCGTGGAAGATCCTGGTGGGTACACTCATGCTTCTATAGTCAAATATTTAAATTTTAATTTGTGTTTTGTTATTTTTACTTATGTGTATACGTGGGGGCGGGTGTGCAGGTGAGTATAGTGCCTGCAGAAGACAGAAGTGGGGTCATGTCCCCAGGAGCTGGAGTTACAGTGGGTTAGAAGCCACCTGCTGTGGGTGCTGGGAACCAAACTCAAACTCATCTCTCTGAAAAATACATGGTTTAGTTACTAAACCATCTCTCCAACCCCACATTCAAGTATTAAACAGGTTATTCTTTGATTTTTATTTACTCTTTTTTTTTTTTTTTTTTTTTTTTGGTCTTTTTGAGACAGGGTCTCCCTTTAGTCCCAGGTGGCCTGGAGCTCACTATGAAGACCAGGCTGGCCTTGGCCTTGAACTCACAGAGATCCACCTGCCTCTGCCTCACACCCAGCTTGACTTTTATTTACAGTTTTTAAAAAATGAATAATAGGGCTAGAGAGATGGCCTAGTGGTTAAGAGCGCTGATTGCTCTTGCAGAGGACCCGGGTTCGATCCCCAGCAACCACATGGTGGATGAAAACTATCTTTAACTCCAGTTCAAGGGGAATCCGATACCCTCTTCTGACCTCCGCGGCATTGCACAATACGGGTGCACAAACTTACATGCAGGCAGTACATTCATACACATACAAAAATAAATAAAATTTAAAATTTTTTTAAAAATGAATAATAAGGGGGCTGGAGAGATGGCCTAGTGGTTAAGAGCGCCAACTGCTCTTGCAGAGGCCCCAGGTTCGATTCCCGGTACCCACATGGCGGCTGAGAACCGTCTTTGACTCCAGTTCCAGGGGAATCCAACGCCCTCTTCTGAACTCCGCGACATTGCACGACACGGGTGCACAGACCTGCATGCAGACAGTACATTCATACACATTAAAAAAATGAATAATAAGATACTAATTAATCATAACACAAAGTGAGTATTGTTAATTTAAAGTGTTTGGCTCAGGCCAGCGAGATGTCTCAGCAGGTAAGGGAGTTTGCCACTAAACATAGCAACTTGAGTTCAATCCCCCAGTGTGGGGCTGTTGACTCTGAAGCTGGACAGGCTGAAGAGGGCATGTGCAAGGGGCTAATAGTCCCAGGGCCAAATGTGGTTGCAGAGCTGCTGACTCCTAGGACTAAATGAGCTGAAGAGCCAGCTGTGAGGTTGATAGCGCCACAACCTGTGCAGTAGCAGCCCAGGACCACGTCAGATGGTGCAAATCCATGAAAATCCATTTATTCTATGTTACAGGCAGTTTATATAGGTTGGGGGTGGGCAGCCTTACATCACATGACATCACCCCCCAGTGGCCAGTCTTAGACCTCCACACCATCACGCATAATCCCAGCTCCTGAGGCGTTTTCAGAAGAGGGGCGTGCTGATAAGCAAGCTGACTCATGACCAGGAGCCCAAGCTAGCTGAAAAAACGCGCTCTCTGGAAACAGTGTGCCCTGCATCCTTTGCTCTGCCTAGTGTGCTAAGCAGATTGGTAACCTGCACGCGTGCAAGGTATGTCTGAGTCCAGGATTGCTGTCCCTCACCTCAGACCCACCTGGAGGGAGGAGAGAACCAGCTCCTGCAAGTTGTCCTCTGACCTTCACAGGCCATGGCAAATTTGCACCTGCACACACACACACACACACACACACACACACACACACACTAAATGAATAAATGTATTAAGATGTTCAGCACCAGGGCCAGTGAGATGGCTCAGCAGGTAAAACTGACTTTTAAACCTGATGACCTTAGTTTGATCCCCAGAACCACATGGTGGAAGGAGAGAACCAACTCTCATAGTTGTGCGCTAACCTCCACATGTGCACTGTCACACACACATGTACACACAAACACTAAATAAATAACCAGAAATATAATAAAAGAAAAAGTTCCAGGGGCTGGAGAGATAGCCTAGCGGTTAAGAGCGCCGACTGCTCTTGCAGAGGACCAGGGTTCGATCCCCAGCACCCACATGGTGGCTGAGAACCATCTGTCACTCCAATTCCAGGGGAATCCGAGACCCTCTTCTGACCTCCACAGCATTGCACGACACAGTTCACAAACGTGCATGCAGACAGTACATTCATACACATACAGAAATAAATAAAATTTAAAAAAAAAGAAAAAGTTCCACCAATTTTGGATTTTCTCAGATCTGGGAACATTTTTTTCTCCCTGAGACAGAGTCTTATATAGCTGTATTAGTCACTTTTCTGTTGCTGTGATAAAACACCATGACCAAGGAACTTATAAAAGGAAGAGTTTATTTGAGCTTACGATTGACGGTTCCAGGGAATTAGAGTCCATTGTGGCAGGAGGCGTGGCGGCTGGATCTGGAGCAGCAAATCGAGGGTCACATCTCGCCAAGAGCACAGGAAACAGAGAGAGCAACTGTAGACCACAAGGCTTGTTAAAACTCACTAAGCCTAGCGGGGCATGGTGGCGCACGCCTTTAATCCTAGCACTCAGGAGGCAGAGGCAGGCGGATCTTTGTGAGTTCAAGGCCAGCCTGGTCTACAGAGCGAGTTCCAGGACAGCTGGGGCTACAGGGAGACCCTGTCTCAAAAAGACCAAAAAAAAAAAAAAAAAAACTCACTAAGCCTGCCCCCAACAACGCAATTCCTCCAGCACAGCCACACCCTCCAAGACCTCCAAAAACAGCTCGACCAACTGGAGACAAAGGCGATAACCTAGAGCCTATGGGGGACACTCATCCAAACCACCACATTCCACTCCCTGGCCCCCATAGGCTCCTGACCATATAAAATGCAAAATGCATTAGTCCAACCTTAAAAGTCCCCATAGTCTTTACAATTTCAATGCCATTCAAAATTATACAGTCCAAAGTCTCTTCTGAGACTCAGGCCAATCTCTTAAACTGTAAGCTCCTGTAAAATCAAAAGACAAATTTACATATCCCACATACAATGGAACCAATAACATTCCCATTCCAAAAGGGGGAAAGAGGCATAGTGAGGGAATACTGGACCAAAACAAGACCAAAAACCAGCAGGGCAAACGCCAAGTCCTGTAGCTCCACATGCAACTTCTGGGACTTGACTTCCAAAGGGCTTAGATGGCTCAGCTCTTCCAGCTTTGCTTGCCACACACATCTCTTTCTTAGGCTGGTACACTCCCTGTATGCAGCTCTCCTTGGCAAATTTCTCACAGTCTGGCATCTCGAATGTCCTCTTGGGGTCTCCGCTGCCAACCAGGCTTCCCATTCACAGCTTCAACAAATGGCTATCAGGGCCCTTTATCAGGGACACCCCTGCTTTGCTCTGCCTGACCTTGGCAGCTCTCTGTGGAGGAAGAACTGATGACCCCTTCACTCTTGTAAACTTCATGCCTCTAAAGCCAGCACCATGTGAATGAAACTGCCGAGTTTGGCTGCATTTGGGATGGACCCTGGCCTATTTCAACCACATTTGCACACTTTTCTCTGCCCTGGACTGTTGGAGGATTACGGGTGTGGTCTTGCCCTGAAGTACTGTTCTTGTTTACTTGTAAATCTCAGGTCCTCTCCTTAATGGCCTTAATCTCCTTATGAAAGGGAGCCTCTCCTTCACGTGCCTTGGCCCCACCTTTAATCTTCTAGTGCAGTTATCAGATCCAAACTGTACATTCTGCATTTCTTTCTGCCCCATCTGTCTCTTCTTCACTGTAGATCTCACAATATTCACCATTAAAAGACAACCACCATTTCTACATTACTGTCTTGAAATATCCTCCGCCAAAGACATAGTCCACCACTTTTCAACTAGCATCAGGCAAGCATTGGCTTGGGCAAACTGCTGCCAGACTCTTTATCAAAATATCCTGGTGGCTGCCTAAGTCTTTATTTTCCTCTGGAACCACATCTTTTGCAGCCATGCTTTCTTCCAGGCCTCCACTAGAATGGCCCTTTAAGCTCTGCTTACAATAGTCAACAGCCTTTCCAGCCCAAAGTTCCAAAGTCTTCCACACTTCTCCAAACATACACATGGTCAGGTTCTTCACAGCCAACAGCCCACTCTCTGGTACCAATAACTGTATTAGTTACTTTTCTGTTGCTGTGATAAAACACCATGACCAAGGAACTTATAAAAGGAAGAGTTTATTTGAGCTTACGATTGACAGTTCTAGGGAATTAGAGTCCATTGTGGTGGGAGGCATGGCGGCTGGATCTGGAGCAGCAAACCAAGGGTCACATCTTGCCAAGAGCACAGGAAACAGAGAGAGCAACTGTAGACCACGAGGCTTGTTAAAAATCACTAAGCCTGCGCCCAACAACACACTTCCTCTAGCACGGCCACACCCTCCAAGACCTCCAAAAACAGCGTGACAAACTGGAGACAAATGTCTGAATACGTAGAGCCTGTGGGGGACACTCATCCAAATCACCACAATAGCCCAGGCTTGAAACAGATCCTCCTCTTCCCTCGGCCTCTCAAGTATGAGATTACATGTGTGAACCATCACCACAAATGGCTTTTGTGTCCCTGTGTACGTGTGTGTGTGTGTGCGCTTGTGTGTGTGTGTGTGTGTGTGTGTGTGTAAGCACTTGGAGCTGGGGTTATGGGCATCCATGTGATGCCTGGCTTGTTGTGTAGGTGCTGTGATCTGAACTGTAGTCCTCATAATTGCACAACAAATGCTTTAACACAAACACATCTCTCCAGCCTCCCCCCACCCCCCATATGGCTTTTGGGTTTTTTTAATTATTTTCTTTTTATTTTTTTTTGTTCCTTTTTTAAAGACAGGGTCTCCCTGTAGCCCCAGCTGGTCTGGAACTTGCTGTGTAGGCTGACCTTGAGCTCACAGAGACCCGCCTGCTTCTGCCTTCCATGTGTTTGGATAGAAGGTGGGCACCAGGACACCCAGCTTTTAAAAATTTATTTTTATTTTATGTGTATATTTGCCTGAATTTATGTATGTGTACCATTATGTGCAATACGTGCAGATGCCAGAAAAGGGTGTTGGATCCCCTGCAACTAGAGTGATGGATGGTTGTTAGCCACCATGTGGGTGCTGAGAACTGAACCCAGGTCCTTTGTAAGAGCAGCTAGTGCTCTGAACTGCTGAGCCATCTCTCCAGCCCCCCCCCACCAATATGGCTTTTTAGGGTTATTTTATGTGTATGAGTATTTGCCTTCATGTGTGCATGTGTACCGCATGTATCCTTGGTGCCTAAAGATGCCAGAAGAGTCACATATGCCTGTTATCTACCATATGGGTGCTGGGAATTGAACCTGGGGCATCTGCAAGCAGGTGCTCCAAATTGCTGAGCCACCTCTCCAGCCCTTGTTTGGGGATTAAAAACCATTCTCTGACCAAGACACAAAGCCAAATGCAACTGAGATGGGCAAAGCCCCCAGCCCCAGGGCTAACCATGCGGAAGCTCAAGATGATGATGATGGCCACAGCTCAGTCTGTTCATCTTGGCCGTTCATTTCTTCCTCTCCATTCTGCTGACTTTTCCCATAGCTACTGCTATAGTATGGCTTGGAATGACCCCCAAAGATCCCCAGCCATGCATTGGGAGAGGAGGTGGCCCAGCAGGTCTTAGATCATTGGAGGTGTGCCCTGGAAGGGGAATGTGGGATCTGGACCACAGCCTCAGCGTTTCCTTTCTAGCGATGTCCACGAGCAATTCCACAGGCACGGAGCAGTACTGCCTATTCTTCACTGATTCCAAAACATTCTCTCTCTGTCCCCCCTCCTACCATTGTTGATACGTAGTTTTATGTAGCCCCCGTTGGCCTCCAGTTCACTCTTAGCCAAAGATGACCTTGAACTTCTGATCATTCAACGTCCACCTCCCAAGCGCTGGGATGGCAGGCGTGTACCACCATCCACCATTCCCTCACACCTGATGTTTCCTAGCTGACTGTGGCTGACTGGTTTGACCTGACTTCTGACTGATCTTTATTGCACTCACAGGTACTTTGCTGAAGTCAGCAGCCATATCAGTCAAGAAAGAGTCAGAGGACACCAATTACTATCTGTGCAGTACCCAAGGTAATACTGTCTGCTGGCAACTTCCTTCATCATGATAGAAATTACTATCCATGCAATACCCAAGGTAGTGCTGTCTGCTGGCTACTTTCTTCATCATGATAAAAATTGGCAATCACTACCCATCTGAGAACGATGACGAGGAGCAAAGGGGGCTGAGGGATTGGTTCAGTGCATAAGAGTACTTGCTGTACATGCATGAGGAACTGAGTTCAAATCCTCAGGCACCCAAGTAAAAGTTGGCTGTGGTCTCATGTGTGCCTGTAACCCTGGAGCTTCAGTGAGAGACCCTGTCTCAAGGAATAAGGTGGAGAGTGATAGAGCAGATCACCCCATGTCCTCCTCTGGTGCCTGCAAGTACACATAGACATCTGCATTGGCCACGTGCACATATACCATACACACACACACACACACACACAGGAGTGTGCACACACACAAGAAATCTTAAAGATATATGTGCGTTGACTAGACCTAGCATGCTGCCTTTCAAGTTATACAACAAATTCAATTTAGCTTACTTTCAGTGGAGCATGGTGGTCTACGCCTGTGATCCCAGCACTCAGAAGAGAAAGGCAGGAAGATAAAGAGTTCAAGGTCATCCATGACTATGTAGTAAGTTAAGGCTACCCCTGGGCTACCTGAGACCCTGTCTTCAAAATTTAGCCAGATGCCTCAGTGGTTAAGAGCACTAGCCGCTCTTGCGGAAGGATTGGGTTTCCAGCACCCACGTGGTGGCGAACAGCCAGCCTTACCTCCAGTTCCAGGGGATCTGATGCTCACTTCTGGCCTTCATGGCTGTTGCACACACAGGTACATTTTCATACATCCAGGCAAAATACTCAAAAACATAAAATAATGACATTTTTTAATATAAAGAAGAAATTTGCCGTTGTGGTAGTGCAGGTGTTTGGAGCCTCCTGTGTTCCTGCAAGTCACCTGTTCGGTTTTTTTGTTTTGTTTTGTTTTGTTTTGTTTTGTTTTGTTTTGTTTTGTTTCTTTGAGGGTTGGGTTTTTTGAGACAGTCTTCCTATAACCTCAGCTGGCCTGAAACTTGCTATATAGATCAAGGTAGTCTCACAGAGAACCACCTGTAGACATCATGCCTAGCTTCAGGTTTTTTGTTTTGTTTTGCTTTGCTGTTGTTGTTTTGAGACAGACTCTTATGTAGCCCAAGCTGGCCTCAGACTTTCTGTGCAGCTAAGGATAACCTTGAACTTCTGGTCCTCCTGCCTCTACCACCACAGTACTGGGGTTATTGGCATACATCAGCACGCCCAGTTATGCAGTGCTGGAGGTGAAACCCAGGGCTTTGTGCCTGCTGGGTAAGCACTCTACCAACTGAGAAATTGGTATGTGCATGCTAGGTAAGCACTCTGCCAACTGAGAATTGGTATGTGCATGCTAGGTAAGCACCCTACCAACTGAGAATTGGTATATGCATGCTAGGTAAGCACCCTACCAACTGAGAATTGGTATGTGCATGCTAGGTAAGCACCCTACCAACTGAGAATTGGTATGTGCATGCTAGGTAAGCACCCTACCAACTGAGAATTGGTATGTGCATGCTAGGTAAGCACTCTACCAACTGAGAGTTGTTATGTGCCTGCTGGGTAAGCACTCTACCAACTGAGAATTGGTATGTGCATGCTGGGTAAGCACTCTACCAATTGAGAATTGGTATGTGTATGCTAGGTAAGCACTCTACCAACTGAGAATTGGTATGTGCATGCTAGGTAAGCACTCTACCAACTGAAAATTGGTATGTGCATGCTGGGTAAGCACTCTACAACTGAGAATTGGTTGTGCATTTTTTGGGGGGCTGGGTAAGCACTCTACCACTAAAATTGGTATGTGCATGCTGGGTAAGGCACTCTACCAACTGAGAATTGGTATGTGCATGCTGGGTTAAGCACTCTACCAACTGGAGAATTGGTATGTGCCTGCTAGGTAAGCACTCTACCAACTGAGAATTGGTATGTGCCTGCTAGGTAAGCACTCTACCAACTGAGAATTGATATGTGCATGCTAGGTAAGCACCCTACCAACTGAGAATTGGTATGTACATGCTAGGTAAGCACCCTACCAGCCCTTGAATTGTTTCCATTGTATTCAGTGACTTCTTTGTTGTTTCTATTTTTTTTTCAATATATTATTTTTATTTTATGTGTAGGAGTGTTTTGCCTGCATGTATGTAAGTGCACCCACGTCCTGCGGTGCCCTTGTGACCCTGTCTCGGGTCATGTACATCAGGTACCCAGAAGGACCCCAAAACCTGTGGAGATGAGCGAAGAAAAGAACGAGACTTTGCGAGGTGGTCAAAGTCTGATTTATTTAATTATGACAGCAGTATATATTTGGCAAAGGCGGGAAAATCAGGAAATGGGGAGGGGGTGGGTAAAACAGGGTCTGGCGTCAGAGGAGGGTCTGTTCTTTGCAAGATCACTGAGTTGAGACATCAGGCTGGAGTATCTGGTGACTTTTACTGCATGTTCGCACCAGCTCTTGAGAAAGGCTGGTGACTTTTACTACACGTCCGCACCCAGCTCTTGAGAAAAAGGCTCGAGGTGACAATTCACAGAGTCAACTCCTGTAAGTAAGCTCAGCGTAAGCAAGCTAAAGGCCTGCAGCTCCTTCATATCCCCCTTCTTTACACTAAGAAGGTATGGATAAGTATCAGGCAGAGTGCATCTGCAGCCGATTATGTGACCGTCCCTGTCTTAGGTTCGACCTCTACAAGACCCTCTTCCTACCCGTCTTTGGACACCCTGTCACCCTCAGGGCTCCTGTCTTAGGTTGGTAAGAGGGGAGAGGAAGTTGCCCGTCTTTGGGGCGGCCACCTGGGCTGGTACTCGTAAATTTTTGAGATAAGCAAGTCCAGTAGCTGAAAGCCTGAATAGGTACAGCTTTGGCCTTCAGCATCCTTTTACAAAAAGAGGGGGAGCCCCACTTGTAAAGGTGGGTTCAAGTATCTATGTTCATATTCCGAACAACCCAAGGTTCCCATGTTCAGTCCATATTGTTGTAGTCTCACAATTCACCCCAGTCTCTCCACAGCCCTTACAATTCTACCACCCTCCTCTTCCGCAAGTTGTTCCTAGGCTTTGGGAGAGGGGCACAGTGGGTGAGAAGCAAATCAGCGTTTTCTCTGGAGATGTTTTTTACTCCAGTTAGGTTGTTTCCCTTCATGGGTTGACAGCTTTTCCAGGGTACCTTTTTTTTTAATCCTCTACAACAAAGCACAAGCAATTAGATGTACAGGCATTTAAACAATTATTATGGCAAGCTAAGCTGTGAGCATAGACACAGATGTTTGGATGTATGTTAATCCATAAGCTGTGATTTTTCTATAAAAGATTGACAAGTTCTTATTGTGGCTCATATAATCTCCTAACACTAGAGACATAAGCTTATGGCATCAGCCATGAATTATTCCTCCAAGGAGAGAGCTAATAGCCAATTAGATTTGGGATATGTATAGACACATGGCTGCCACTGTTGCACAGCATCTCCAGGCATTTGAGGTGTAGCTGATACTGACAGAGGGAGTCTTGTCTTGACTCAAGGAGACCAATATCCTGTTGTCGCATTATGGCCTTTGGTAATGCTCTCTGGCATTTCAGAGGCCAACTGTACATTAGCAAGTGATGTCTCAAAATATTTTTTCATGCTTACACCAGGTTTTTAACAACAGGGACTTATCACCTTTTCCTTGCTGATATCCCATTTTTCACAGGCAAAAGGCCTTTATAATTGGGGGGCTGGATTCCCCCAGCCAACATCTCCTTGGCAAACAATCCATGCTGACATCAGAGCTCTTCTGTATTAACACATTGTGCTCAATTGCCACTTATAAATTACATTTATATTTAGCTTTAGATAGAGAACCATCTCTGTACAGTTTGTATGTCTATCAATCAACAAAGAAGGCAGTCACACCCGTTCTATAAGCATTTACCATCATAGCAGTTGGCTCCAATTTACAGTTGGGAATGACTTCATTACCATCATGTTTTTTCTTTTCCTATAAAGATGAGAGGTAGGAAGGTTTCTCAGCATCGAAGGTAAACTTTATCAGACCACATCATAAACAGTTATCCCAAACAGAATTTAGAGAGATGTTCAGTATCTGTGATCAGGCAATCTGAGGTTTCCTTTTTTTTGTCCAGATGGGTCAGCCTCTCTGTTGGCATTTCTCCAGTCATCTTGCAGTCAAAATGGTATTTTCAGGCATTTAGGTTGGTGTTTTTACCTGTGGGAACATACAAATCTCCTCCCATGTTTGCTTCAAATTATTATCAAAGTTTGGATAAGGGGAATATTATACCACCTCCCTCTTTTTTTGATCAATGATGACTAAATTGTATTACAAATACCCATAAACAGGAACCAAGGTGTAAATTTTTATCAAATTTATCCAAACTGTCTATCCTTGACTGTATGCTTATTTGGGAAGTAAACTTAGACCTAATGTTTTCAAATTATCTTATAAGCTAAGGAAAAATGTTACAAGGTGATACTGTATAACACAGAAAAATACAGAGACCATCTGTGCACCCCAATCTCAAAGCCACTGTTGGAAATTCAACACAGATTACAAATAAAGCAATTAACATACTATATTTTTAATTGTTTAAATGTATACCATTTTAAACTGTAAACCTTACAAGGTGGATTATAATAGCTATCTTTTTTTTTTTTAAGTTTTTGGCTTTTTTAGGCCTGGCATGAAAAGCCTACTTTAAGGATTTTTTAATATCTAGCTCTTATAAAATATTTTTTATAGTTTTTATGTCCATCAGTCAATTAAAGATTGGCTAGATATGTCCCATGAGAAGAAGTTGTTACATCATACCGTCTTGATTAAGTTTATATAAATTTGCGTCTTAAGATGGAAGGGCCAGTTCCAACTTAGGGCAATGTTTTTATATTATCATGTCTATTAACATAATATACTTGAACACAAAAAGTACACTCATCCATACACACGTGTGCACGCACATACATACACACATACATATACAAGAAAGATTTGTTAGGTTAACCTGTAAGATAAGAAAGACATATCGTTTGATGTCCAATGAGAAACCTGAAATTTTTATAATTTGTTATAGGGTTATTTTTACATAATTAGAATGAATGTTCTAGTAACTCATAAAACAGCTGAGATCCATATGTCACCTCTTGGCCCATTTGTAACCACTTGCTTTTAATGAACTATACCTAAAGTTTACTATTTGTTCCCTTTGGTCAATTACTTTTAAGCTGTCCTTTTGTTAAGTCTAACTGACCCTATATTATTTTTAAGATTGAGGATTCCCAAAAGTAGACAGGCCGAAGTTGTTTGTAGTCCTGAAATGATCCATCTTGTTGTTATTAAGGACTTTTGGAAAAAAATAATTATTTATAATAACAACAATTATAACTATTATTTATTATTATTAATTATCAATAATTACCATTACTATCATTAGTCACAACAGCAATTATAAATAATAATGGTCAAAATAGCAGCCAACAATGAACAATTTACCTTAGACTGAATTTTATTCAATTATTATCAATAATTATATTAATAACAATAACTATAAACTATTAATAACAATTACTACTAATAGTTAACAACAATCTATCATTAAACTGAATAATATGCATACTATAAACCCAATAAAAAACTGTTACACTAAGGGGTATAAAGCAAACATTTTTATAAATCGAATCTATTTTTGTTAATAGTTAGCTAATAGATTTAAACCTGTAGGACTATAATGAATTGAAAGCATGAACTCACACTCATTTACACATACACACAGCTTGAAGATGGGCCTAAGAAGTAAAACAGTTTATTAAAGAATTTCTTAAATATAAATTTACGTTGTTAAAGAGACTTCTATCAATTATTTTTTTAAAAGACAACTTATCGGACCAGTTTTTTTGTTAGAAATTTAAGGCCTGTAAATTCTTTTAGACTTTAAGTTAAACATGTTGAGATGGAGAGTTGTTTCGGTTTAAAAATTGAGGCTATTCAGTTTTGTAACTAATTAGTGAACAAAGTCAAGTATTTTGGCCATTTTTTTTTTTTTTTTTGCTAATAAACAGAACCACCAAACTAAGCCAAAGTCAAACAGGCATACAAAAAGTCCTGAACACTTGGACTATCTTCAGAAGTACACCTGGGAGAGCTGGTCACAGAGAGTAAGCTTCCCTTCACAAGCTTGTACAGTATGAGGGGGGTATAGTCATAGTTTGGTTATTGTCACTTTTATTGTTAGTGCCTCACCTTAACACAACAGGAAATTAAAGGATTTGTACTTATGGAATCCATGACTAGCCTGACTCTACTGGCTTCTTCTGGTTTTTAGAAAAGCCAAATTAGCCTTTCACCCATTTACTTTATACAACTTGGTGGGTGGAGGTCCACAGTCTGTCTCGGAAGATTGGAATCAAAGCTCACTTTTAAAACACAAGGAACACTGCCCCGGGCGGCTCTTGCCTAGACTTTATGCTTCCAGTGAAACACAGAAATACTGTAAAGCCAGCCCTTCCCCCCCAGCCATCCGCTGTTTCCAAGCAGGAAAATGTAACAGCTTCATATTTTGCCTTTAAGTCTTTTCCAAGGCAGAGCTGGTGGGGAGGTCACTCTGTAGACTAGACGGCCCTGAACTCACAATATCCCTTTGGATTAAAGGTGTGGCCCCCACCCAAGTCTGGAATTTACAAGCTCATTTGCAGCATAAAGCCTTTAGGAACACCTCTATGGAATGTTGCTGCAAAATGTTCCACGGGCATGCCTGTCCTTCTAGCCTCTGTGACATTCCCCACCTGAGCTGTGGCCAGAAGGGGAAGCCAGGGCCCCAGCTTCAGGGCAAATTTTAACACATTTCAAAACCTCTAGAAGGCAATTGATGGGAGCGGAGGGGCTCCTCTCGCAATTTTTCTGAATACCCACCACCTGGAAAGGCTGAGGAAGCAACAGATGCCCCAATCCAGGGAAGCCAAAACAGCACCAGGCTTGCATAATGTGCCCCTCTGAGTGGGTGAAAACCCACAAGAGAATGCAAGCTTCTCAAAGCCTATCAGAGACCACCATCAATGAATTCCCTCTGTATTTATCTTAGCCCATGTCTTTACTGATTTGGAGATGTTAAACTTTCTCCATGCCACAACTTGAAACAACAGCCATGCAAAACACAGCACACAGTCAACAAACACATGCCATAATCACAAACAATTCCTCCTGGAACATAGCTTCCTTGAAAGTGTAATTCCCCATCTTGCAGAGATTTTAGCTTATAAAACTGGTCTCCAAGACCCACAGGTCCCTCTTTCCCAGATACAATTATCAAGTAAATCATTAGATGATGCAAGCCTATTCATTTAAACAGCTCCATGAAACAAATATGTTATTAGTTTCAACCCAAAAATTTTAGCACCTTGATGAAAACTTCTAAATTAGAGATGAAAACCTAAATCAGGGTAAAATATGACTCTTAAGTTTGTAACAGAACTCAGAAATTTTATAGTAATGTTCTCTGCACCCAAAGACCCTGGCTGTGCTAGGATTAAAGGCGTGTGCCACCACACCCAGCCAAGAAACCAAAACATGAAGCACAGTCTTCACGGACCTGATCCACCCAGTTCTTTGAGACCAATCCTTCCTTAACACAAACACACAGTCTGCCAGCCTGATCAGCAAGGTGGGGGCAGACCCAGAGAGGTCCCTTTTCCTCCCATGAGGAGGAAGGAGGGAGGAGAAACAGGCTCAAAAATTCTTGCAGAAACATAACAGAGCCCCAAAAAAGCTGCCCAGACTGCTCTCCCTTGCTCCTTGGAGGCAAGAGCCTGTAATGCACCCCTGGAGCCATGCAACACCCCACTGATCAGTGCCAGACCTCAAATCAGTCTCCAGCAAAGATGGAAAGGGTGCCAGAGTGCTCAGGAATTTCCCAGCTCTAAAGACCTCCTCCCAAGCAGACTGCTGATGAAATTTTACTAGCTGTAAGAAGCAGATTATCTGTGGTCCTTTGTGATATCACAAAAATCTCTAACCTGTCTTTTTTTTTTTTTTCTCTCATCAGAGACTCAGAATAGGCTTTCCTTTCTTTAATCAGTAAAAACAGCACAATTTTAGTTTTTGTTTATCCTTTTTATACCACTTTCTGCCTGAAACATCCACAACTCTTCCCAGTGTAGGGACAGCAAGTCCAGCTGTCCTGGAATCGCTCTGTAGACCAGTTTTGGCTTTACAAAGATTAGCCTGCCTTTATCTCCCAAGGGCTGGATTAAAGGCATGCACGCCACGCCTGGCTCTATCCAGTCTTAACAGATAACAAATAAAACCTTTAGAAAACTAGTTTAGAAGTTTTTGTAGGAACTTAGGACCCGGGTTCAAATTAGGCCTTTAAAAAAGTTTAAGAGGCATGCCGAAAGTAAGCTTAATCTATGTGCACAATATGAATGAAAAAACTTTGAAGTGGCCACTTTTAACAGAAATCAACACAAAGGAACACACATGACAAAAATCAGACACATGAGAGAACAGTTAACCACACAGAAGCTTGCATAGACTTTGACTTAATATAATGAGAGATTTCCTTTTTCCTTAAGGTGGGCATTAAGTTTCCTACCCCTTTGTCCCATATTTTGGGATGAATGGAGGGGCTGTCCAATATAACTCATGGACAGAGATCTCATGAATTATAAAAAAATTTACCAATTTTTTTTTTTTTTTTTTTTTGCATGAGCTGGGCCCTTTCCATTGTGAGGCGTTCAGGTCAGCTCTCATACCCCGAGCCCCACAAATTGAACATAAGGCTCATTATTTCCTTGGATTGCTTTAGGCTTCAGGAACTGTTTTGTAGTTTTAAGGATAGGTGCTAAAGAAGGGGAGTCTGTAACCCGGATTCTTCTCTCCTGGAGGCTGTCTCTCTTCCTAGACAGCGAATTGCCCATCTTTAAAGATCAAGGAACCACTTACTGTTTCTCCCGAGGATTTGCGTTCCGTGGGTGGCGAAACGTCCTCTCTTTCCGAGGTTTTCCGCTCCACTGATGGTGAAGCGCCCTCTCTTTGTCGAGGTTTTCCGCGTTCCGCTGATGGCGAAACACCCTCTCTTTCTCGAGGTTTTCCGCTTCCGCTGATGGCGAAGCGCCCTCGGTTAAGTCGTCCGGCCGGACCTCCGTGTTCCTTGTCTGGTAGAGGGGTCTCTTACCTCGAGCCCCTACGTCGGGCGCCAATATGACCCTGTCTGCGGGTCATGTAACATCAGGTACCCGAGAAGGACCCCAAAACCTGTGGAGATGAGCAAGAGAAAAGAACGAGACTTTGCGAGGTTGTCAAAGTCTGATTTATTGAATTATGACAGCAGTATATATTTGGCAAAAGGTGGGAAGAATCAGGAAATGGGGAGGGGGTGGGTGAAACAGGGTCTGGCGTCAGAGGAGGGTCTGTTCTTGCAAGATCACTGAGTTGAGACATCAGGCTGGAGTATCTGGTGACTTTTACTGCATGTTCGCACCCAGCTCTTGAGAAAGGCTGGTGACTTTTACTACACGTCCGCACCCAGCTTTTGGAAAAAGGCTCGAGGTGACAATTCACAGAGTCAACTTCCTTGTAAGTAAGCTCAGCGTAAGCAAGCTAAAGCCTTCAGCTCCTTACACCCTTGGAGTCAGAAGAGGGTTTTAGGTTCCCGTGGAACTGGAGTTACAGATGGTTGTTAGCTGCCATGTGGGTGCTGGGAATGAACCCAGATCCTCTGCAAGAGCAGCCAGTGCTCTTAACCACTGAGCCATCTCTCCAGCCCTGCTTCTAAAAAAAAAATTTTTTTTTTATCTCTTTGAGACAGGGTCTCCCTGTAGCTCTGGCTATCCTGGAACTCCCTCTGTAGACCAGGCTGGCTTTGAACTCACAGAGAGTGAGTTCTAGGTGCTAGGATTAAAGGTGTACACCACCACACCCAGCTTCTAAAAATTTTTAAAAACATTTATTGCTAACCAGGCGTGGAGGCGCACGCTTTTAATCCTAGCACTCTGGAGGGAGAAGCAGGTGGATCTTTGTGAGTTCAATGCTAGCCTGGTCTACAGAGTGAGTTCCAGTACATCTGGGGCTACAGTGAGACCCCATCTTGAAAAATACCAAAAAAAAAAAAAAAAGCCATTTATAGCTGAGCATAATGGCCCATGCCTTTATTTATTTTTATTTTTATTTTATTTTATTTTTTGTCTTTTTGAGACATGGTCTCCCTTTAGTCCCAGCTGGCCTGGAGCTCACTTTGTAGATCAGGTGGGCCTTGAGCTCACAGAGATCCACCTGCCTCTGCCTCCAAAGTGGTAGGATTAAAGGCATGTGCCACCACACCTGGCTATGGCCCATGCCTTTAATCTCAGTACTTGGGAGGCAAAGGCAGGAGGATCTCTGTGAGTTTGAGGCCTCATGGTCTGCATGGCAAATTCTAGGCCACCAGGACTACATAGTGAGACAGGGTCCCAAAAAACAATCCCCTCCCCCCAAATTTTTATTTTCTTGTTCTTAGGGTTTTCTTACTTGTTTGGGTTTTTTAATATTATGTGTATGAGTGTATTACATGCATGTATGTAACTGGACCCATGTTCTGTAATGCCCACGGAGATGAGAAGAGGGTGTAGGATCCTCAGGAACTGGAGTTATGGACAGTTATTAGCTGCCAATGGATGTTGGGAACCAAACATAGGTCCTCTGCAAGTGCTCTTAACTGCTGAGTCATCTCTCTAGCCCATTTGTTTTTTGAGGGTCTCTCTGTAACAACAGCTGGCCTAGAACACACTATGTAGAGCAGATTGGCCTTGATTTTACACCTGCCTCTGCCTCCTGAGTGTTGGGATTAAAGTCCCAACACATCCAGGTCTTACTTATATATTCAGGTTTTGGCTGCATCTCTGTTTTCATACAATGTTTGCACAGTAGCTGAAGAGCTAGAAGAGAGTGTCAGACATCCTGGAACTTGAGTTACAGATGCTTATTAGCCACCATGTGGGCTCTGTGACCCAAACCCACGTCCTCTGCAACAGCACCAAGGGCTCTTAACCATCGACCCATCTCTCCAGCCCCCTGGGTTTCCTAAAATTTTTATTACATTCTTATTCATTTGGGGAGGTGCAGAATGTCAAGGCGTGTGTGCGTGTGCGTGTGTGTGTGCATGTGCGTGTGCATGTGTGTGTGTGCGCGCGTGCGCGTGTGTGTGTGCGCGTATGTGTGTGTGTGTGTGTGTGTGTGTGTGTGTGAAGGTCAGAAGACAACTTGCTGGAGTCCACTCTCTCCTTCTACCCTGTGGGTCCTGGGGATCAAACTCAAGCCACCAGGCTTGGCTGGAAGCCCTTTACTCTCTGAGCCATCCTGCCAGCCCGAGGGACTTCTTTATAAATCGCATTTCTTCCTGTGTCATGTATGTTCACTCTCCTTTCAGGGAGCCAGCACTCCACAAGCAATGAAGTCACAGAAATGGACGTTCCAGTGAAAGGTTAGCAAAATCAGACACACCTACCTCCCCTAAACACACATGTTGTAAAAGGAAGTGGCTTCCTAGGACCCCTCTCAGGAAAAGCTGAGTCTCTGTCCTGAATCCAAATCAAGGGCTTCGCTTTCCACTTTTTGGATCTCTGAGTGGGAATTGTTCACCCACCCCCGACCCAGGCTGCTTGTGGCAGCACGCCATTTGGTCTTATTTTCCTGTCCTTTGAAGAGGACCTGAGGTGACCCAGGCTTTGTGCTCACTGTGTATCAGACTGGCCTAGTGCACGCAGCCATCTCTGCTGCCTCATCAGTGCTGGGATGACAGGACTTGGCCATTGTGGCCTGTGTCTTATTTCTAAGAGCATTTTTAAAATTTTTATTTTTTCGGGCTGGAGAGATGGCCTAGCGGTTAAAAGCACCGACTGCTCTTGCATAGGAGCTGGGTTCGATTCCCAGCACCCACATGGCAGCTAGGAACTGTCTTTAACTCCAGTTCCAGGGGAATCTGACACCCTCTTCTGATCTCTGTGGCACTGCACGACATAGGTGCACAAACCTGCATGCAGACAGTACATTCACACACATAAAAATAAATAAATAAATAAATTTAAAAAGTAAAGTAAAATTTTTATTTTTTTCTATTTTATGTGTATGAGTGTTTTGCCTGCATGTATGTAATTGCACCACATGCTTACAATGCCTGTGGAGGCTGGAAGAGCCTCAAAATCCCTCAGAATTGGAGTTACAGTTGTAACCCACCATGTGGGTGCTAAGAAGTGGACCCAGGTCCTCTGCAAGAACAGCCAGTGCTCTTAACTAGTGAGCCATCTCTTCAGCCCCTCTAGGAATTCTGTATAATACTAGAAAGCACTACGGCCATGGGACTCACAGAGTCTGTGAATGTGGGGGCTCTGTCTACACTGTTTGATAGTACCTGGAAGTTTCTACCTCCCCTCATGCTTCATAAGAGGATTTATATGGAATTATATTTTGTTTCTTTTATGGACACATGGTTTGACCCAGACTGGCCTCAAATTTCCTGTGTAGCCAAGGATGACCACAGTCTTATGATCTCTATGCAGTGCTGGGGATACAGAGAAGCGGGCCCCGTGTGTGCGAGGTGGGGATAGATGGAAGCCGTCTCCATGTGTGCGAGGTGGGGATGGACGGAGGCCGTCTCCATGTGTGCGAGGTGGGGATGGACGGAGGCCGTCTCCGTGTGTGTGAGGTGGGGATGGACGGAGGCCGTCTCCGTGTGTGTGAGCAGTTCCTCTCCCACCGAGTCACAGCCCCAGTCTTGAAATCATCTACTGGTGCCGTATGATTATCTTTTTAAAAATTATGGCTCTGTGTTTATTATACATGAAACACCCTTCAAATTCCAGGACGAGGCCAGCCTGGGCTACAAAGTAAGACCTTGAGGAGGCCAACCTAGTCCATAAAGTAAGACCTTGTCTCAAAATAGAACAAAACATCAGGATGTGTCAGATTGGTTTGTTTAGGTTTTTGGGTTTTTTTGAGACAGCATCTCCCTGTACCCCAGCTGGCCTGGAACTCACTATGTAGACCAGGCTGGTCTTAAAGTCATAGAGCTCTGCCTCCTACTGCTGGAATTAAATGCCAGTACCACTATGTCTGGCAGAACCTGAGACCTGAGATTTCTTAATAATGAATGTCATGTATTGTTTGTTTGTTTGTTTGTTTTAAGAGTCTACTCCTCTGGTCTCTTCAGAGACAAATGAGGACCCTGAGGCTGATGTGAAGGTGGAAGGTAAGCTGCCTAGGCACCTGTGATTGTAACGTTGTCAGGGGTGGGTGTCACTGTTTCTGAAGTGACTATTGTGGGGAGGGAACTGAAGTGTACAGGAGCATGCCTGGGGGGGGGCATTCAATATGGAGGTGAGGACAACTTGTGGAGTTGGTTCACTCCCTCTACCTTTATGTGGGGTCGGGGAACAAACTCAGGTCACCAGGATTACACAGCAAGCACCTCTACCCACTGAACCATCTTGTGGGGTCTGGGGACCAAACTCAGGTCACCAGGATTACACAGCAAGCACCTCTACCCACTGAACCATCTTGCTGGCCCTAAAATCAATTTTTTCAAAAGAGTGATTTTTTATTTCTAGTACATGTCTGTTTATGGATGTGCCACGTGTGTGCAGGTGCCCACAGAGGTCAGAAGAGGGCATCAGGTCCCCTGGGAGCTGGAGTTATAGGTGGTAACTTCTGTCTTCCATGGGCACTGCACTCATGTACACACACCCATAGACAAAAATAAAACTTTTTTGAAAAGCAGCTTAAGGAAGGAGAGTTTGTTCTGTCTCACAGTGTGAGGATACAGTCCATCATGGTGGAAGGCATGGCGGCAGGAGCTGAGGCAGCTGCTCACGTGGCCTCCACAGTCAGGAAGCAGAGAGATGAATGCTGGTGCTCAGCTCGCTTTCTCCTTTTTATTCAGTCCAGGACCCCAGCCCTTGGGATGGTGCTGCCCACATTCAGGGTTGGTCTCCCCTCCTAAGTTACCCAGTCTAGACACTTCCCCACCCACATGCCCAAGTATGTCTCCCAGGTGACTCCCGGCCGTGTGACACACTCCTTTACCACCACCCTGCTGCTCACTGTTTTCTGGGTGTAAAAAAATCCAGTCTGTGCTTCTCATCAAAGTGATAACATTGGTTTTTTTTGTTTTGTTGTGTTGTGTTGTGTTTGAAATAGGGTCTCCCTGTAGCTCAGCTGACCTGGAACTCACTATGTAGACCAGGCTGGGCTCCATCTCACAGAAATCTGCCTGCCTCTGCCTCCAGAGTGTTAGGATTAAAGGCATGTGCCACCATGCCTGGCTCACTTTTGTATTTTTAGAGATCTAGTTTTATTATCTATTAATTCTAACCCTTGATTTCTCGTTTAAGGAAATGCAAATCCATCTAACATTATAAATTCAGCAGCAGGTGTTGAAGATCTTAAGATTGTACAGGTGGCAGTCCCAGGTAGCAGTATTTATTTACTTTAACTTTTTAAAAATTATTTATTTTTATTATTTTATGTGTATGACTATTTCATGAGTGTGAGTGCACCTGCTTCCTGCAGTGTGAGTGCACCTGCTTCCTGCAGTGTGAGTGCACCTGCTTCCTGCAGTGTGAGTGCATCTGCTTCCTCCAGCGTGAGTGCACCTGCTTCCTCCAGTGTGAGTGCACCTGCTTCCTGCAGAGCCATCAGAGGTCAGAAGAGGGCGTTGGATCCCCTGGAACTGGAGTTATAGTTTTTAGCCACCATGCAGGTGCTGGGATTCAAACCCAGGTCCTCTGCAAGAGCAGTCAATGCTCTTAACCACTGAGCCATCTCTAGCCCCTCATGTATTTTTAATATCATGTGTATTGTACTTTTAAAAATGTTTTCTTTTTGTTTTTTATTTTTAATTATGTTTGTCTCTGTGTAAGTATGTGCCCCACAAGTGCAGTGGCTGCAGAGACCAGAAGAGGGCCTCATGTCCCCTGCAGCTGGGGTTACGGGTGGTTGTATTCCTTGAGGCAACTGAACAGAGTCCTCTGCAAGAGCAGTCAATGCTCTTAACCACTGAGCCATCTCTAGCCCCTCATGTATTTTTAATATCATGTGTATTGTACTTTTAAAAATGTTTTCTTTTTGTTTTTTATTTTTAATTATGTTTGTCTCTGTGTAAGTATGTGCCCCACAAGTGCAGTGGCTGCAGAGACCAGAAGAGGGCCTCATGTCCCCTGCAGCTGGGGTTACGGGTGGTTGTATTCCTTGAGGCAACTGAACAGAGTCCTCTGCAAGAGCAGCAAGTGCTCTTAACCACTGGACCAGATCCAGGCCTGCATCATATTTTTCATTTTGTCTGAACCATTTTATGACATGGGTTAGTCTCCTGGTGCTATTGTTTTACTCCTGGTTCAGGATAACACTAAGGGATGAAGACCCCGGTGTATAACATCCTGCAGTACCCCACACCAGATGTCATGCTCACTGTAGCTATGAACTGGATGTGTAGCTTATCCCATCCACGACCAGGCATTACCTGGTCAGTTCATTCTTAAAAGTCAGCTTCCAGAACCAGCTATCACTAAAATCAGATGGCCTCCGAGGTGGCTTTTATGTGCTGTCTGTCATTAGAATAATCTCATCTTCCCAGTGTACCTACTTAAGTTCTGTGTAGAAAGTTACTGAATAATCTAGTCACGATTTCTCCAAGTAGGAAACCACTGAGGAGAAGGGTAAGAGGTGTTTATTCCATTTACTTATTTGTGTGCGTGCGTGTGTGCATGCGTGTGTGTGTTTGACAAGGGAGCTATGGCATGTGCGGAGGTCAGATGACAACCTTTAGGAATCAGTATTCTCCTTCCACCATTTGGGTCCTAGGGATCAAACTTAGGTCATCAGGTTTGGTGATGAGCACCCTTACCCCCGAGCCATTTCACCAGCCCCAGTTCTTTTGTTTTGTGAGATAGGATCGCCCTGTAACCTCAGGTAGACTGAAACTCCCTGTATAGACCAGGCTGGCTTTGATACCACAGAGATCTGCCTGTCTCATGAGTGCTGGGATTAAAGGCATGTTACTACCATACCCAGTTGGTTTGTATTTTTTAAGATATATTTATTTATTTATTTATTGTTTTTTTTTTTTTTTTTTTTTTTTGTCTTTTTGAGACAGGGTCTCCCTTTTTGAGACAGGGTCTCCCTGTAGCCCCAGCTGTCCTGGAACTCACTCTGTAGACCAGGCTGGCCTTGAACTCACAAAGATCCACCTGCCTCTGCCTCCTGAGTGCTAGGATTAAAGGCGTGTGCCACCACACCCAGCTCAGGCTAGCTTTTTGAACTCACAGAGATCCACCTGCCTTTGCCTCCCCAATGCTGGGATTAAAGGTATGCACAACCACCCCCAGGTTTAATTTTTTTTTCATTTTTCAATAAATATTTTATTCAAATTTTATGTGTATGAGTGTTTTGCCTTCATGTATGTAGACACACCAGGTGTGTGCAAGGCCCTTAGAGGCCAGAAAAAGAGGTCAGATCCCCTGGGACTGGAGTTTCAGATGGTTTAGTCATCATAGATTCTGGGAACTGAACCCAGGTCCTCTGCAAGAGCAGCCAGTACTCTGGACTACTGAGCTATTTCCAGCTAACTTCCCATATCTCTTCTTCTTTCTCTCTCTCTGTCTCTCTGTCTCTCTGTCTCTCTCTCTCTCTCTCTCTCTCTCTCTCTCTCTCTCTCTCTCACACACACACACACACACACACACACACACACCACAAACTTTTTGTTTTGTTATGTTTTTAACACAAGGTCTTCCCTATAGCCTCAGCTGTCCTGGAACTCGTTATGTAGACCAGCCTGGCCTCAGTCTCACAGAGATCTGTCTTTGCCTCCTGAGTTCTGGGATTAAAGGCATGTGCCACCATCCCTGACATTAGTCCCCTTTTAAAATATACTCTTAGCCAGGCATGGCACGCACCTTTAATCCCAGCACGCGGGAGGTAGAGGTGGGTGGATCTCTGTGAATTCAAGGCCAGCCTGCTCTACAGAGCGAGCTCCAGGACAGCTGGTACTAAAAGGGAGACCCTGCCTCAAAAATACCAAAAAAAAAAAAAAAAAAAGGAAAATATACTCTTAAACCTCTTGAATTTTGAGTCATGTGATTGTTTTAGTTATTCAAAAATACAAATACAGCTGGTAAAATGGCTCTGTGGTAAAAGCCCTTGCTGCTGAGCCTGACAAGCTGAGTTTAATCCTCAGGATCCACATTGTGGAAAGTGAAAACTGACTCCTGAAAGTTGTCTTCTGACTTCCACATGTGTACATGGCATGTGTGCCCAAACACATACAAATAAATAAGTTAAAATTTAGAACACTGAAAAATATTCCCTTCTAGTTCTAGGATCTCATTCCTTCATCTTGTCATGTTGCATTGGCTAAGATTTATATTATAATGTTGAAATGTGGTGATGAAGGTGAGCATCCTTTTATTGAAGATGTTTCCCAAACATGATATGTGAGGGTGGGGCTAGGGAGATGGCTCAGTCAGCTCCCAGCACCACATCATGTGGTTCACCTCCACTTGTAACTCCAGCCTAAGGGGATCTGATGCCCTCTTCTGGCATCTGGTGGCAACTCCATTTATGCACAAACCTACACACAGATACACATAAATAGAAATAAATGTGTTTTTTAAGTAAAATGGCTATATTTCTATAGGGCTGTCATTTAGAAAATTATCTATAATGGCTTCCGTCTGTGAACTTATCAAATGCTCCATTATTGCCCAAAGGGAACTGAATGGTAAGACAGGCAAAGTGCTAACAGGCACTTCCTCCTAAAGCTTTCTTGGGGAAAAAAATAATGTATGAATAAGCCTGGTTTATTCTTCCATTATCCTTAGATAATGAGGAGAGATTATCAAGCATGGAAAAAATCAAACAGCTGCGAGAACAAGTGAATGACCTCTTCAGTCGAAAATTTGGTAAACACATATTATGTATCCAAAATTCGTGAACTTACCCCCATCTCCTTTTCTATTGAGTGCTGAGCAGTGAAAGTATTGTGTCCCTTGGCTGTGATCTGTAGCCACAATACTTTTTGTTATTTATTTATTTATTTATTTATTTATTCAGGCTGTGGCCACATAGCCCAGGCTGATCTTAAAGTCAAGATCCAGCCGGGCATGGTTGCACACGCCTTTAATCCTAGCACTCTGGAGGCAGAGGCAGGTGAATCTTTGTGAGTTCAAGGCCAGCCTGGTCTACAGAGTGAGTTCCAGGACAGCGGAGGTTACAGGGAGATTCTGTCTAGAAAAGACAAAAAAAAAAAAAAAAAGGCAAGATCCTCCTGCCTCAGCCTCCCCAGTACGAAAATTACTCTCCTGTGCCATCACACCAAGTCCAAATATTTCCTTCCTTCTTCCTTCCTGTTTTGCTTGTTTTATGTTTTTAAAATTTTATTTTTTTGTGTGTATGAGAGTTTCATTTGCATGTGTGTGAGTGCACCATGTGCATGCATTGTCCACAGAGGCCAGAAGAGGGAGTTGGAACTAGAGTTGCAGATGATTGTTAGCCACCATGTAGGTGCTGGGAATAGAGCAGCCAGTGCTCTTAACCCCTGTGCCATCTTGAAAGCCCCTTTTTGTTATTTTGAGAAACAGCACATCAGTATATTGCCTGGACATTTATGCTTAAGCAAGCCTCCTGATATAGCCTCCTAACTAGATGGAATTACAAGTGTCTACCACTATGCCCAGTTTAAATCTTTTTTTTTTTTTTACTTTTTTTTGAGACAGAATTTTACTGTGCAGCCCTGAGTGGCCTAGAACTCACTATGTAGACCAGGCTAGCCTGGAACTTACATCCTCTTGTCTCTGACTCCCAAGTGCTGGGCTTAAAGGCATCACCACCAGGCCTGGGATTAAATCTTGACATGAAAGATAAAATGTAATCAGCCAGGGGACTGGAGAGAATCGCTATCGTTTTAGGAGCACTTGCGGCTCTTGCAGAGGACCCGGGTTCGATCCCCAGCACCCACATGGCGGCTGAGAACCGTCTGTAACTCCAATTCCAGGAGAATTCCAGTTCCAGGGGAATCTGAGACCCTCTTCTGACCTCCGCGGCATTGCACGACACGGGTGCACAGACCTGCATGCAGACAGTACATTCATACACATACAAAAATAAATAATAATTAAAAAAAATTAAAAAAAAATGTAGTCAGCCAGACATAGTTATGCACACCTGTAATCCCAGCACTTTGGATGCTCAGGCAGGAGGCTTGCTGTGAATTCAAGGCCAGCCTGGGTTACAAAGAAACCCCCCCCCAAAAAGAAAGAACCAGAACATATAAAAAGATAAGGCAGAGGCATCTCATTTTGCGCTGCACCTCTGACCTTTGATCACAGGAGAGGCCATAGGCGTGGACTTCCCTGTGAAGGTTCCCTACAGAAAAATCACCTTCAACCCTGGCTGCGTGGTG
The DNA here is from genome assembly GCA_009823505.1 of Rhizomys pruinosus. Classification (NCBI taxonomy): domain Eukaryota; kingdom Metazoa; phylum Chordata; class Mammalia; order Rodentia; family Spalacidae; genus Rhizomys; species Rhizomys pruinosus. The sequence continues at coordinate 1,135,329 of VZQC01005960.1, forward strand.
ATCGATGGCATGCCCCCGGGGGTGGTGTTCAAAGCCCCTGGGTACCTGGAAATCAGCTCCATGAGGAGGATCCTGGACGCTGCAGACTTCATCAAGTTCACAGTCATCAGGTGAGTGAGAGTCCTGGGCTCCCACGTGACAAGGTGGCTGCAGATCAGAGTCGCACAGGTGGCATTAGCCCAGGGCAGTGAGGGCGGCAAGGGTGGCTGTACCTCACTTTAGAGCCAGGATGCTCGAATGCACCTCATTGCACTTCTGGGTGTGGTGGTGCACACCTTTAATCCCAGCACTTGGGAGGCCGAGACAGGTGGATCTCTGTGAGTTCAAGGCAAGCCTGGTCTACAGAGCGAGTTCCAGGAGAGCTGGGGCTACAGGGAGACCCTGTTTCGAAAAGACCCTCCAAAAAATTATTCTCGATGGGCGTGGTGGTGCACACCTTTAATCCCAGCACTTGGGAGGCAGAGGCAGGAGGATCTGTGAGTTCAAGGACAGTCTGGTCTACAAAGTGAGTTCCAGGCCAGATGGGGTTACAGGGACACCCTGTTTCAAAAAAAAGACAAAAAAAATAGTTTATGTCTATGAATGTTTTGCCTGCTTGTATGTAAGTGTGCCTGTGCACCAGAAGAGGGTGCCAGGTCCCTGGACTGATTTATAGACAGTTGTCAGCCACCATGTGGATGCTGAGAACCAAAACAGTTAAGACCAACCAGTGCTCTTAACTGCTGAGCCATCTCTTCAGTCCCATTTCTATTTATTTGTTTATTTGTTTGTTTGTCTTTTTGAGACAAGGTCTCCCTTGTAGCCCCAGCTGGCCTGGAACTCACTATGTAGACCAGGCTGGCCTCAAACTCACAGAGATCCACCTGCCTCTGACTCCTGAGTGCTGGGATTAAAGGTGTGCACTACCACATCCGGCGTTTCTTTTTTATTTTTATTATTTTATTACATTTTATTTATGTTTTGGTGCACATATGTGAAGGTCAGAGGACAACTTGTGGGAGTCAGCTCTTCCCAGGATGTGGTCATCGGGCTTGGCTGCAAGCGTCTTTCCCCACTGCTGAGCCTCCTCACCGGCCATCGTGGGCAGCCCACCTCAGCATCACCTCCCACTAGGCCTAGAGTTTCATTGACACTAACTAGAAGTCTGTGTGAGGGACAGACTTAAAGGAGCAGGCAAAGGAAAGCAAGCCTGTGGTACTCACGCATATCTCTTTCTCTGCAGACCACTGCCTGGACTTGAACTCAGTAATGGTGAGTACTCTGCATGGTAGGAAGGTTGCGGGCTTGGAGTTGTGTGGCTCACCATGGGGCCCTCACTTCTGGAATCTGGAGCCTTTCATCAAGCCTATAGGCTTTCAAATGTGCATTTTTATTTTCTTTTGTGTTGGTTTTAGTTTTTCCAAGGCTGGGGATTGGGGATGATCCCCAGGGTTTCACACAGGCCAAAAGAAGAGGGCTTCGGATCCCTCAGCTGGAGTTATGGGCAGTTCTGAGCGTCCAGAATGGGCGGTGATCGATCATGGAACTCAAGTCCTCTGAAAGAGCAGCAAGCTCTCTTAACTCCTAAGCTATCTCTCCAGGCCTCTGGTCTGCATTTCATTTCCTTTTTGATTGGGGTTTTTGAGACAGTAGCTCAGTCCTGTAGTCCCAGACTGGCCCCGTCTCCACCTGCTGAGTGCTGGTTACAGACTCATGACGCCTCACCTGGCTTTCTGGAGTTCTGGAGATCAACCTAGGGCCTCATGCATGCGAGGCACACACTCTCCCAACTGAGCCACATCCCCAGCCCTCAGCTACATTTTCTTAAAATAAATGTTTGTATTTGTGTTCTCAGGAACTATCTTGCTTCCCTTCAGAGGTTAGGGTCTCTCAAAACACCCACATATGGAGCCAGGCGTGGTGGTTCCTATCGTAATCCCAGCACTTTCTAGGTTTAGCCAGGAGGCTCTGCTAAGTTCTAGCCAGCCTGGACTACAGTAAGACCATGTCTCACAAAGCCAGCGCATGTGCACTAGGATACACTGTCCTGAGTCAGGTGGGGTTCTTTTGAGCAGGTAAGCCATCTGCCTCTGTCTGGTACCATCTCTGTTATTTCAAACTTCTCTTGGAGGTTGGGCCTGGTGGCACACACCTGTGATGCCAGCACTCAGCAGACTGAGGCAGGAGGATCCAGAATTCAAGGTCACTCTCCCTACTTATCTGTAGCCTGGGATACAAAGTGAGACCCTATCTTAAACAAACAACAGTGGGTGGAGAGATGGCTCAGTGGTTAAGAGCATCTACTGTTCTTGCAGAGGACCCGGGTTCGATTCCCAGCACCCACATGGCAGCTAAGAACAATCTTTAACTCCAGTTCCAGGGGAATCTGACACCCTCTCCTGACCTCTGCAGCATTGCACAACACAAGTGCACCAACCTACATGCAGACAGTACACTCATACACATAACAAAAAAAAAAATTAAAAAAAAAAAAACAAAAAACAGAGCCCAGGTATGATGGGGCAGGCCTTTAATCCCAGCACTCGGGACTGAGGCAGGTGGATCAGGAGTGTGAGGTCATCTTTGCTACAGAGTTGGAGGCCAGCCTGGGCTACACGAGACCCTGTGTCAAAAACAAAATAAACCAACAAAACAGAGCAAGGGGGAGGCAAAATTACAGTGTGCTTATGTTTGTCCACAGTGGGGAAACGGAAGATCGACCAGGAGGGCCGTGTGTTCCAGGAGAAGTGGGAGCGGGCCTACTTCTTTGTGGAGGTGCAGAGCGTCCCCACGTGTCTGATCTGCAGGCAGAGCATGTCTGTGTCCAAGGAGTACAACCTCCGGCGCCACTACCAGACCAACCACAGCAAGCACTACGACCAGTACACAGAGCAGACTCGGGAGGACAAGCTTGCAGAGCTCAAGAGGGCTCTGCACAGGTATCTCCTGGGGTCCTCAGAAGCCCCAGGCCCAGAGCCAAGGCCAGCCATCATCGACAAAGACCCACCAGGGAACCCCGGGCCGCAGCCCGTGGAAGACACGGCTGGGAGCTTGTGGGAGAAATTACGAGAAAAAATCCGCTCGTTTGTGGCCTACTCCCTCGCCATTGATGAGATCACAGACATCAACGACACCACCCAGCTAGCCATCTTCATCCGGGGTGTAGATGACAGCTTTGACGTATCCGAGGAGCTCTTGGACACAGTGCCCATGACAGGTGCCAAATCTGGGAATGAGATATTTTCCCGAGTGGAGAAGAGTCTGAGGAAGTTCAACATCGACTGGTCTAAGCTGGTTAGTGTGGCCTCCACAGGTACTCCGGCCATGGTGGATGCCAACAGTGGGCTGGTGACAAAGCTCAGGTCCAGAGTGGCCGTGAGCTGCAGGAGCTCCGACCTCAAGTCTGTGGGCTGCATTATCCACCCCGAGGCACTGTCCGCGCAGAGGCTGGAGATGGGCCACGTCATGGACGTGGTGGTGGACTCTGTGAACTGGATCTGCTCCCGGGGCCTCGACCATGGAGAGTTCACCATGCTGCTGTATGAGCTGGACACCCAGTATGGCAGCCTGCTGTACCACACAGGCATTAAGTGGCTCAGCCGCGGCCTGGTCCTCCAGAGGTTCTTTGAATCCTTGGAAGAAATCGACTCCTTCATGTCCTCCCAGGGGAAACCTGTGCCCCAGCTCAGCTCCCGAGACTGGATCCTGGACTTGGCCTTCCTCGTGGACATAACCAGACATCTCAACATGCTGGACATCTCTCTCCAAGGCCACTCACAGGTAGTGACCCAGATGTACGACTTTATCCGTGCTTTCCTAGCCAAGCTGTGTCTGTGGGAGACACACCTGGCCAGAAACAACCTGGCCCATTTCCCCACACTGAGATCCGTGTCGCAGAGTGAGAGCGACGGCCTTAACTATATCCCCAAGATCGCGGAACTGAAGGCCGACTTCCAGAAGCGCCTGTCTGACTTCAAAGTGTACGAGAGCGAGCTCACACTGTTCAGCGCCCCCTTCTCCACCAAGATTGACAGTGTGTGTGAGGAGCTGCAGATGGAGGTGATAGATCTGCAGTGCAACACAGTGCTGAGGAGCAAGTACGACAAGCTGGGGGTCCCCGAGTTCTACAAGCACCTGTGGAGCAGCTACCCCAGGTACAAGAGCCACTGTGCCAAGATCCTGTCCATGTTCGGCAGCACCTACATCTGTGAGCAGCTCTTCTCCATCATGAAGCTGAGCAAGAAGGACGCACAGTGGGGTGCCACGCTCCAGGTCCCAACATGACCAACAGGAGCCAGCCAGCCGCAGAGGCTCATGCCTCGAATCCTGGCACTGAGAAGGCAGAGGCAGCAGGATCGGGGAGTCAGAATCAGCCTGGGCTTCATAGCAAAAGAGAAAAATAATGAGACAGGAAAAAGAGAAGAGACCAGAAAAATGTGGCTGCATCCCTGTCCCATGGCGGGAACCTAGAACGTGGGGTGAGAAAACAGACTGTGAGGTCTCTGGGGTCCCACTTCAGCTGGAAACCTGATCTGCAACACCATGCCTGTTTGTGTGACATGGTGTGCCCGGCTATACAGTTCAGTTTAAAAAAAACAAAAACGGGGCTGGAGAGATGGCCTAGCGGTTAAGAGCACCGACTGCTCTTGCAAAGGACCCGGGTTCAATCCCCAGCACCCACATGGCGGCTGAGAACCGTCTGTAACTCCGGTTCCAGGAGAACTCCAGTTCCAGGGGAATCCGAGACCCTCTTCTGACCTCCGTGGCATTGCACGACACGGGTGCACAGACCTACATGCAGACAGTACATTCATACACATACAAAAATAAATAAAATAAAATGAAAATAAAAAAAAAACAGCCGGGCGTGGTGGCACACGCCTTTAATCCTAGCACTTGGGAGGCAGAGGCAGGCGGATCTTTGTGAGTTCAAGGCCAGCCTGGTCTACAGAGTGAGTTCCAGGACAGCTGGGGCTGCAGGGAGACCCTGCCTTAAAAAGACAAAAAAACAAAAAAAACCCTGAGAATTGCTGCGTGTCCCAGCATTCACTTGTCTTATACCAGTGTGGCTCCTTCACACGGGGCTGCCTGAGGCCCTTGAAGTTTCAGTCAGGCCACAGAGAAGCAGAGAAAGACAGCTCTGTGTGTGTGTGTGTGTGTGTGTGTGTGTGTGTGTCGAGGGGTGCCTGTGCACACGTGTACCCCCATTTTATTATGGCGTGCCCTGTGGTCACGCACACCACAGTTTCCTTAAACTAAGGAGAGTCAGGTGGAGACACTGTCACATAGAGAATGCCAGTAGCCTGTGTGCCTGGTGCTGGCAGGTGAGGGGTAAAATGCAGACCCCACAATGCAACACGGGACTACACAGACCTGGCAGTACACAGGCAGGCCTCCCCTTCCCTCCTCCTCTCTCTTTCCTCTTCCCCCTTTCTTTCCTCTCCCTCCTCCTCTCTCCTTCCTCTTCCCCCTTTCTTTCCTCTCCCTCCTCCTCCTGTCCCCTTACTTCCTCCTCCCTCGTTATTCAGAGCAGGCTAACCTAGAAACCTAGGGCCTTCTGCCTCAGCCTCCAGGAGTCACAGACGCAGCCGACAAGCCTGCCTTCAGATTCCTTTCCAGTGGAATGTGATTTGGGAACCGGCGGCCATTGAACGAACGGGCCAGACTGCAGGACAGGGAATGACTGACAGAGGTGGCCGTCAGTATCCATGCCAATGAGACCGCTGCAGGACCGGGGCAGGATCTGGCTCTGTTCCTGGGGGCGGGGCACGTGTGTCTCTGCTTGGGCAGGCTGAAGAGCCGGTCAGGATGACCTCTCCCCTATTCCTCCACTGTTCCTGTGCCTATGCCCCCTTTAAGCATCCGGCTGGCACCAAACTTCCAGTGTGATCCGTAGAGCTTGCGCGCTCGGGCACCGGCTGGCGGGCGGAACCTGGGAATGGCTCCGCCTCTTCCTGGCCCGCATTGACCCTAAGCAAGCCGCCTACGCTTGCTGGACTTTGGTTTCGTTGTCCCAAAAGAAGCAAGCCCAGCACAATGTGTGGATTAGGGTGCTCGGCACACAGGGTTGCTCCACCAGCCGCCACCCACGGGCGCGCTCACCCGGGTTCTCGGCAGGCTTCAACCCTTGCCAGGCCAGGCCTCCCCACCCCACCCCTTTGGAGATGCTGAGGTGAACACAGGCCTGTGCAACAAGAAACACTGAGAACCAAACTGGGGAGCGGGTGGGGGGTGGAAGAGGAAAGGAAAGCACACCCGGAATCCCAGCAGCACTTGGAAGATGCAGGCAGGAGGATCATCCTCAGCTACTTAGTTGGAGGCCAGCCTGGGCTTCCTGAGACCCTGAGTCAGCATCCTTCCCACACACCTCACCCCCATCCAAAAGCCACCAAACGTAAACGTTTGGTCAGGATAACAGTTTAGGGAAAGAGAGAGAGAGAGAGAGAGAGCTGGCCTGCCTGTGTCGGGATTAGGATGACCAGCATTAGAATGTCCCCAGAATGGCAGCTTTATACCCAGGCACACAGGAAGTGAGTTCACAAGGAAGCAGGGACAGGAGGTGGGGATGGGTGTAGGTGGGTCTGCAGCTGGGATCAGCAGAAGCGTCTCCAGGGAAGCTGGGACCTGTGACTGGGATCAGTAGGAGCGTGTGCAGAGAAACTGAGGCCTGGGTCTGGGATCTGGTGAGGTGTGATTGCAGGATACTGCCGCAACTTTTGTTGGATCACAGGGGCACAGTCCAGGGTAATTATTTCTCAGGACTTCTGCCTCAGTTGGCTTCCTGAAATCCCTGACTTAGATGGCTACAACCTTACACCAGCATTCACTAGCCTGAGAGGAAAGGATCAAGAGCAGCCTGGGAAACATAGTGAGACCCTGCTTCCAAAAACAAAAGTGCAGAAAGCATTTTATGTTGGTTTCTAAACTATCATGAGCACAAGCTGGAGCTGCGCTTGATTTTTCCCGGTTTGTGTTGGTGGTCGGTGCTGCACTTTCTCAGCAGCCAGTCTGTGAAATGCCCACCCCGTGCGCTGCAGTGGCTTCTCAGTCCTTTATGGTTAAATTGTTCTCCCAAGAAAGCATGGATGGGGCCAGGTGGCGTGGTGCAAATCGCTGCACTCAGAGGCAAGCCGATCTCTGTGAGTTCAAGGCCAGCCTGGTCTATATAGAGAGTTCCAGGACAGCTGGGGCTACAAGGAGACCCTGTCTTAAAAAGACCCCCCCCCAAAAAATCTGTCCCTTGGTTAACTTTCTCTCACCTCCGTGTGTACCAATGTGGTTTATGTTCAAATAACCTGTCCTGGGGACTGAACCCAAGGCTTCATCCGTGCTCTGAAAGAGTTCTCAGCAATACCCCAGACCCTCCCTGTGAGATTCTAGGCAGGAGCTCTACCACTGAGCCACACCCCAGCCCATATGGAGTTTCTTTTGCACTTGATCTACAAACCTGTTCTTGGGCAAAACTATGGCAGCATGCAATCAGACCTTTCTGTGTTCCTACAAACTTCCCTCCAGGAGCGCTCACTGCCTCATCTCATCCTAGCAATAACCTTGAGACGCAGCTCATTTTTGCTGCACAGCTTCTGTCCACTCAAAACAACATTTATTGAAGAAGGCGGGAGAAGCCCCAGCTTCTGACCCCTGGCTAAATACAGGTATATACAGGGATGGGGATGGCGCCCAGGCCTCACACGACAGACGCCAGTTTCCTCTTGGTGCTCTCGCTGCAGCGGTTCAGGATGAGGTCCGCGCTGGGTCGCGGGGGCACGGCCGGCTGCGGCTTGGAGCTCTGAGCCAACGGATTCTCTGCAAACCCAGAGCCAGGAGAGTCGGAGGCCGGCGTGTCATCTGGCTCCGCCTCCCAACCCGGTGCTGCGCCCCACTGTATAGACTTGCCCAGGGGCTCCTTCTGGTCTCGCCCCCAGATCTCACTCTGCCCCTGCACCTCTAGCCACTCCCTCCAGACCCGCCATCTCCTGGGCACCGTAGACCCTTTCGTGTTAGCTCCGCCCTCCAGCCGGGCCTCAATTTTTTTTTTTTTTTTTTTTTTTGGTCTTTTCGAGACAGGGTCTCCCTGTAGCCCCAGCTGTCCTGGAACTCACTCTGTAGACCAGGCTGGCCTTGAACTCACAAAGATCCGCCTGCCTCTGCCTCCCAAGTGCTAGGATTAAAGGCGTGCGCCACCACGCCCGGCTTCGGGCCTCAATTTTTATCCCGCCCCGTTTGCCCCGCTCCTCCATCGCTAGGCCACTTCCTCACCCGCGCCGCCCCGGGGCTCACGCTTGGCGCCCGCCGCGCTCTGGGGCCCTGGTCGCGCAGGCCTGCGGCGCTGCTGCAGGAACCGCACGCTATTGCGGCGGTACGTGTCCTGGCTGAGGCGCTTCCGGGACCGCTGGTGGATGCTCTGCGCGTTGCGGATGGTCGACCTGGACCGCGGCACGAGAGCGGCGTCAGACCCGAGTCCCCTGCTCCTGGCAGCTCGGGTGCGCACTCCTGGGCCCTAAGCCTGGCCCGAGAACAGGGTACCAGGGGACAGTGGCACCCATGAAGTTCTAAGCCTGACCTCGGGAAGTGGGGTGCAGCGACAGGATAGACTTGGTGGTTGGTGATCTGTCCTCCGCACGGACACAGAGCCCAGGCCGCTTTCCCACGCACGCTCTGGCCTTCAGCCTCTCCCCGCCCGCGGGAAGCCCATCTGGACCGCCCCGGGCCTCACCCACCAACCCGAAGGACGGACTGCCTGTCGTCGTTGTCGTCGTCGCCCCCCCCCCACTTTCCTGTCCACCCCACGTCTGCCATACCCAGCAGTAGGAAGGGACAGCACTGGATCCGCTAGGGACCCACCTTGCCAACAACCGGTGGCACCGGGTCAGCCGCTCCCAGCCCTGCCCCCTCACCTGCGCGGCGGCGCCCCTCGGCTCCTCATCAGCCGCTGGTCCTGGGTTATCTCCTCCCCAGCCTTCTGTAGGTACATGGATGGGAAGTAGCCGGTGGTGTCCCCTTTCCTGCAAGACAGGACGCCCTGGAGGCTCAGGCAGCGGTGGTGGGCTGTGCACAACGCGAGGCGCTTCAGGGCACCTCCCTTGGGGCCGATGCAGGCTGGGCGATTTCAAACATCCAGACCCAGCAGGCCCGCCTCAGTTTCCTTATTTGTACCTGGGCAGCTTTCCCACCTCCCCTCCCAAAGTCTGGCCAAGGGGAGGAACCCAGTGTGCGTGTGTGTGTGTGTGTGTGTGTGTGTGTGTGTGTGTGTATGCGTGCGTGCGTGTGTGTGCGTGTGTGCGCGCGCGCGTGCGCTTGCGTGTGTCTAGGTGTCAGTTTTTCCTCTTCTATGGTTTACCTTTGTTTGGTTTCTGGTCCTAAAGATGAAACTCAGGGGCCAGGAAGGGGAGAAGGGTGTCCTATTACGCCCACCACCACCGCACAGTCAAGTCAGTGCAGAGCACAAGTTCTGTCCCCCCTGCACACTCAGGTGGGTGTGTTCAGGAGGAGCGGTCTCTTACCTGACCACCCACCAGCCGTCCAAGAGCTTATGGATAACCTCAACGGCTTCATCCTGGGACAGGGTCACCTCGTCCTCCTCCACTGCAGTGTAGGCTTTGATGGTTACATACAGCTCACCTGGTTCCGGGAGGAAGGTCAGGTGCCGGGGAGCCTCAGCCCCCAGGGCTCCACCCCACTCTCCTCCCTGGGCCTCAGGCTTCCTCCCAGCTGCCCGGTCTCCACCGGAGCCCACAACCCCCATGTCTGGCCCTTTAAATCTGCTCCTTCTCAGCCCGGCTTCCTCCCAGCTGCCCGGTCTCCACCGGAGCCCACATCCCCCTTGTCTGGCCCTTTAAAAATGCTCCTTCTCAGCCCTCCTCTCTAGGTGTTTTAAAGTTTTTATTGATGGATTTATTATTTCAGTCCTGCGAATGGAACCCTGGGCTTCGAACACGCTATTCCTGAGTTCAGCCACTGAGCCCCCCACCCCAGGCCCTCACTGGGGGACTCCAGGCAGGTGCTCTACTGCCGAGCTACGCACCACCTCACTGAGGCATTCCAGACAGAAGCTCTACCACTGAGCAACACCCCCAACCCTTCCAACTCTTTAAAAAACATTTTTTTCACCCTGTCTCGAAAAGACCAAAAAATGAAAAATAAAAAGTAAAATAAATAAAATTTTTTTCAACAGGATCTATTAAGTTTTTAGACTGGAACTGACTCTGTGGCCTAAATAGGCCTTAGACTTGAGACCCTCCTGTCTCAGCCTCCCAAGAAGCTGTAATGGCAGGTATGGGCCACAAAGTCCTGATGATCTCTCAGTTTAAAAGCATGACCCACCTGTGGGCGTGGTGGCAAACACCTCTAATCCCTGCACTCAGAAGGCAGAGGCAGGCGGATCTCTGTGAGTTCTAGGCCAGCTTGGTCTACAAAGTGAGTTCCAGGACAGCTGGGGCTGCAGGGAGACCCTGACTCAAAAAGACCAAAAAATAAAAAATAAAAAATGGCCACCAATGCTACCTTCAGACTCAACACAGGCCACGGGGAGGCTGGAGCTGCTGCCAGCACCCCTGGACATCGCCGCCCTCCCCGCTCAGCCTTCTGCCCCCGCTGCATGTGCTCCAGGCTGCTCACAGGATCGTGGCTTATCTTTCACTCCCTGCCTCCTCCTTCTCCATCCTTACCAGCATCACCATCTACCTAGGTCTCCAAGGTAAAAATAATAGAATGAACGGCCAAAGCATGCCAAGTTGTTGGTCTCCCACACCCAGCCTCCATTTTCTCCCTCCATCCCGTGGACTCGGAGGGCAGGAGGTACCTGCATAATTGGGTTCTGGGTCCTCCGCCTCATCGGGACTGTCCAGGGGCTCCAAGTAAGACGCAGGGACCCAGCCTCGCTTCATCTTCATCTGGCAAAACCACCAGCCTAGACCAAAGGTGTGGAGAGGGGCGTGAGGGGTGGCACCTGGCAGCCTCCTCAGCCATGAGGGTGGTAAGGCCACAGAAAAGCAGACCCCAGATGCTCACTCTCAGCAGTGTCACCCAAGCACGACACCCAAATCCCACCCTCACCTCCCAACAAACACAAGCCAGCCAGAGCCCTTTGCAATGAGCAGGTTAGGCCACACCCCAGCATGCAGTCTTAGCATGGGAACCGCGTCAGATGGAGGCCACAGGCTGCGTAGCCTCTGTCAGGAATGTGTGGCTGTGGCGCCCCAGCCTGAGGGGAAGAAGGCCGGAAGTGGGCAGGGAAGCTCACCACTCTCGTTCTTTTCCACCACGTCCACCACGTCTCCTGTAGCCACCGTCATCTCTGTGCCTGAGCTCTTCTCATAGTCCGAGATGGCCCGGTAGGTTTGAAGGATAATGGGGCCTGTGATGTCTGGGGCAGAGGGAGGGAGGGTGAGTGGGCAGGGCAGGGCAGGGCAGGGAGGGTGAGTGGGCAGGGCAGGGCAGGGNGGTGTCTAGTTATGAAACAACCCACAAGAAGGGAAGGAAGTGCAAAGGATGAGCTGCTCAGCCTGCTGCAAAGCCCTAGGAACTTTCCACAGCCTGTCGCCTGCCCAGCCAGGGGACGCAGGTCTGTGCTTGTGCCGGGCCCCCAAGACCACAGAGCCTGGGTCCTAACTTCTTAGTGCAGCGAGACAGAAATGGCAGCACGTAGATCTCCACTCTGGAAAAGTAATGCCATCAGTGCTGGCTGTAGTAACACATGCCTATCATCTTCTCTTCTATGGAGGCTGACACAGAAGGATTGATGGTTTAAGGCTAACCACAACTTAGTGAGACCCTGGTCTCAGAATGAAAACTAAAAAGGCTGTGAGCATGGCTCAGTGGTAGAGCACCTACCTTAGAATCCCCCATTGAGGGGCCTGGGTGTGTCTCAGTGGTAAAAGCCCCTGCCGAGAATCCCCCAGTGAGGGGGCTGGTGTGTCCTCAGTGGCTAGGAACACCATGCGCTAAATGCCACCAGTGAGGGGCTGGGGTGTGTCTCAGTGTTAGAACACCTACCTAGAATCCCCAGGAAAGGGGCTGGTGTGTGGCTCATTGGTAGAGCACCTGCCTAAATCCTCCCACAGTGAGGGGCTGGGGTGTGCTCCAGTGGTAGAGCACCGGCCTAGAATCCCCCATGAGGGGCTGGGGTTGTCTCGTGGTAGAGCACCTGCCTAGAATCCCCAGTGGAGGGGCTGGGGTGTGTCTCAGTGGTAGCCAACCTGGCCTGAAATCCCCCAGTGAGGGGCTTGGGTGTGGTCCAGTGGTAGAACCCCTGCGAAGAATCCCCCATGAGGGTGGGTATGGCTCAGTGTAAGCACCTGCCTCAAATCCCAATTGAGGGCTAAGGTGTGGTCATGATATGGCAACCTCCCTATGAATCTCATAGTGAGGGGCCCTGGAGGTGTGGCCAGAATCTTGGATACCCCAGGCAGCAGCACCCTGGCCCACCTACTTTCCCTGAGTACTAGCAAGGAAAAGCATGAGGAAGGGCAGGGATAGCTGGCTAGGCACCATGCAGAAGGCTTAAGTCTGAAGCAGGCTGTGACCTTGGGCCAGCTTCTACCTTCTCAATTTTCCAGGCTGGAATAGGAGAGTGGCCATTTGTCCTGCCCTCCTCCTCATTCAGTCCCTCCTCATCCTCGCTCTGTCCCCTCCTCGTCCTCGATCCGTCCGCTCCATCCCCTCCTCATCCTCGCTCCATTTTCCCGCCTCATCCTCACTGGAGATAATCCTCACGCCATCCCCTCCTTGTCCTCGTTCCATCCCCAGCCTCCTCCTCATTCCATCCCCTCTTCATCCCAAGTTCCATTCCCTTCCAGACAGAGTGGCCTTGGAAGGAAGCTGGACTCAGGGACAGTGATCTGATCAGGTACTGTTCTGTTTGTGTGCAGGTTTTGTGTATGTGCAGGTGTCATTTCTCGGAGCTGTCCCACGTTGTATTTCACTGACTTGGAGCTCATCCAGGCTATGGTTGCTGGCCTGTGAGCCTTCCCAGTGATTGGATTAAAAGTACTCGCTGAGGTGCTGGAGAAGATGGCTCAGTGTTTAAGACACTGGCTGCTCTTTCAGAAAACCAGGTTTGGATTCCCATCACCCACGTGGTTTCTAACAACCATTCTAACTCCAGTTCCCCAGTGGGATCGGGTCCCTCTTGTCTGGTAGCTACCCGGTATTGTGTGACATCTGGTGCACTTAAACCGTGCAAAGCCAATACGCTTATACACATAAAAAAAATAAAAAAAAAAAAAAAACTGGGCATGTTGGGTGCACACCTTTAAATCCAGCACTCTCGGAGGCAGAGACAAGCAAATTTCTGTGAGTGCAAGGTCAGCCAGGTCCTACAGAGGCAGTTCCAGAATAGCTTGGGGCTACAGAGAGACCCGATCTCAAAAGACAAAAAAAAAGTGTGTTTGTGTGTGTGGAGAGAGAGAGAAGAGAGATGGCGCAGTGGTTCGAGTAACTTCTTACAGAGAGCCTCAGTTTAGTTTACAGCACCACCCTGGGAAGCTCACAGAGCCGCAGTTCCAGGAGATCCTAGGCCTTGGAATAACAAAAAATCAAATCAATCTTTACAAGTACCTGCCACCACACCTACACCTAGAGTTTTCTTCCTGTGGGTTCTGGGGCTATAACTCAGGGCAAGCTCTACCAGCTAAGCCACGTCTCAGCCATGTTGTAGATGAGAGTCTCCTTAAGTCCAGGCTGCCTTCAAAGTCAGCATGTAGTGAGACTGTCGGCTAACTCATCACCCTCCGGCCTCCGCCTCCCAATCCTGGGTCACAGGCACATGCCACCGGGTCTACCCAGCTGCTCTTTATTGAAAGTCATTCGAAAGCCTCACGGAGGAGGAAACATCTGCATAGAGATCTGGTGGTCTTGAGAGAGCTGGACAGGCTGCAAGGCCCTGACGTGGGAGCAGGTGGGGGCGGCCCTGGAGGGCAGGCTGGGGAATGGTAGGCCCTGGCACAGACTCCGCGCATGCGTAGGGCACATGTAAGTGCCTATGCGTGCTCCTGACCACTCTGCTGGAATGCAAATCATCCCCACAAACCAAAAGCAGCAGCCACGGGCTTTCTGTGCCCTCCCTCTCCCCACCCCGGTGAGGAACAGGAGACACTTCCTCTTTTTAGTATATTTAAGGCCCAGCCCCAGATACAGGGACAAGTCAGCCTGCCACTGCCCAGCCATGGGGGACACCTTCATCCGACACATCGCCCTTTTGGGCTTTGAGAAGCGCTTTGTCCCCAGCCAGCACTACGTGAGTATCCCAGGGGTGCCCTGGAGTGGGGGTAGCGGTCACTGCAGGTATCCCCCAAAGGCCACAGAACCTGGGAGGGAAGCACAGCCCAGGCGACCTTAGGCTGCTGTCTTCCGGCCTTGGGCTTCCCCTGGTGATCCACAGAAGACACTGGCCACTCTGGGGGGTACCTGGGCACTCTGCCCATCTGCCTTCCTCTTCCTCTCTGTCCCTGTGTCTGATCCAGTGCCACCACCCTCAGCCCTAGGCCCGAGGCCACGGCTCACTCCCAGAAACCCTCACTGGATTAAAGGCCCTTTTTTTTTTTTTTTTTTTTTTTTGGTCTTTTTGAACAGGGTTCTCCCTGCAGCCCCAGCTGTACCTGGAACTCTCTCGTAGACCAGGCTGGCCTTGAACTCACGAAGATCCGTCTGCCTCTGCATCCCAAGTGCTAGATTAAAGGCGAGCGCCACACCAGGGAACGCCCTGCTGGCCTTTTTTGCTTGTGGTCCAAAATGTCTATAAAATGAAATTCACAAATCTCATATGACGTCACTGTGCTGAAGGGAGCGCTTCACTCTAAACCAAAGCCACACCAAGAGGCGGCTTTATTGTCACTCTAGAACCTTGCTTCAAATCCTGAGAGACAATAGCGATTGCTGTTGTTGCTGTTTCAGACAGGGGCTGACAGTGTAGCTCTGGTCGTCTGGGACCTCAGGGGAGCCCCCCACTTCATCCTCGTCAATGATGGGCGGCAGACTTGACCCCATCTCTACTTCGCTCTTGCTCCAAGTGTTACAGTTGTCACATCGCGCAGCACGGCCTTTGACTTTGGCTCCTTCACTCAGCACCATGTTTTTGTTTTGTTTTGTTTTTGTTTTGGAGACAAGGTCCTCACTAGGTAGACCCTGAAAAGCCGTGAACTCACAAGACCCACCTGCCTCCTGCCTCCCAAGTGCTAGATTAAAGGCATGGGCCAACCCACGCCTGCATAAATACACATTTGTTAAATGGTTTAAGCACATGAGAAATTGGCCACGTTAGCTTCCGCCCCAAAGCCTCAGTTGGCAGCGCCTGTCCCTGAATCTTATGTCCATCCTCTGACTCAGGCTCACCTCCATCCACACACAGATACACTCTCTCTACCCTCTCAGCCTTCCCCAAGGCTAGAAGCCTCCCAGCCGGGCAGCATGGGTCCCGTGGGTGCTGAGTGCCCTCCTTGCCCTGCTGCCCCCAGGTGTACATGTTTCTGGTGAAGTGGCAGGACCTGTCGGAGAAGGTGGTCTACCGGAGATTCACGGAGATCTACGAGTTCCATGTGAGTGGGGTCACCCCCAGTTGTAGCTTTGCCCTTGAGGGGAGCCAAGCCCACCCACGTATCCATGGACGACAAGCTCTAGGGCCCACTACCCCTCACCCCACTGTGAAGAAGGTATATTTTTCCCAATGGGTGGATACAGATGTAATCACAGCAATTCTTTTGGAGGTGGGGGTTGGAAGATTTAAGGGGTTCAATATCATCCTCAGATATTTTGGGATTGAGGCCGAAGTCCCCCCGCCTGGTGCTACATGAGGCATATCTCAAAAAAGGGAAGGAAGGGAGGAAAATGTCTCAGTGGTTTTAAGGGCCCTAGCTGCCAGTACACAGGATGTCAGGTTCAGTTCCAGCACCCACAAAGTGACTAAAACTGGTTGTAACTCCAGTTCCAAAGAAACATAAGGCCTCACTGTATTCTGAGACACTGCATGCCAAGGGTGCATTTACATACATACATACATGCATGCAGGCAAAACACTCATAACACGCATAAAAAAACAAGAAATAGGGGCTGGAGATGTCCTCAGTGATTGAGTGCCGACTGCTCTTTGCAGGTCTGGGTTACAATTCCCAGCACCCAGATGTGGCTTAAAGAACTGTCTTTAACTCCAGTTCCAGGGGAAATCCGACACCACTCTTCTGACCTCCGCAGCGTTGCACAACACAGGTGCACTAGCTGCATGCAGACAGTACATTCATACAATCAAGAATAAATAAAAGCTTAAAAAAAAAAAAACAAGAAGAGAGAGAGGGATAATGAATGGCTGCATGGAAAGGACTTGGGGCAGGAATAGCCTGAAGTGGCCACAGTGGCACCTAGTGGACAGCGCCAGAGAGGAGGGGGAGACAGACTGCACAAGAGAGCTGTGTGAGGCAAGAGGGGTCAGGTTCCATGGGGTCCTGCGACGTCGACTCCCAGAGAGGCAAAAGCCCAGTAGTGAAGAATGGATCTTTAAAAAATATATTTTATTTGTTATTTTTTATCTTTTTTTTTTTTTATTTATGAAGTGTTTTGTGTCATGTTATGTGAATGTGCGACCATGCCCTGTCGTGCCAGATGTTAGGTCGAAGAGAGCATGTGAAGTCCTGGAGTTATGGATGGTTGTGTTGCTGCTCCCTGGGTGCTGGGAATCGAACCCAAGGTTTTTGCAAGAACACCCCAGACTGCTTAACCATGGGAGCCAATCTGAACTCATATACTGGGAGACTACGCCCCTAATAGGCTTTCCCGGTCTGTTTGGGTCTTTTGTTATTTTGATGAAGGGTCTCAGTAGCCCAGGCTGGCCTCAACTCACTCCATAAACCAAGGATGTACGCCTGAACCTGCCGAGTTCTCCAGCCGTACCTGACATCCCAAGTGCTAGGGTGACAGTGAGGCACCACCATGGGGTTCATGCAGTTTCTGGGAGGGAACCCAGCGCTGTGGCCTGT
Organism: Rhizomys pruinosus; assembly: GCA_009823505.1. Classification (NCBI taxonomy): domain Eukaryota; kingdom Metazoa; phylum Chordata; class Mammalia; order Rodentia; family Spalacidae; genus Rhizomys; species Rhizomys pruinosus. Next base: position 1,152,272 of record VZQC01005960.1, read on the forward strand.
GTGAGGCAAGCGCTCTCTACCCACTGAGTTTACAGCCCAGTCCCGTCCTTCTGTATCTAGAAAGTGGCTAAAGGAGATGTTGTCCCCATCGAGGCTGGCGACATCAATACAGAGAGCAGAATCATCCCGCATCTCCCAGGTGAAGGACGGGGCTGAGTCACCACTGGGTGCCCGGGGGTCCCGTCTCTCCTTACCTGCTCTCCACAAAGCCCATACCCATGTCCATTTTTCTGGCCCTCCTGGGCAGCACCCAGGTGGTGACCATGGCCAGCGGAGCCGCACGAGAGCCGCCAGTGGCACACTCACTGATAGTAACTTACAACGGCCTCGATGGGGCTGCCCGTTTGAAGATCGTCCCGGTGCCGCACATCTACTGGACTTCTTCAAGGTGCGGCCCGAGGACCTGAAGCTGCCAGGCGACAGCCAGTGAGTAGTCGCCGACCGGGGAAAGACTGGAGGGGCCCAAATATGGACAGCGGGAGACCCAAGTTCAGAGAGGGTGAGCTACTGGCCTATGCTCACACAGACAGCTCTTGAGTCTGTTCTGGGACTGGCCAATGTGCATGTACCCAGGCTCCTGCCCTGGGTGTTGTCCTCGTCTGTTCCTAAAAGCTGACTGGAGCCCCTCCCATGCTGCACATTAAGCCGGATGAGGCTCAGCCATCCCTCTAGGGTCTGTAGTAGGTGAATCCTTCTCCCATTTCTGAATCTGAGTGGATGTCCCTTTATTTCCAAAGCTGTCTGTGCCTCCCCAAACTGGCTAGTACATCCTGCTCTTCTATGGATGACCATTTTATCCTCATTCTTTTTGCTCTGTGGGAAGGATCCTCCTAAAGGTCTAACCTAAAGCCTCCCTTGCTCCAGATCAGGGTCTGAACCCATATTGGCCTGTTCTCTCTCCAGAGTGAAAAAGGCCAGAGGACGATACCATGATGCTCAAAGGACAGAGTAATTGCGCTGGTGAGAGGTGGGGGGCAATGGGAGTGGGGGTACCCAAGGGCGGGCGATGCCGTGGATGGGGGGTACCCAAGAGGTGGGGATGGCCGAGGGTGGGGGGGTACCCAAGGGTGGCTGAGGGGTAGGAGCAGGGAACCTGGGGAATGAGGTGGGTGTGAGACATGGCCAGGAGCAACACTGAGTGAGCTGGGGACGTGAGAGCCACTTTGCAGGTTGGGGTGTATCCTCTCCCCAACACCCAGGGCAAGGGGGATCAGAGATTAAAGGCTCAACCTTGGGCTACAATGGATATGAAACCAGCCTAGGCTACTTGAGACACCTGTCTCAAAGAAAAGAAACCCGAGGGGCTGAGAGAATGGGTCCCTGTGGTTAAGCTCTGGGCTTGACTACAAAAGACCTGGATTTGATTCCCAACACTCCTTCATGTCAGACTAACAACTGGTGTATAACTCCATTCCAAGGGATTCCAACACCCTCTTCGGGCCATCTGTGGGTATGCAGGACAACAGGTATACGATTAGGAGTTCATGCAGGGCAAAAACTTATACACATGAAAATAATAAATAAATAAATAAATAAAATAAATAAATACAGAGATGTTGCGACCTGGCTTCCAGCGATGAGAGCCCCCAGCGGCTCTTTCGGATGCAGCGGTTTGGGTTTCCCAGCACACACACCTGTCAGGGCTAACGCCACATGTAACGCAAACTTCTACGGGAGATCAAATGCCTCTGGCCTCCTAGGGCATGGAACTCACATGCACGTAACACACAAAGACACATATGCACATGCATTTATACAAAGTAGAAAAATAAAATCTTGTGTGACATTTTGTTTTTCTGAGGTAGGGTCTTACTGTAGCCAACTGATCCTTGGACCACTATTAGACCAGGCTGGCCTGGATCTCCACAGATCTGCCTTCCTCCCCTGGCCAAATAAATATAATATTTATTATTATTATTTATGTGCAATGAGTGTATTTGCATGATTTATGAAGTGTATCCTGTCATGCATGCCTGCAAAGAACGGCAATGGTTACCCCTGGAACGGCAGTATCCAGATGGTTGTTAGTCTCCTGTCGAGGCTGGAGAATTGACCACCCAAGGTCTCTGCCCCAGCAGCCAGGTGCTTACCACCTCAGCACTCTCTCCACGCCCCAAGTAAGTCTTTTACAACTAAACACAGCAGGGGCTGGCGGAATGGCCTAGCAGTTAAGAGCACCTACTGCTCGGCGGGGAATCCCGACACCCCTACTCTCCTGACCATCCAGCGGCATTGCACGACATGGTGCACAAACCTAACATGCAGACATAACACTCATACAACATAAAAAATAAATAAAAATTGCCGGGTGTGGTGGCGACCACACCTTTAATCCTAGCACTTGGGAGGCAAGAGGCAGGATGGATCTTTGTGGGGGAGTTGCACAAGGCCAGCACAGGTCCTACATAGTGAGTTTCCAGACAGCTTGGGGGCTGACAGGAGACCCTGCTGCTGAAAAGACCAGAAAAAAAAAAAAAAAAGGGGCTGGCGAGATAGCCTAGCGGTTAAGAGCACCACGGCTCTTGCAGAGGACCCAGGTTCGATCCCAGCAACACATCGGCTAAAGAACCGTCTGTAACTACGCCAATTCCAGGAAGAAACCTCAGTTCCAGGGGAATCCGAGGAACCCCTCTTCTGACCTCACGCGGGCATTGCACGACACGGGTGCACAAGACTTGCACTGCAGACAGTACAGATACATCACAACAAAAATAAATAATAAAAAAATATTAAAAATAATAAAAATTTCAAACAAAAGCAAAGTAAAATTAGAAAACAGACAAATGAAAAGATCAAAACAAAGAAACAGGGCATGGAAGAGGGCTCCAACAGAAGGGCTTTAATACTGACTGGGGCCGAGGGTGGTGCACACCACCTGCTGATCCCATGCACGTGAACAAGGGGTTGTTTTTGTGAGTTTGAGGCTAGTCCGGTATACGGTGAGACCCCTTGTCTCGAAGGAAGGTGGAGGGAGGAGGAGGGAAGAGGGAGGAAGATATAGGAGAGATTATAGAGTGATGATCGTAGAGTAGGTAAAGGATGGCAATATGGCTCTCGGATGACTAGTACTAAGTTGGTCCGGCACCATTAGGAACCTCGTCACTGATGGGAGTGCGACCTTGTCCGGCTAGCAATCTTTGTGATTACAAGTGGAGTTGGGCGACTTTTTAGGTTCTATTATTTGTACAGGTCCCGCTGTGGCTACAGGGAGAACCCCGTTTCTATAAAAAGCCAGGGAAAATCAAGAGGTGTGATAACTGAATAGAGGGTGCAGGGTAGATAAGAGCTGGAAGGCTGACGCATATGCTCAAGTTTAAGAGCACAGGGTCCGCGATAGTGACTAACGAACTGCCAGATGTAACTAGACATGGTACTAGGGTATCAGAACAGTCCCTCGTCTGCTTGACACCACACACAGGTGTTGCATACATACACTGAGGAACACACATATACACATCAAATAAAGTAAAATCTTAGGGAAAAAAATAGAGTCCAGCTGGGCATGGTGACACACACTTTCAATCCCAGCACTCTGTAGGCTGAGGCAGTTCCAGAACAGGTGGGGCTGCAGGGAAACCCTGTCACAAAAAGACCAAAAAGAAAAAAGAAGAGTGCACACTGCCCTTTCAGAAGACCCAAACCCAGTCTCCTTCTCCAGTACCCATGTGGGGCAGGGCACTCAGAAACCTGCAGGGCCAATATTTAGCTAGTCTCTAGCCAGTATCCCCAAGCTGGTCACGTGGAACTCACATCTGTAGACAAGGCTGGCCTTGAACTCCACAAAGAACCACCTGCTCTGCTCGCCTCCAAAGAGTGCTAGGATTAAAGAAGGTGGCCACCACGCCCGGCTTGAGCTGCTGCTGGCGTGATTTCCAGTTATTGCAGGGCATGTCCAGCCAGCCCGAGTCTGGGCGGGTGCTGGTGCTCATTCTGCTGACCGCAGCGGGGATGCCCGCCCTGCCGAGCCCTACCCCTCCCTGCCCTCCTGCCCGCCGGTGTCCCTGGCCCTGCCCTGCTGTGCCCACTCACCCTCCCTCCCTGCCCTGCCCCTGCTCCACTCACCCCCCTGCACCTGCCCTGCTTGCCTGCCACTCACCCCTCCCTGCCCTGCCCTGCCCTGCCCACTCACCCTCCCTGCTTCTGCCCTGCCCACTCACCCTCCCTGTCTGCCCTGCCCCACTCACCCTCCCTGTTCTGCCCTGCCCACTCCACCCTCCCTGACCTCTCTGCCCTGCCCACTCACCCTCCCTCCCTGCCCTGCCCTGCTGTGCCCACTCACCCTCCCACCTGCCCCTGCCCTGCCCACCCGGCTGCTGCCCTCCCCATCACCCTCCATCCCTGCCCTGCCCTGCTGTGCCCCACTCACCTCCCTCCTCCTGCCCTGCCCTGCCCACTCCCCTCCCTGCCCTGCCCGCTGTGCCCACTCACCCTCCCTGCCCTGCCCTGCTGTGCCCACTCACCCTCCCTCCCTGCCCTGCCCTGCTGGGCCCTCCCCTCACCACTGCATCTCTCCTGCTCATGCCCCCGCACCCCACGCTGCCCTGGCACACTCCCTCCTGCCCTGCCCTACCCACCCTCCCTGCCCTGCCCACTCACCCTCCCTGCCCTGCCCACACACCCTCCCTCCGGCCTGCTGCCCACTCCCGCCCTGTCCGCTGCCCATGCCCTGACTCACCCTCCCTGTTCTGCCCTGCCCACCCCACCCACTTCCCCTGCCTCACCTCCCTACGCCCTGCCCTCCTCGCCCCCCACCCCCCTCCTGCCCTGCCCCACATCACCCTCCTCTGCACTGCCCTGCCCCACTCAACCTCACCTGTTTTTTTTTTCTTTTTTTTTTTTGAGACAGGGTCTTCCTGTAGCCCCGGCTGGCCTGGAACTCGCTATGTAGATCAGGCATTCTTAAAGATCCACCTGCATTTGCCTTTCAAGTGCTGGGATTAAAGGTGTGTGCCACCACACCCAGTGTAAATCATTACATATCTCTATCATTAATTTGTATCAACATTTTTTTGATAGTTTGAAGTTTAAGTTACATATATGATATATTTAAAATTTTTTATTTATTTTTTATGTGTATGAGTGTACTGTCTGCATGTAGGTTTGTGCACCCATGTCGTGCAATGCCGCGGAGGTCAGAAGAGGGTGTCGGGATTCCCCGCCGAGCAGTAGGTGCTCTTAACTGCTAGGCCATCTCTCCAGCCCCTGTCTGTTTTATTTTAAAAGACTTACTTTGGGGCTGGAGAGATGGCTGAGTGGTTAAGCACTGGCTGCTGTTGCAGAGGACCTGGGTTCAATTCCCAGCACCTACATGGCAGCTAACAACCATCTGTAACTCCAGTTCCAGGGGAATCCAGTGCCTTCTTTGCAGGCATTGCATGACAGGAATACACTTACATAACATGCAGGCAATACACTCATGCACATAAATAATAATAATAATATTAATATTTATTTTGGCCAGGGAGAGGCAAGCAGATCTGTGTGAGATCCAGGCCAGCCTGGTCTACATAGTGAGTTCCAGGTCAGGTTTGGCTACAGTAAGACCCTACCTCAGAAAAACAAAATGTAACAAGATTTTATTTTTACTTTTGTATAAATGCATGTGCATATGTGTCTTTGTGTGTTACGTGCATGTGAGTTCCATGCCCTAGGAGGCCAGAGGCATTTGATTCCCGTAGAGTTGCAGTTACATGTGGCTGTTAGCCGACATGTGTGTGTGCTGGGAACCAAACTCTGATCCTGTGCAAGAGCAGCTGGGGCTCTCATCCTCTGAGCCATGTCTCCAATCCTCTTATTTATTTATTTATTTATTTATTTATTTATTATTTTATGTGTATGAGTATTTTGCCTGCATGAATCTAAGTGTACCCATGTCCTGCAATACCCACAGAGGCCAGAAGAGGGTGTTGGATCCCTTGGAACTGGAGTTATACACAGTTGTTAGCTGCCATGAGAGTGTTGGGAATCAAATCCAGGTCCTTTGTAGAAGCAGCAAGAGCTCTTAACCACAGACCCATCTCTCAGCCCCTCGGGTTTCTTTTCTTTTGAGACAGGGTGTTATAGAGCCTAGGCTGGCTTCATAATCCCTATGTAGCCAAGGTTGACCTTGAACTCCTGATCCCCCTGCCCTGGGCTGTTGGGAGAGGATACACCCCAACCTGCAAAGTGGCTCTCAAGTCCCCAGCTCCTCAGTGTTGCTCTGGCCATGTCTCCACACACCTCATTCCCCAGGTCCCTGCTCCTACCCCCAGCCCACCCTTGGGTACCCCCCACCCTCGGCATCCCCACCCTTGGGTACCCCCCACTCCCATGCCCCCCACCCTCTCACCAGCTGCATTACTCTTGTCTTTGAGCATCAGGTATGTCTCTGGCTTTTTCACTCTGGAGAGAGAACAGGCAATATGGGTCAGACCCTGATCTGGAGCAAGGGAGGCTTTAGGTTAGACCTTTAGGAGGACTTCCCAAGAGCAAAAAGAATGATGGATAAAATGGTCACCATAGAGAAGATAGTGACTAGCCCATTTGGGGAGGACAGACAGCTTTGGAAATAAAGGGACATCCACTCAGATTCAGAAATGGGAGAAGGATTCACCTACTACAGACCCTAGAGGGATGGCTGAGCCTCATCCGGCTTAATGTGCAGCATGGGAGGGGCTCCAGTCAGCTTTTAGGAACAGACGAGGACAACACCCAGGGCAGGAGCCTGGGTACATGCACATTGGCCAGTCCCAGAACAGACTCAGAGCTGTCTGTGTGAGCATAGGCCAGTAGCTCACCCTCTCTGAACTTGGGTCTCCCGCTGTCCATATTTGGGCCCCTCCAGTCTTTCCCCGGTCGGCGACTACTCACTGGCTGTCGCCTGGCAGCTTCAGGTCCTCGGGCCGCACCTTGAAGAAGTCCAGTAGATGTGGGCACCGGGAGATCTTCACGGGCAGCCCCATGAGGCCGTTGAAGTACTCAGTGAGTGTGCCCTGGCGGCTCTCGGCGGTCCGCTGGCCATGGTACCACCTGGGTGCTGCCCAGGAGGGCCAGAAAAATGGACATGGGTATGGGCTTTGTGGAGAGCAGGTAAGGAGAGACGGGACCCCCGGGCACCCAGTGGTGACTCAGCCCCGTCCTTCACCTGGGAGATGCGGGATGATTCTGCTCTCTGTATTGATGTCGCCAGCCTCGATGGGAAACATCTCCTTTAGCACTTTCTAGATACAGAAGGACGGACTGGGCTGTAACTCAGTGGGTAGAGCGCTTGCCTAACAGGCACAGCGCTGGGTTCCCTCCCAGAACTGCATGAACCCCATGGTGGTGCCCACCTGTCACCCTAGCACTTGGGAGGTGGAGGCTGGAGGATCGGAGGTTCAGGGTCATCCTTGGTTATGGAGTGAGTTTGAGGCCAGCCTGGGCTACATGAGACCCTCTCTCAAAAGAAAAAGACCAAAACAGCCCGGAAAGACCTAATTAGGGGGAGTATTAGAGAGATGGCTCCATGGTTAAGAGTGCTGGCTGTTCTTGCAAAAAACTTGGGTTCAGATCCCAGCACCCAGAGGGCAGCTAACAACCATCCATAACTTGAGTTCCAGGGACTTCTACAGCCTCTTCTGACCTTTGAGAGCATTGCACAACACAGGCGCACATACATATATGCAGGCAAAACACTCATCATGATAAAAATAATAAATAAAATATATTTTTTAAAGATCCAATTCTTTCACTCCTGGGCTTTTGCCTCTCTGGGAGTCGAAGTCGCAGACCCCATGGAACCTGACCCCTCTTGCCTCACACAGCTCTCTTGTGCAGTCTGTCTCCCCCTCCTCTCTGGCGCTGTCCACTAGGTGCCACTGTGGCCACTTCAGGCTATTCCTGCCCCAAGTCCTTTCCATGCAGCCATTCATTATCCCTCTCTCTCTTCTTGTTTTTTTTTTTTAATCTTTTATTTATTCTTGATGTGTATGAATGTACTGTCTGCATGCAGCTCTGTGCACCTGTGTTGTGCAAAGCTGAGGAGGTCAGAAGAGGGTGTCGGATTCCCCTGGAACTGGAGTTAAAGACAGTTCTTAGCCACCATATGGGTGCTGGGAATTGAACCCAGATCCTCTGCAAGAGCAGTCGGCACTCAACCACTAGGCCATCTCTCCAGCCCCTCTTCTTGTTTTTTTATGCGTGTATGAGTGTTTTGCCTGCATGCATGTAGGTACAACATGTACATGCAGTGCCTGAAGAGGCCAGAAGGGAGGGTGTCAGGTCCCCTCTTACAAATATTACAAACTATTGTGAGCCACCATGATGTGGGTGCTGGGAACTGAACCTGAATCCTGTGTAATGGCAGCTAGGGCCCTTAACCACTGAGCCATTTCTCCTGGCCTTCATTCCCTTTTTTGAGATATGTACTCATGTAGCCCAGGCTGGCCTCAATCCCAAAATATCTGAGGATGATATTGAACCCCTTAAATCTTCCAACCCCCACCTCCAAAGAAGTGCTGTGATTACAGCTGTATGCCACCATTGGGAAAAATATACCTTCTTCACAGTGGGGTGAGGGGTAGTGGGCCCTAGAGCTTGTCGTCCATGGATACGTGGGTGGGCTTGGCTCCCCTCAAGGGCAAAGCTACAACTGGGGGTGACCCCACTCACATGGAACTCGTAGATCTCCGTGAATCTCCGGTAGACCACCTTCTCCGACAGGTCCTGCCACTTCACCAGAAACATGTACACCTGGGGGCAGCAGGGCAAGGAGGGCACTCAGCACCCACGGGACCCATGCTGCCCGGCTGGGAGGCTTCTAGCCTTGGGGAAGGCTGAGAGGGTAGAGAGAGTGTATCTGTGTGTGGATGGAGGTGAGCCTGAGTCAGAGGATGGACATAAGATTCAGGGACAGGCGCTGCCAACTGAGGCTTTGGGGCGGAAGCTAACGTGGCCAATTTCTCATGTGCTTAAACATTTAAAAATGTGTATTTATGCCAGGCGTGGTGGCACATGCCTTTAATCCTAGCACTTGGGAGGCAGAGGCAGGTGGGTCTCTGTGAGTTCAAGGCTTGTCAGGGCTACCTAGTGAGACCTTGTCTCAAAACAAAACAAAACAAAACAAAACATGGTGCTGAGTGAAGGAGCCAAAGTCAAAGGCCGTGCTGCGCGATGTGACAACTGTAACACTTGGAGCAAGAGCGAAGTAGAGATGGGGTCAAGTCTGCCGCCCATCATTGACGAGGATGAAGTGGGGGGCTCCCCTGAGGTCCCAGACGACCAGAGCTACACTGTCAGCCCCTGTCTGAAACAGCAACAACAGCAATCGCTATTGTCTCTCAGGATTTGAAGCAAGGTTCTAGAGTGACAATAAAGCCGCCTCTTGGTGTGGCTTTGGTTTAGAGTGAAGCGCTCCCTTCAGCACAGTGACGTCATATGAGATTTGTGAATTTCATTTTATAGACATTTTGGACCACAAGCAAAAAAGGCCAGCAGGGCGTGGTGGCGCACGCCTTTAATCCTAGCACTTGGGAGGCAGAGGCAGACGGATCTTTCTGAGTTCAAGGCCAGCCTGGTCTACAGAGAGAGTTCCAGGACAGCTGGGGCTGCAGGGAGACCCTGTCTCAAAAAGACCAAAAAAAAAAAAAAAAAAAGGCCTGTAATCCAGGGAGGGTTTCTGGGAGTGAGCCGTGGCCTCGGGCCTAGGGCTGAGGGTGGTGGCACTGGATCAGACACAGGGACAGAGAGGAAGAGGAAGGCAGATGGGCAGAGTGCCCAGGTACCCCCCAGAGTGGCCAGTGTCTTCTGTGGATCACCAGGGGAAGCCCAAGGCCGGAAGACAGCAGCCTAAGGTCGCCTGGGCTGTGCTTCCCTCCCAGGTTCTGTGGCCTTTGGGGGATACCTGCAGTGACCGCTACCCCCACTCCAGGGCACCCCTGGGATACTCACGTAGTGCTGGCTGGGGACAAAGCGCTTCTCAAAGCCCAAAAGGGCGATGTGTCGGATGAAGGTGTCCCCCATGGCTGGGCAGTGGCAGGCTGACTTGTCCCTGTATCTGGGGCTGGGCCTTAAATATACTAAAAAGAGGAAGTGTCTCCTGTTCCTCACAGGGTGGGGGAGAGGGAGGGCACAGAAAGCCCGTGGCTGCTGCTTTTGGTTTGTGGGGATGATTTGCATTCCAGCAGAGTGGTCAGGAGCACGCATAGGCACTTACATGTGCCCTACGCATGCGCGGAGTCTGTGCCAGGGCCTACCATTCCCCAGCCTGCCCTCCAGGGCCGCCCCCACCTGCTCCCACGTCAGGGCCTTGCAGCCTGTCCAGCTCTCTCAAGACCACCAGATCTCTATGCAGATGTTTCCTCCTCCGTGAGGCTTTCGAATGACTTTCAATAAAGAGCAGCTGGGTAGACCCGGTGGCAGGTGCCTGTGACCCCAGGACTTGGGAGGCGGAGGCAGGAGGGTGATGAGTTAGCCGACAGTCTCACTACATGCTGACTTTGAAGGCAGCCTGGACTTAAGGAGACTCTCATCTACAACATGGCTGAGACGTGGCTTAGCTGGTAGAGCTTGCCCTGAGTTATAGCCCCAGAACCCACAGGAAGAAAACTCTAGGTGTAGGTGTGGTGGCAGGTACTTGTAAAGATTGATTTGATTTTTTGTTATTCCAAGCCTCAGATCTCCTGGAACTGCGGCTCTGTGAGCTTCCCAGGGTGGTGCTGTAAACTAAACTGAGGCTCTCTGTAAGAAGTACTCTGAACCACTGAGCCATCTCTCTCTCTCTCTCTCCAGTTTCAGGGAGTACTTTTTTTTTGGTCTTTTTGAGATAGGGTCTCTCTGTAGCCCCAGCTATCCTGGAACTTGCTCTGTAGACCAGGCTGACCTTGCACTCACAAAGATCTGCTTGTCTCTGCCTCCCGAGTGAGTGCTAGGATTAAAGGTGTGCACCACCATGCCCAGTTTTTTTTTTTTTTTTATTTTTTATGTGTATAAGCGTATGGCTTGCACGTAAGTGCACCCGTGTCACACAATACCGGTAGATACCAGAAGAGGGCACCAGATCCACTGGAACTGGAGTTAAGAATGGTTGTTAGCAACCACGTGGGTGCTGGGAATCAAACCCGGGTATTCTGCAAGAGCAGCCAGTGCTCTTAACCACTGAGCCATCTCTCGAGCCTCTCAGAGAGTACTTTTAATCCAATCACTGGGAAGGCTCACAGGCCAGCAACCATAGCCTGGATGAGCTCCAAGTCAGTGAAATACAACGTGGGACAGCTCCGAGAAATGACACCTGCACATACACAAACCTGCACACAAACAGAACAGTACCTGATCAGATCACTGTCCCTGAGTCCAGCTTCCTTCCAAGGCCACTCTGTCTGGAAGGGAATGGAACTTGGGATGAAGAGGGGATGGAATGAGGAGGAGGAGGGGATGGAACGAGGACAAGGAGGGGATGGAGTGAGGATGAGGAGGGAATGGAGCGAGGATGAGGAGGGGATGGAGCGGACGGATCGAGGACGAGGAGGGGACAGAGCGAGGATGAGGAGGGACTGAATGAGGAGGAGGGCAGGACAAATGGCCACTCTCCTATTCCAGCCTGGAAAATTGAGAAGGTAGAAGCTGGCCCAAGGTCACAGCCTGCTTCAGACTTAAGCCTTCTGCATGGTGCCTAGCCAGCTATCCCTGCCCTTCCTCATGCTTTTCCTTGCTAGTACTCAGGGAAAGTAGGTGGGGCCAGGTGTGCTGCTGCCTGGGGATTCCAAGATTGCTGGCCACACCTCCAGGCCCCTCACTATGAGATTCTAGGCAGGTGCCCTATCACTGACCACACCCTTAGCCCCTCACTGGGGATTTGAGGCAGGTGCTCTACCACTGAGCCATACCCCAACCCCTCACTGGGGGATTCTAGGCAGGTGTTCTACCACTGAGACACACCCCAGCCCCTCACTGGGGGATTCTAGGCAGGTGTTCTACCACTGAGACACACCCCAGCCCCTCACTGGGGGATTCTAGGCAGGTGCTCTACCACTGAGACACACCCCAGCCCCTCACTGGGGGATTCTAGGCAGGTGCTCTACCACTGAGACACACCCAGGCCCCTCACTGGGGGATTCTAGGTAGGTGCTCTACCACTGAGCCATGCTCACAGCCTTTTTAGTTTTCATTCTGAGACAGGGTCTCACTAAGTTGTGGTTAGCCTTAAACCATCAATCCTTCTGTGTCAGCCTCCATAGAAGAGAAGATGATAGGCATGTGTTACTACAGCCAGCACTGATGGCATTACTTTTCCAGAGTGGAGATCTACGTGCTGCCATTTCTGTCTCGCTGCACTAAGAAGTTAGGACCCAGGCTCTGTGGTCTTGGGGGCCCGGCACAAGCACAGACCTGCGTCCCCTGGCTGGGCAGGCGACAGGCTGTGGAAAGTTCCTAGGGCTTTGCAGCAGGCTGAGCAGCTCATCCTTTGCACTTCCTTCCCTTCTTGTGGGTTGTTTCATAACTAGACACCAGGCCTGGTCTGATGGCTCCAGGCCATGCACAGCTACCTTCTCATTGCCCTCCTGAGACCTGACCCTACCCCACATGGCCTCTCCAATGTTTTCTGGGAAACAGAATGGAATTAAAAGGAAAGCAGTGACTTCTGTAATTAGGCTCAGTGTTTATTTTAGAACAAGGGATTTATTTTAATGCACATGTTTTGGTCTTTTTAGAGGGTTTCTTGAAGCCCAGGCTGGGCTCATATTACTTTTAGCTGCTGAGGTGAAGGTATGTACCACCGTGCTTTATTGGGATGGAACCCAGGTCTTTATGCATGCAGTCAGGCACTGTATCAACTGAACCATATCTTCAGACCCATTTTGTTTGAGACAGAGTCTCTGTAGCCCAGGCTGGCCTCAGCTTCCCAAGGGCTGGTATTACAGATGTGTGCCGCTAGCCCTGGGATATGATGTGTTTTGTGCATAAGATCCCATCTTCTTCTCTTGCCCAGCCTCTTGCATGGTGGGGAATTCTTACAACTTTCCCACTTTATCAGATGAGGAAATGGATACACAGAGAAGAGCTGAAATTTCAACCTGCTCCCTTGAGTGATGAGAATGAACAAATGAATGAATGAATGAATAAATGGGGACAGGGGTCCAGGGAGGTAACCAGCAAAGGTCTCAAAGGAACTTCTATTAGACCAGGCAGGGCTTCCAGACTGGCCCCTAGACTTTGTGTCTTCTGACACAGTGTTCTCCACTCAGCCACTTGGCTTTCCTCCAGACTACCCAGGCAGGCCATTTCCTTAGTTAGGAAATCCCCAAGCCTGGGCCAGGGAGACATCGTGGAAAGTTGTTTCCTCTCAGGGCATGAGGTCCAGGCAGTGACCTCCATGGTCTTCCACCAGAAGATGGAATGTGGGTGTTTCCCAAACTGAAAGAAACTTCTATCACAGGGCAGTTCTTTGCAGATCTAACTTAAGTACTTGTTTCCTGTTGCTCCTTGTTGAGTGACTAAAAGCCTCACTCCCTGTTCTCTGTTGGCCCCTGACCTATGTGACTGACCAGCAGCTGTGCAGGACTGCATGGCTGGGATGCTGGCTGTGGGGGTTAGAGGACAGGCAGGCTCTGTGGAAACACAGGACACTAGTTCTTTGCCTACTAGGGTCTTGGCAAGATTGGATCCGAGGTGTGTTCTGGTGGTCAGGGTGGACCTTTAAGATACAGCAAGGTATGGGGCGGCCCGCTCAGGATACTCCTCAGTGGAAACCTGGGCCCCACCATGCTGCTCTCTCTTGGCTGAGGGAGCATGGGAAGGAGCACTTCAGGTACCCATATTCAGAGGTGGTAAACAGAGGCCCAGACCCAGGTTGTGGGCACTGTGCCCTGAGGCCTGCTTCAGAGACCCTTGAACTCAGACACACCCAATTCCTAGCCTTGTCCCCTGGTAATCTTTCTTTTTTAATTTTTTTAAATTTTTTATTTATTTCTATATGTGTATCAATGTACTGTCTGCATGCAGGATTGTGTACCCGTGTCATGCAATGCAGCGGAGGTCAGAAGAGGGTGTCGGATTCCCCTGGAACTGGAGTTCTCCTGGAATTGGAGTTTCAGATGGTTCTCAGCCGCCATGTGGGTGCTGGGGATCGAACCCGGGTCCTCTGTAAGAGCAGTCGGCATTCTTAACCGCTAGGGCATCTCTCCAGCCCTGGTAATCTTTTTTATAAAATGTTATTTTATGTGTATGAGTCTTTTCCCTGCATGTATGTAAGTGCCCACAGAGCCCAGAAGAGGGTGTTGGATCCCCTGGAACTGAAGTTATGGTTGATTGCTGCCATGTGGGTGCTGAGAATTGAACCTGTGTCCTCTGCAAGAGCAGCCAGTGCTCCTAACCACTGAGCCATCTCTCCAGCCCCATCCCTTGGCAGTCTTATTCAAGCTCCCCAAGACTCGGCTTTTTCATCAATAAAATGGCTTAGCAGTTTGTGTCCACTTTGGGATGCCTTGAGGACAAAAGGTGAGGTTTGGCAAGCTCTGCCATTAGTAGACATGAACCATGCCAGGCAGGACTGAGGCTGGTGAAGGTCTGTCTCCCTGTAGTCCAGCTGGCCTGGAACTCACTCTGTAGACCAGGCTGGCCTTGAACTCACAGAGATCTGCCTGCACCTGCCTCCTGAGTGCTAGGATTAAAGGTGTGCGCCACCACACCCAGCTTAAAGGTAGTTCTTATTTGCAATGTGGGTGCTGGGAATTGAACCCAGGTCCTTTGCAAGAGTAGTTAGCACTCTTAACCACTTAGCCATCTCTCAAGCCCCTAGACTGCTTTTCAAATGAGCACAGTGGAACACGTGATCCAGGCTGCTACGCACTCAGGCCCAGGTGGAGATGGCGGATCAGCTTGGTGGGTAGGGCAGTCTGTGGCAGCTGTGCCAGGGGCTGGGGGTGGCTCCAGTTAGTCCAAGGACAGAACCACAGGCTGCCCAAGTGGCCCACTGTGCTATACTTTTGGAAGCCTTCTCTGTAAATCTGCTGAGTGCCCTAGGCTGGAACCTGCTCCCTCTGTCCTTCCTCGTAGAGGCTTGCTTACGGCTCTTAAGCCACCATGGTCCCAGGTGCCCGTCCATCTGAAGACGCAAGGCTGAGGGCGGTCACCATCCCACCTCCACCAGGGGACCGAGTCCACCTTCTAGAGGCCAACAAAGCCATCAAGGCTCAAGCTGCCCACACATCGGAGCTGTGAACAGGCCCTTGACTTTGTTTTTTAGAGGCAGGCATGTAGCTCTGGCTGGCTCTGCATGGTAGGCTGTCTCCACCTCCCAAGTGCTGGGGTTCCAGGCCTGGACCACCCTGCCCATCTCATCCTTATTACCACTGCTGTTTTAGGATTGGGTCTCATGTGGCTCAGACTGCCTTTGACTTCACTATGTAGCCAAGGACCTTCTTCTGCTGTCCTCCTGAGTGCCGAGATGACAGGCCTCAGCCACTGTCCTTGGCTTTGAACTTGACATTTTCGAAGCAGACTTGCTGGCATTTATTGTTTTGGAGATAAGGTGTCATTAGCCCAGGCTAGCCTATGTAGCTGAGGATGACCCTGAACTTCTGCCTCCAGCCTGAGTGCTGGGATTGCAGGTGTGAGTCACCTGTGGCTCTACCAGTTGACTTCTATGAAGCTCTCTTCTTGGAGGACATAGGTCACCATAGTGAAGGGTGACTTCAGGTAGCCTGCAGCACAACCAGCAGCCTGTGGCATGACACTGAAGGTTCTGGAGGCAGGCCTCTGCTCCAGACATGACCGAAGCTGAGTGCAAACTCATGTTCCCAGGGCGGAAATGGGGCAGGAAGCACCTTACAAACCGGTGTTGTGTCAGCTTTTTGCCCTGGCCTTCCTCAAAATCAAACCACAGGATGGTGTGAGAGGGGTGGGGCAGGTGAGGCTGCTCATGCTAGGCTGAGTCGCTAGATAGCAAGGTGGCTAGGAACCCAAAATAGCGTTGGAACCCAACTCTGTAGCCGAGGCTGGCCTCCAACTCCCAGCAATCCTCCTGCATCAAGCTCTTAAGGTGACAGGTGCACCACTATACACCACTTGGAAACTTTTTCATGCCACACATATATCAAGGTTATGACATCATAGGTTTTAGCAACCCCAGCTTATGACTTTTATTTTTTTTTTGAGACAAGGTCTCCCTATAGCCCCAGCTGGCCTGGAACTCACTCTGTAGACCAGGCTGGCCTTGAACTCACAAAGATCCACCTGCCTCTGTCTTCCCAGTCTGGGACTAAAGATATGCGCCACCACGTCCAGCTTAAAGATGGTTTTTTTTTTTTTAATTTTATTTATTTCTGTATGTGTATGAATGTACTGTCTGCATGCAAGTTTGTGCACCCGTGTCATGCAATGCTGCGGAGGTCAGAAGAGGGTGTCGGATTCCCCTGGAACTGGAGTTCTCCTGGAATTGGAGTTTCAGATGGTTCTCAGCCGCCATGTGGGTGCTAGGGATCGAACCCGAGTCCTCTGTAAGAGCGGTTGGCGCTCTTAACCGCTAGGCCATCTCCCCAGCCCCTTAAAGATGGTTCTTAGCCACCATGTGGGTGCTGGGAATCGAACATGGGTCCTCTACAATAGCAGTGCTCTTAACCAGTGAGCCATCTCTCCAGCCCCTGAAACTTCTTTTTTTGAGATAGGGTTTCCCCATAAGCCCCAGTTGACTTAGAACTTGCTATATAAACCAAATTAGCCAGGGCTGGAGAGATGGCCTAGTGGTTAAGAGTGCCGACTGCTCTTGCAGAGGACCTGGGTTCAATTCCCAGCACACACATGGTGGCTGAAAACCGTCTTTATCTCCAGTTCCAGGGGAATCCGACACCTTCTTCTGACCTCCACAGCATTGCAGGACATGGGTGCATGCAGATAGTACATTTATACACATTTAAACCTACATGCAGATAGTACATTTATACACATAAAAAAATAAATTAAATTAAAATATATATATATATATATATATAAATAAACCAAATTAGCCTTGATTTTAAAGGAAGTCACCTGCCTCTGCCTCTCAAGTGCTGGATTAAAGCTTTGCACCACAATGCCTTTTTTTTTTGCTCTTTTTGAGACAGGGTCTCCCTGTAGCCCTGCTGTCCTGGAACTCACTATACAGACCAGACTGGCCTTGAACTCACAGAGATCCACCTGCCTCTGCCTCCCGAGTGCTGGGATTAAAGACGTCACCTACCATACCAAGCAGAAAATTTTATTTTTAAAATACATTTTTATTTTGGGCTGGAGAGATAGCCTAGCGGTTAAGAGCACCGACTGCTCTTGCAGAGGACCCAGGTTCGATCCCCAGCACCCACATGGCGGCTAAGAACTGTCTGTAACTCCAATTCCAGGAGAACTCCAGTTCCAGGGGAATCCGAGACCCTCTTCTGACTTCCGCGGCATTGCACGACACGGGTGCACAAATCTACATGCAGACAGTACACTCATACACAAACAAAAATAAATAAAAAATAAAAAAAATAAAAAAATAAAAAATACATTTTTATTTTATGAGCGTACTGCCTGCATGTAAGTACACCTATGTCATGCAGTTCCCTAGGAGGTCAGAAAAGGGTGCTAGATGCCCTGGAATTGGAGTTATGAATAGTTGTTAGCTGCTATATGGTAATGAGAATCCAATTCAGGTCCTTTGCAAGAGCAGCCAGTGTTCTTAACCACTGAGCCATCTCTCCAGCTCCAGCCCAGAAAAATAACTGACAACTTTGACCTTCCTTAACATGGGATGCCACCCATGGGTAAACAAGCCATGTCCGACCCAGGGACAATTCTGCAAAATGCTTGTGCTATCCCATGGTGACTCCAAGGTTAGACCTTCACCCTGGAATACCTCAAGCTATGAGTGAAGCTCTCCCTCTAATCTGGCTAACTTAGGCACTTCGTCACTGTGACAACTGACAAGTCACCTCTGGTTAGCGTGGTTACCCTGCCAGGGAAGGAGACTGTGTGCACAGAGCATTGCGATGACACCAACAGCTGGGATGGGTAGAGTGGCATACGTTGTTAATCCCAGCACTCTGCAGTCAGAGGCCAACGGATGTCTAGTCTACGTTAGGGAGTCTGAGGCCAGCTGAGGCTATGGGGTGTCTCAAAGAAGCACAAACAGATATCTGTCCAGAAACAGGGCCAGGAGTCCGCCGGGCAGAGTCCTAGGGGAACTCCCCCTGAGCCATTACTGGTTCTTGTTCTGGACGTGTCCCAGCAGCAGGTGGCTTTGAGATGGAGGACTGGTTACCCCTGGAGTAGGGCAATGGCCTCAACCTTCTGGCTATCCCCCAACACAAGTAAGAGGTGGCAATATGGGGACTGGGCACAACTCTGGCTCTTCAGTGGCCTCTTCAAAAACCAGAAACAAAGTAGTTGGGCCTGTGAGGGATTGAGCCCTGAGTGCTTAGCCAACTCTTGTACTTACTACAACAGCCCACATGCCCCCAACACTCAGACAACTCAGAACGAGTTCGCATGTGAAAGGCATGGATGGATTTTATTTATTACCCTATATCTACAATTTAATTTGAGGTAAAATATAAGGAACACATAAAAATGCCTATTTCTGCTACCATGTGGTAAGTTTGCCATGTGAACGTGTGACGCAGCTACTGACCCTGCACAGCGCCCTCCAGCGCTCACAGCTGCTGTCCGACAGCTCCCGTTGTCTGCGGACCCTGAGCGAAGCCCATGGAGGACCCGTGCATGGAGCGTGAGCCTAGGTGGCGCCAAACTTTCCAACCTCACTCCCACCGTGGCACCCCATTGGAAGCCAGCCCAGGAGACACCACCTGGCCCAACCCAAGCAGCTTTCAGAGCACCTCACGCTGGTGCCGGGTCCAGGTAGGGGTTTAGTGTCATCCAGCTGCCCAAGCACGCATACCTGACCTCTGACCTTCAGCATGCGCCCAGTGTTTACTTGCTACAGTCACTGTGGGAGAGGCTCTGCCAAATGTCCTCTACCCGCCCCAGAGACACTGGGCGCTTGTTCCAGTGGGAACAGAGGAACCATGATTGAGAGCTTGGGAAAAAGACTGAGTCACAGAGACAGACGGCAGCCCGCCTCTGGCAGAGGGAGCTTGAGCAGGTCATGGAAATGATTCCATAGAAAAACTAAAGCACTGACTACACAGGGCTCTTCGCCGTGAAGCTGAGCTGTCCCCTAGGGATCCTCCCTGGCTGGAAGACTCTGCAGCCACGGCTCTGCCGACGACAGAAAACTTGTCCCTGCTATGCCCCGTGTCTCTCCAGTGCTGCTGTGAAATCCTTATAATACAGTTCCAAGCCAGCAGCCACGCCACCTACAGTCACTCTCTTTAGTTCAATTCACAGAACTGCTGAAAAAGTAGACATTTCTATCTAAAAGTAGAAAAAAAGGTTTGTATAGAAGGTATTTCTGTTATACAAGTATATTACACAGCGGGGGCAGTCATGTTCCAAATGTTCTTCTCCACTGACCCTGGAGGCTGAGGCAGAGAGAAAACAGATAAGGGTTAATGACAGGTGTCCACACCTCACAGCACACACCTGCCACGTGCCACAAGGGAAGAACCCCAAGACTATGACCTGACAGGTGAGGTGGCGAGGGAGCCGTCTTCAGTCTTGGGCCTGGCTACCCCTCCTGTCAGGAGCCCACTCATGCTGAGCAGGTCTGCAGCAATGGGGCTAAGCCTATAACTGGAAGTGCTTCTGTATCTTTCTTTTCTTTGTTTAGACAGGTTCTCATACTGTAGCTTTAGGTGGCCTGAGGCTATGTGGTCCTATGTAGGACTGTGTAGGCCAGGCTGGCCTTCAACCCCCAACCCCCACAGGGATTAAAGGCATGTGTAACCACACCCTATACTTCTACATCTGTGTGAGAAACGTAGAAAGATCCCAGGCTGCAGCTCCCAGGCCACCTGTACTCGGGCTCCGGGGCCCTGCATCTCCCAAGAGTACCCCACCTTAAGGCCAGTTTGCAAGGGGTGTGCAGGGGAAAAGGCTCACTCACCCTGGAGGATCAAGGTCTACCACGTGGGATCTGGCTCCTGCTTGATCTGCGAGCTCCCATCTGTCTCTTTAATTTCTAGCAGGAGAAACAAAAGGGCAATGTAAGCTGTTGATGCAAGTCTGCTTGCCTACGTTTCATACAAAACTATCTGACAGAAGTCCTCTACCTGTTGATGCAAGTCTGCTTGCCTACGTTTCATACAAAACTATCTGACAGAAGTCCTCTACCTGATGCTTTGTGAGCTGTGGTTTGAGGTATGTGTGTGTGGAACCCAGAGCTTTTCAAACATGACAGACAAGTGCTCTTCGGCTGAGCTGTACCCAGCCCATGCTTGTTTTCATAGCAGCAGACTCCACAGTGCTTTTCTGTGGTTTAGGATACAGGGGCGGCTAGAATCATCTAGAATGGCATGGGGAAGCCGGAGCAGAAACCTGTCTAGAGAACCACCCACTCAACAGTATTCTTTGGCATTAACTACAAATCTAATTAATTCATCCGGAAACAAATGCACAAAGAAACACATAGCAAGCAAAGAGCCCGCCCTGTCCTAATTAATGCATAGTCAGTCACTCCAGATTCCCACGAGGGTCCAGGACCACTTTTTACCTTCCGTTGCTGGAACTTCCAACTGGCTTGGCTCAGCTGATTCTAAAGAGAAACACATTAAGACTTATTTGAATAATTTTTGAAGGTTGTTTTTGAATCTAGAAGGAGGGAAAGATGGAAGAGTGGAGAGAACTCCCATGATGGAATAGCCATCGACGTCTGGCTTCCACGTAGAGCTGCGCCCACACTTGGACACAAACACACCCCAAAAGAAAGAAAACAAACAAAACGCAGTGACTTTCCAACTCTGCTGTCTTATTCTAGGACACTGGTCCTGGGCTTCCTGACATCATGACTGACCTGGACCATGGGTTTACACTATGTGCAGCCCACAGCTCCTCAGGACCCACGGCTCAGCTTGTACAAATTTTACTGGCCTTGAACCACAGCAGTCAATGAAGAAACAAAGATACTCTATGTGTGTCAGATGCAACTGTGCGCTGTTAACTCCCCAAGAACAGGCAAATGTGAGCAGATACAGCTCAGCCACTGAGGCTAGGGAACACCATGCATGGAGGGCACTGCAGCCTACTCGGCTTCTCTCACCTTGTATCACGGGGCCCTCTGACTCGCTCTGATCAACCAGCTCTGAAACAAAAGGCACACATTACATGATGGCTTACTGATTCTGTCACATCCGATAACATTCTATTTTTATTTTAAAACTATGAGTCTCTGTGTGTGCATGTGCCCCTAGAAGCCAGAAGGCACTGGATCCCCTGGAGCTGGGAAATGAACTGGGGCCCTCTGCAAGAGTAGCAAGTGCTCTTAATGGGTGAGCTACCTCTCCAGCCTACAAGACTGTTCTTTTTTTTTTTTTTTTTAATTTTTTTTATTAATTTTATTTATTTCTGTATGTGTATGAATGTACTGTCTGCATGCAAGTCTGTGCACCCGGGTCGTGCAATGCCGCGGAGGTCGAAGAGGGTCTCGGATTCCCCTGGAACTGGAGTTTCTCCTGGAATTGGAGTTTCAGACAGCTCTCGGCCGCCATGTGGGTGCTGGGATCGAACCTGGGTCCTCTGCAAGAGCGTCGGCACTCCTAACCACTAGGCCATCTCTCCAGCCCACAAGACTGTTCTTATGGTGATGTTTTGACTTGGGCATAATTGCCACTATTTTCCTTATTATAAAAGTAGAAAGGACCAGACAAGATGGTTCAGCAGGAAAGGTGCTTGCCGCAAAGTCTGATGACCTGAGATCAATCCCAGGACACACATGGCAGAAGGAAAAAAAACCCTGCCAATGCTGTTCCTTTTTTTGTTTGTTTTTTTGGTTTTTTTTGTGAGACAGCCCCACCAAATTCTGTTCTTTGATCTCCTCCATGTACACCATGGCCTGCACTCTCCACCCACTCTGCAAATAAACAATAAATGTAATTTTTAAAAAAGAGAGAAGGTGCCACTGGGCGTGGTGGGGCACACCTTTAATCCCAGCACTGTGAGGCACGGCAGGTGGATCTCTGTGAGTTCAAGTTCAGCCTGGTCTACAGAGTGAGGTCCAGGTCAGCTGGGGCTATAGGAGACCCTGTCTCAGAAAAAAAGACCAAAAAAAAAGAAGAAGAAAAAAAAAAAACAGAGTAGAAGGCAAGCTAAGCTAAACATTGTAACATAGACCTAGAGACTCAGAAGATAATGGCTTTGGAAACTAAAAATTAGTCGAGACGTAAAAACTGAAATTTACAAAAAAGATTTTAAAAATTATATTACGTTTCTATTTTTTTTGAGACAGGGCATCACCCGACCCATGTTCCCTTGAATCCCTGTGGCAGCCAGATTGTGGCACCAAACAGGTGGTGTGCGTGCGTGTGCGTGTGCGCGCGCGCGCACATTTCCTGCAGAGCCCTCAGGAAGCATTTCCTCCCCTGTGGCTCAGGCTCCTTTCAGAGGCTTTGATCACAGACACTGGCAGACGCTTGCTACCCTGCTTATAATTAGCTGTCTAAACGTTCCTGCCCACAACTAGCACTGTCTGTGATGAGCAGAGTGACAAGGGTGGGTGAAGTTAGCGTCCAGCTTCACCGGAAGGCAGGGCTATTGTTTTCCACTAGGACTACATGGCTGATGCTTCATTGTGAAGGTTGCACTGTACCCCACACTCCCACTCCCAGACACAGAAAAACAAAACAAAACAAAACTCCATGAAATACTCACGGTTGTTAATCACAAGTCCTGGAAACGGTCTATGAAAAAAAACAAATTGCATGATGAAATATGTTATATATATATAATATATTTATATATTTTTTTTCTTTTTTTTTGGTCTTTTCGAGACAGGGTCTCCCTGTAGCCCCAGCTGTCCTAGAACTCACTCTGTAGACCAGGCTGGGCTCGAACTCACAAAGATCCACCTGCCTCTGCCTCCCAAGTGCTAGGACTAAAGGCGTGCGCCACCATGCCCAGCCGAAATATGTTATATTCTACAAAAAAATTTGCTCGTTTAAAAAATATTTTATTTTTATTTAATATGTATGAGTGTATTGCCTGCATGTGTGTGACTACAGAGTCAGAAAGTGGTGCTGGATTCCCTGGAGCTGGAGTTACAGATGATTACTAGCCACCATGAGGGTGCTGGCAATCAAACCCAGGTCCTCTGCAAGAGCAGCTCTTAACCATGGAGCCATCTCTCCAGCCCCACATTTGCTCATTGTAATATAATAATATGTTAATTTATGTCACTTATTACAGTACAGGGAAGGCAGCTTCCTGTTGGCCTCTGGGAAGAATGGACACCTCTGGTGGTCTCTGGTGGGGAAAGTAGTATTAAACCCACGGGGCAGGTTTAGGGATACTGCATCTTGTGGCAGAAAAGAAAGGTTATGATAACATGGGATTTCTGCTTAGGGAGGTGACAGCCTTTTTTTGTTGTTTCTGGGTTTTGTTTTGTTTTTTGTATTTTTGAGACAGGGTCCCCCTTTACTCCTAGCTGGCCTGGGGCTCGCTCTGTAGACCAGGCTGGCCTTGAACTCAGAGATCCACCTGCCTCTGCCTCCCAAGTGCTGGGATTAAAGGCATGTGCCACCACACCTGGCCTGTTCTTTTTTGAAAGACAGGATCTCCCTGTCCCCCCCAGGTGTCCTGCAGCTTGCTGTGTAGAGCAGGCTGGCCTTGATCTCACAGAGATCCACCTGCCTCTGCCTTCTGAGTGCTTGTATTATAGGTGTGTACCCCAATGCTTTTCCATTCCAAGCACTTTCCATTCTGGGTTTTTTTTTTGGGGGGGGGGTCTTTTCGAGACAGGATCTCCCTGTAGTCCCAGCTGTCCTGGAACTTACTCTGTAGACCAGGCTGGCCTTGAACTCACAAAGATCCGCCTGCCTCTGCCTCCCAAGTGCTAGGATTAAAGGCGTGCGCCACCACGCCCAGCTCCATTCTGTTTTTGAAAAAGCACCTTGCTCTGCAGCCCATGATAGCATTCCCCCTGCCTCAAGACTCCCATAACGGAGGTGTAATTGACACTTGTCATAGTGCAGCTGGAGGGCAGGTAGCACCACTGCTCTTCAGGCCACTTGATCTAGTCAGAAGGACACAGGGGAGGCTCTAGCACCTGACCCACACAAGTCCACAACCACCAACCCTGAGATAAGCCAACTCTTCTGTGACCCTAAGTGGACATTTTAGGTTTTCTGGGCCCCATTATTCTGACTTTCCAGCAAAATGAAAGAGCAGTCAGAAGTTAGAAGCAACTATGTTTCACAGGAAAAAATAAAAAGGTTAAGAGCCTGAGTTTAGTTCATAGGCCATGGTTTGCTGATTTCCTACCTCAAAACTAGTGGTGTGGACACTTGTAAATCCCAGCACTTGGGAGATTGAGACAGAAGAACAGAGGGTTAAAGTTTAGCAAGATCCTATCTCAAAAAGTCACCTTAGCCAGTAAGGTGGCATACCCTAAAACGGCAGCACCTGGGAAACAGGGGCAGAAGGATTTCTGTGAGTCTTGGGCCAGCCTGGGCTACAGAGTAAGTACCAGAACAGCAAACCAGGGACAGATCCTGAGATCCTGTCTAAAAATTACAAAAAAATGGGGCTGAAGAGTTGGCTCAGCAGTTAAGAGCACACTGGCTGCTCTTCCAGAGGACCAAGGTTCAGTTCCTAGCACCCACACGGCAGCTAACAATGGTCCTTAACTCCAGTTGCAAGGGAATCTGACTCCCTTTTTTGACCTCTGTGGGCACTGCATGACACAGGCATACTTACACACATGCAGGCAATACAGCTGTAACTAAGCAGGAAACACCCACTTACCTAATGACAGTGAACTTGATAAACTCTGCAGAGTCTAAGATCCTCCGCATGGAGCTGATTTCCAGGTAGCTGGGGGCTTTGAAGGACACCCCAGGGGGCATGCCGTCCACCACCACACAGCCAGGGTTGATGGTGATCTTCCTGTAGGGTACCTTCACTGGGAAGCCCATGCCAATGGCTTCACCTGCATGAGACACATGGGGCTGGATGACCGCATATCCAAACCACCCGCCAGACAAACGCCAACCTTAATTTTATTATTTACTTCTTTAATTTATTTAATTTTTCTTTGGCTTTTTGAGCCAGGCTTTCTCTGTAGCTTCGGCTGGCCTGGAACTCACTCTGTAGACCCCAGGCTGGTCCTAACCTGCCTCTGTTTCTTGAGAGTTAGGATTAAAGGCATGTGCCACCACTGGCCTGGCCTGATTTTACTTTATTGTTTGCTTTGAGACAGGGTCTCCCTTTAATCCCAGCTGGCCTGGGGCTTGCTATGTAGACCAGGCTGGCCTTGAACTCACAGAGATCCTCCTGCCTCTGCCTCTTGAGTGCAGTGCTGGGTTTAAAGGCATGTGCCACAACGCCCAGCACAATTTTACTTTTTTTTTTTTTTTGGTCTTTTTGAGACAGGGTCTCCCTGTAGCTCTGGCTGTCCTGGAACTCACTCTGAAGATCAGGCTGACCTTGAACTCACAGAGGTCCGTCTGCCTCTGCATCCCAAGTGGTAGGATTAAAGGTGTGTGCCACCATGCCTGGCACAATTTTACTTTAATTATTTTTAATATTTATTTATTTATTTATTTATTTATTTATTTATTTATTTATGTGTATGAATGTACTGTCTACATGCAGGTTTGTGCACCCGTGTTGTGCAATGCCTCAGAGGTCAGAAGAGGGTGTCGGATTCCCCTGGAATGGGAGTTCTCCTGGAATTGGAGTTACAGATGGTTCTCAGCTGCCATGTGGGTGCTGGGGATTGAACCCAGGTCCTCTGCAAGAGCAGTTGGTGCTCTTAACCGCTAGGCCATCTCTCCAGCCCTACTTTAATTTTTTTTTAATTTTATTTATTTTTTTAATTTTTTTCCTTAATTTTTTATTTATTTTTGTATGTGTATGAAGGTACTGTCTGCATGTAGGTTTGTGCACCCGTGTCATGCAATGCTGCGGAGGTCAGAAGAGGGCGTCGATTCTCCTGGAACTGGAGTTAAAGAGGGTTCTCAGATGCCATGTGGATGCTGGGGATCGAACCCGGATCCTCTGCAAGAGCAGTCGGCGCTTCTAACGGCTAGGCCATCTCTCCAGCCCATAATTTTATTTATTTTTTATGTGTATGAATGTACTGCCTGCATGTAGGTTTGTGCACTTGTGTCGTGCAATGCCCTGGAGGTCAGAAGAGGGTGTAGGATTCCCCTGGAACTGGAGTTAAAGATGGTTCTCAGCCGCCATGTAGATTCTGGGGATCAAACCCGGGTCCTCTGCAAGAGCAGTCAATGCTCTTAATCGCTAGGCCATCTCTCTAGCCCACAATTTTACTTTTTTAAAAAGATTTTTGTCTGGATTAGTTTTATTTTGTTTTGAGACCTGGTCTCACTTGGGAGTCCTGCCTGTGCTTCCTGAGTGGTAGGATCAAAGCACCACATTCAGCAAAAGATTTGCTTTTTAATTATGTGTATGTGTGTCTGTGGGTATGTGTAATGTGAATGGAGGAGCCCTTAAATGCCAGAAGAGACTGTGAGATCCCCTAGAACTGGAGCTATAGGCAGCTATGAGCTGCCTATATGCGTGCTGGGAACCCAAAATGGGACCTCTGCCAAATAGTCAGCACTCTGACTGTTTGATGAGCCATCTCTCAGCTCATCAACCTTAATTTTATTAGCGTGGATGTTGATCATCAAAGAATTTCCCAACAAAATACTTGTTTTTTGTTTTTATAGCTACCTGGCGAACACATACTGAAGGGATCCTATGAAAATAAACTTTCGCAGCTTCTCCCAAACTCACCGAACTTGCGGCTGAAGAGGTCGTTGACCTGCTCCCGGAGCTGCCTGGCCTTCTCAACTTTAGACAGCCTTTCATTATCATCATCTACAAAAGTCAAAAGCAAACCCGAGACCTAAGGAACTTATAATGCCAAGCAAATCTGATTCTGCATGTTTCCCAGAAAGAGTTCTTGAATTATAATACGAGCAAGAGATAAAGAAATAACCATTAAAAAATATAGTATTAATTGGAAATGGCCACAAGCATATTCTTGTTAAGGAAACGTTTCCCTATGGTCTCATGCAGATTTATTTTTATTGAGTGTGTTTTGTCTGCCTATTTATGTGCAGTAGGTGCATGCCTGCTGCCCAGACACCAGAAGTGGGTGTCAGACCTCTTGGAGAACAGGTAGCTGTGAGATGTGTGGTATGGGTGCTGGGATCTGAACCGGGGCCTCTGTATGATCAGCGAGTGCTCTGAACTGTTGAGCCATCTCCAGCCCTCAGTTTACTGCTTTTTAGTTATGTGTGTGAATCTGTGGGTTGCACGCCATGTGTGTAGGTGCTCATAGGTATCAAATCCCTTGGAGATGAATCTAGAGATTATAAGCAGCCCGATGTAGGTGCTAGGAACGAAACTCAGGTCCTCTGCAAAAGCAGGAAGCATTTTTAAAAATTAATTTTTATGTGTATGACTATACTGTCTGCATGTAGGCTGGTGCACCCATGTAATGCAATGCTGCGGAGGTCAGAAGAGGACATCAGATTCCTCCGGAACTGGAGTTAAAGACAGTTCTTAGCCTCCTTGTGGGTGCTGGGAATCAAACCTGGGTCCTCTTGCAAGAGCAGTTGGTGCTCTTAACCACTAGGCCATCTCTCCAGCCCCCAGGAAGCATTTTTAACCAACCATTCTTGGCCCCTCATACAGATCTTGTAAAGGACAAAAGGCACTGGATGATGAGCTCAGACAGGAGCTATGTAGGCAGGCTGACAGATGTGTAGCCTGGGCAGAACAAATAGCACAGAACAGCACAGGAGCTGTCCCTGAGGGATCAGAAGCACAGCAGACACTGAAGATGGGTTCTGGGATGCAAAAGAACACAAAGGATCCCACAGATGGGATGCAGGCAGGAGTCCTACCTGGAATCGTCACCTGAATGATGTTGAGGTCCTCCACACCTGATGCAGTGGTGTTAACGTTGGGGGATGAATTTATTTTCCCTGAAAGAAGAAATTGAAGATTAGGGTTTATACAAAACACATACAAACCTCTCTAATGACACAAAGTTGTGTGCTAAAGTAGGCCATGAGCCAGGGCAATAAGCTGGCCTTCAAGGCTGCTACTGATACTGTATCCTGTTACAGAGAATAGTGATACAGCTCTGTGTAAAGAGGCACAGCTGCCTCAGGCCTGCTGCTGTGGGTGCTGGTCCAGGGACACTCACGTGGAGGGCTCTTGGACGGGGTGCTCTCCTTGATGGCTGTCTCGAACATCTCAGGCCTATAAGCAAGCGGAAAAAGGTGTGAGCTGGTTAACCCACATTAATGGATCAGGAGAAGACACACAGGTAGAAACCCAAAGGTGCCAACATGGCAAGAAGCAACCCAGGTCCAGGAGGGCCTTGTGCCCTCTCTAGCACTCTTGGTCCTTGTGGCTATACTAGTCTCCCCATCATCTTCTTCTCAAGGGAGATGTGTCCCAACAAGAGCCAGTGCCAGACCCAAGAACAGAAACAGGAAATGTCTGTGCACATAGCTACCCCTCCCCCAATAAATAAAATACAGTAACATTAAAAAAAAGTATGCGAAACATATGTACACACATGTGCAGGCGTATGTGCCTATGCCTGTGCACTGTCAGAATAAGGCCTTGGGTATCCTCCTATCACTGTGACATAGGGTCTGCCCCAGAACCAGAAGCTCACATTCAGCCCCAGGGAGCCCACCCCTGCCCCCAGCAAGGCTCAAGATCTTGTTCCACTTGTTAGGAAGGAGTTGGGATCTGAACTCAGGTCATGGCTGTGCAGCAAGTACTGTTAGCCACTGACCCCTTTCTTCACCCCTGTGACAGGCCTCCTGGAGAGCTGTACCCAGCCCACCAAACTGAGAACCCAGGGGCTGCTGTCCCAGTCTACAGTGGTTTCGACCCACTGTCCTTGCCCTCCCCAGGAATTCCTCACTTCTTAATGATGAACTTAATCTTGGCCTTGTTCCGGAGTATCTTCTCCAGCCGTGGAATGCCAAACGTAGATGGTCTCCGGAATGGCACCCCTTCAGGTAAGCCTTCAACGTAGAAGTCTTCTGGGAACGACTCAAATAATGCAAACGGCACTTTCACAGCCTGTTTAAGGCCAAGAGCCTCCCCTGCAACACATAGCAACTCTCATTCCATGGCATGGCTAACAAGGGCTCTCAGCACTCTGCATCCACTAACCACACTCATTTAAATCATGGTCGCTTTAATTCTAGAAAATATTCTTCCAGTTCTGGTTGCTTAGTAAAGCAAATAGAGCTAGAAGCATCTAGCCTAGATATCTGCAGAGAAGAGGTGCTTCAAGGCTGTTTCCACCTCTAGAGTTCTTCATACTCAAGTGCTTCAAAACAAACCTACCACATTTCTCATTGAAAAGGTTTTCCACTTTCTGCTTCAGGTCTGTGATCTTGGCGTTCCAGGCCTCTGCGTGGGAAGATAACAGCAACCATCAGCAGTGCTCTCCACCAGGGGCGGCGGGGATTTTACCTATCATTTACTGTGCAGCTTTATAAACATTTAAGCACTTCAGTTTCATCTGTACTGTGGACACTGACTACTTGCCATGTCACACAAGGAGCACAGACCTACAATCACATACTCCATGTTGAACATACCCCCACCCGAGTTAGTCCTCTTTGTTCTGTTAGACATTCATGTCTTTTCTTTTTTTTTTTTTCCAGACTTTTTGAGACAGGGTCTCCCTTTAGTCCCAGCTGGCCTGGAGCTCACTGTGTATAGCAGGCTGGCCTTGAACTCACAGAGATCCACCTGCCTCTGCCTCCTGAGTGCTGGGATTAAAGGTGTGCACCACCACGCCTGGCTAGACATCCATGTCTTATATACACACAACTCTGCATCTATATAAGAGACACCTAAGCTTTTAACTCTTGGGTCACCCCTTCAACCCTGACATAATGTTGACTGTTGGACTGGATCAGTAACACTCGGGTTCTGTCAGGCTGACTGCAGTATCCACCGCATGCCACATCTGGCTCTGGGTACATGGAGTGCCCTAATATTTGCAATCTTCTGGTACATCTTTTACTTGGCTTATTGTTAGCACAGAGTTAGAAAGTAACAGAACCAGAGTGAAATGCAGGCGGCTCAGCTCCAGAGGCTTCACATTCATCTCTGAAAGACTGACTCACCAAATAAAAATGAATCAGCCTGTTGAAACTGTGCATTAATTCCTTTTCTTTAGCATGCTTAAAGAATAAAAAGACATTTACCAAAGGAAAACTCTCTCCCTCGAGGCTTGAAGGGAACATTTGAACCATTGGTCTGGGTAGGAGTTCGAACAGTGGAGGTTTGAGGATTGTTGTTGTTAGGGCCTAGAGGGGAAAAAAAAAATCCGTAATTCTAGCTGGGCATTCATGAGCAGCCTGCCACCCCCTCCCCCCCCCACGAGAAAACAAAACAAAACAAAACAAAGCAAAACAAAAGAAAAAACAAGCCAAGTGGTCATAAAGAGATGGAGCCCTGGGTACAAAGCACCCTTCTCAGACCCTCTGCAAAAGCAACAAAGCGTGTATATGAGTATGGCCAGTCAGCGCTGAGGACGACACTAGAGCTGGTCTGCCAGACTCATTAGATACCAAACATGTAATGATGACGATCCGGATTATACTGAGTTCCAGGCCAGCTGTGCTACAGGGAGACCCTGTCTCAAAAAGACAAACAAACAAACAAAAAAAAAAAGTAGGAAAACCAAGAGAGATGAGAAGTGTTTGCCAATTTATCACTACAGAAAAAGCACCTGGGAGAGGGGTGGGGGTTTCCAAGCATATTTCCACATGACTCGTGAGTATTATGCTCATTGCAGGGTTTTTTGTTGGTATTTTTAAAAATTTTTATTTATTCTTGTATGTGTATGAATGTACTGTCTGCAGGTAGGTTTGTGCACCCATGTTGTGCAATGCCATGGAGGTCAGAAGAGGGCATCAGATTCCCTTGGAACTGGAGTCAAAGATGGTTCTCAGCCGCCATGTGGGTGCTGGGGATTGAACCCGGGTCCTCTGCAAGAGCAGTCGGCGCTCTTAACCACTAGGCCATCTCTCCAGCCCCTCTGTTGGTCTTTTTGAGACAGAGTCTCCCCAGCTAGTCTAGAACTCACTATGTATACCAGTCTGGCCTCGATCTCACAGAGTGCTGGGATTAAAGGCATTTGCCACCACACTCAGAAAAAAAAATAAATAAAAATAAAAAAATCCATAAACTGCACTGGGGAGATAATTCAGGCAGTAGCATGCCCCCCTCATAAGCAGGAGGGTGAGAATTTCTGGTAGCGGTAGCATGGATATACTCAGTCCTAGGGACTGGAGACAGGTGCATTGCTGGCATTTGCTGCTGGCATTTGCTGCTGGCATCTGCTGCTGGCATTTGCTGCCTACTCAGTGAGCTCCAGATCAATGAGAGACTCTGCCTCAAAGTGAACAGTGTTCCTGAGGGTGACTCCTAAACTGTCCTACGACAACACACACTGAACACATCCTTATGTGCACACACACATACAGATGCGTTAAAAAGAAATACTCATAAGGTCAGCACATTGTCATAGCTTTTCACACACAAAACCAGTTTAGCGGGCTGGAGAGATGGCCTAGCGGTTAAGAGCGCCAACCGCTCTTACAGAGGACCCGGGTTCGATCCCCAGCACCCACATGGCGGCCAAAAACCGTCTGAAACTCCAATTCCAGGAGAACTCCAGTTCCAGGGGAATCCGACACCCTCTTCTGACCTCCGCGGCGTTGCACGACACGGGTGCACAAACTTGCATGAAGACAGTACATTCATACACATACGGAAATAAATAAAATTTTAAAAAAAATTAAAAAAAAAACCAGTTTAGCAATCCTCAAGTGGGTAAGAGTTAGTGGCCTTACACAACTGGCAAAGTTAAGAGTCAAGAAGGAGATGGAAACAGCCTACCTTCCACGGTGACTTCAATCTCAGGAACCTTTGAATTGCTCCCAGGGCTTCGTGGTCTTTTGGGGGACTGCAGTGCTGTAGGGAAGCACAAAGTTACCTTTGCAGACTGCTAAATACAGAGGGATGCTTTGTAAAAGCAGAGTATTAAAAGTCATACAGTTTGGCTCTTTTCAAAGAAACCTGAAGCATTAAACTGGTAGTGATATCCTCCACATGAGTGCCAACAAAGCTGTGGAGACATGAACGAAGGAGGACGCAAACATCAACTTCCAATAAAATGGCAAGGAAACAGAAGAAAGAAACAGAGATCGAAGAAACAAACCAAAGAGCAGGATCACAATGGGTGTGATTCAGGCCACATGAGTAATGCTGATCAAAAGTATATCTACACCCTGACGGGTAATGAAGACGGCAACTGGTAGTCTCTTACCTTTGGTGTTTATTTTACTAGCCATTCCAGGAGGCAAGTAGGAGACGACGAGTTCAGGCCTACAGACAAAAACAGCATGTTACAACCTCAGGCAGGTCTGGTGGGGCTCCACAACTGGCAAACATCATCATGATTCAGGTTTTAAAACGTGTGTGTGTGTGTGTGCCTATGTGAGTGTCATGTGAGTGCAGTGCTTACGGAGGTCAGAAGAGAGTGTGAACTGGAGTTACAGGCAGTTGTGAACTCCCAATGTGCCTCCTTGCTGGGAATCCAACTCAAATCTTGCAAGAGTGCTCTTAACCACTGAGCCATCTCTCCAGCCCCTTATGACTTACACTAGTTCAGCTCCTTCAGTCAGTGGTATTTACAACAAAGACCAAGGAAAACAGAGTTGAGAGCTTGGTGTTTTGCCCAAGGGCATGCTCAGTGGTGGAGCACCTGCCTAGAATCCCCCAGTGAGGGCTGACGTATGGCTCAGGGGTAGAGCTCCTGCCTGGAATCCCAGTAAGGGTCTGGGGGCACGGCTCAATGGCAGAGCACTTTCTGATCATGTGCAAGGCCCTAGGTTCAATTCCTAGCACTGTGAACCTCAGCCTTTGAAGCTGTACTGTGTTGGGAAAACTAGGCGGCAGCAGTGTCTCTGGACAGTAGCGGAAGGCAGTTATTATTCTCCTCAGTCAGAGGAAAGCGCGGCAAAGATTAAATAGTTCACAGAAGCCAGGACCACAGCTCAAAGCTAATACTTCAAAATTATGCCAGCAATAATCGTAAATAGAAATGATTTTACTAGCTTAAAAAAAAAAAGGCCATGGTGGCAAACAGAACTTACTTTTTAACAACAAACTTGATTTTATTGCTCCCACGGACAATCCTCTCAAGGCGTGGAATCCCGAACCAGGTGGGGCTCCGGAAGGGAATTCCTTCAGGCAGACCTTCCACATACAGGAACTCAGGGTTGGACTCGAACACAGGGTATGGCACCTTCACTGCTTCGGTGAGGCCTAGAGCTTGAGCTGAAAGAGCAGTGGACATAACTGGAACCTGTAATCAAGCAGATCATGCCCTCCCAAGTTCCTGCACTAGCCACAACCAGTCAGTACTCAACAGTCTGCTTACCATGCTGTGCAAATAAGCCTGAAAACCCAGCATGTTTTGGATTTTGCGGCAGGGTTATTATTGGTACAAAACCCAGGCTGCCCTCACGTGAAGAGCAGGAGTCCTGCTGTAGCCTCTTTTTTTTTTTTTTTTTTTTTTAAATTAGTTTTTATTGATTCTTTGTGCATTTCATACATTTTTTCCAATTCAGTTCAGGCATATTTCCCTTTCCCTCCCCCCCCCACCCCTTCCCAGATCATGCATTCTGCCATAACTGTCCTGCATCTTTCCTCTCAGTTTTTTTTTTTTTTCATTTTTAGCTATAAGTGATAATCCATGAGTACAAGCATCCTTCATGCAAAACCTATCGCAGGCTGTTGTGCCCAAACACTACAGCCCCACCATCCAGTGGGGGGTGACAGGTTGTTTGTTCAATCAAGTTGATCAAATGAGTGTCCAGACTTATTGTGTAGTTTCACCATTCACCCCAATCGCAGCCTTACATCTATTAACACGCCCCTCTCCGCAGGTTATTCCCTAGGCTTAGAAAAGGAGCACGTGTGATGAGAGGTAAAACAGTCCACTCTCTCTGGAGCTGTTTGACTTGGACTCTGGTCAATTCTGGCTGTTTCCTTTCATGGGCTGACAGTTTGTCCAGGAATAACCTTTCGATCCTACTGGCCTGGCGCGTTATCCTGCTGTAGCCTCTTAAGTGCTGTGAATTACAGGCATGTGCTTCCATACCCAGAAACAGTGCTTTTAAAAATCAACCACACACACACACAAACACAAAAAAAAAAAAAAAAAGAACATTCAACACATTCATTCTATGACATCCAGACTATCTGACAAAATGATCTCTGTGGGGTTGTAGTGGTGTATGTATTTAGTCTTAGCACTCAGGAGGCAGAGACAGGCAAATTGGTGTTTTCTGGGCAACCAAGGCCAAGGTGAGACCCTGTCTCAAACAAAAAGACTCCAAAATGCTGTCTGCGAGGCAAAAGTGAGTTAAGGCCACTGTACAGAGCACAGAGCCAGCACTCCGTGCTGCCCTCTGGGTGCCCCTCTGAAGACAACAGGGCGCCCATCCCGTCGTCCTTCCTTCATGACAAGAGGCAGTGCTCCAGGACACTGCTGTCAACCACTCTAAGCTAAGGCAAATGCTGAAGCCCGTATGACTCTAGGGCCCAACTCCTCCCCTTTATTCCCACTGTGACACAGGAGAAAACTGAAGCTTAGAGAAATGAAATCAATGGCATGGTTTAAGTAGTAAGCTTAGCTGTGAAATAAACTAAGACCTACCTTCTCTATACTTTGAATGAGAATGGCCACTGTCTCATTTTTTTGTTCTGTTCTTGTTTTGGATACCAGCAGGTCTTCACGTTTTGTTCAGTGCTGGACTTGCTATCTATCCGGCTGACTCTTTCTACCTGCTTCTGCCTCCCAAATGCTGAGATTAAAGGTATGTAGCACTGCCGGGTATGGTGGCACTTGCCTTTAATCCCAGCAAAGGGAGACGGATCTCTGTGAGTTCAAGGGCCAGCCTGGTCTACATAGAAAGTTCCAGGACAGCTGGAGCTAAAGAAAAACGCTGCCTCATTCTGCTCAAAACAGTCAACTTCCACATGGAGAATATTGAGAAAGACCAAGAAAGAAATGAAAAGCATGTCTGGCAGAATGCATGAGCTCTGGTGGGGTGGGGGGGATGGGGGGACACGGGACTAGATTTGATAAAAAAAATAAATATAAATAAATAAATTAAAAAAAAAAAAAGAAAAACCCTGTCTCAAAAAGACAAAAAAAAAAAAAAAAAGATAGCACCATGCCTAGGCCACTGAGCCACTGACTATTGGCAAACTAAGACGTTAGTACTGTACTGTGCTTACCAAACTTCAAATTAAAAATCTCTTCTACTTGCTTGCGTAGCTTGGTGATTCTGACATTCCAATCTTCTTTGACTGGAAAGAAACAAAATTAAATTCAATGAATATATTGTTTCTAAGGATTGACTGACACAGATAAGACTAGAGCAGACACAGCTTAAATAAAATGTTTCTTTTTTTAAAAAAATATGACTTCTGTCTCCCTGTAGTCCTGACATTTGACAAGTACAGGAAAATTCCCCTGTCTCCTTAATCCCCGGAGTTTTTATTTTCAAACAAAATTGACTTAAGAGCAGAATCTGACCTTTCCTGGGAGTCTGTGTCACTGTTCAGTCCAGATAACATTAGGGAAGGGGCGTCAGCATGCTAGGCAGTTCCATCCGCTACGTTTACTGGGATTATATCTTAAAAAAAAAATTTTTTTTTTTCTGTGTATGAATGTACTGCCTGCATGTATGTAGGTACACCGGTGTCTTGCAATGCCCACGGACGTCAGAAGAGGGCATCGGATCCCCTGGAACTGGAGTCAAGGACAGTTGTTGGCTGCCATGTGGGTGCTAAGAACCAAACCCAGGTCCTCTGCAATAGCAGCCAGTGCTCTCAACTGCTGAGCCAACTCTCCATCCCCCAGAACTAACATTTATCTCACATTGTAAATAAGGAAAACAAATGGCTTTCCCACCAGAACCAGCAGCTATAGGAAGCCCAGGGACACACGCTCCCAGGCCTGCTCTAAGGAGCAGCTTCACTTTCACTGACTACCACAATGCCAGTCCTGGCTCTACCTGATAGCCTGTGCCCTGCTCCCTATGCATGCCTAGAAACTTATACAAACAGAAACTTTAACCACAAAACCAAGTTTTCTCATTAGCAATAAGCATGGAAGGGCTGGCATGAGGCTCAGTGGAAAGAACCAGGTTATCATGTGTCAGTACCAAAAAACAAACAAGACATAATAAATGGGTTATTTCTTAACACTTTTCATGGCGTGATAAACAACGTGTGGCTACTGGCTGTCCTGCACTAATTGTCCTGTAGACCCTGAGAGCTGAGGACACATGCCCGTAAGCCCAACTAGTATACCAGTTTACCCAATATTCCTCAGAATGATGAACCACATAGAATTAGGAATACCAGGGGCTGGAGAGATGGCCTAGCGGTTAAGAGCGCCGACCTCTCTTACAGAGGACCCGGGTTCGATCCCCAGCACCCACATGGCGGCTGAGAACCGTCTGAAGCTCCAATTCCAGGAGAACTCCAGTTCCAGGGGAATCCAAGACCCTCTTCTGAACTCCGCAGCGTTGCACGACACGGGTGCACAGACTTGCAGGCAGACAGTACATTCATACACATACAGAAATAAATAAAATTAATTAAAAAAAAAAAAGCCTAGTTGGCAGTCAGCACTAAGGGGTCCCCCTTGGTCGCAGCCCAGCAATGGCTTTAAAAAAAAAAAGAATTAGGAATACCAAAGATATACTTGGAATCCATGCTCTTTTTTGGGGGTTGGGGGTGTCTGTAACACAGGAACGCTCTACACAGCCCACATAGGCTCCTTCCAATGCACACCGCTCCTCTTGCCTCAGCCTCTGAGTCTTAGGATTTTTGTTTGTTTGTTTGTTTAGACAGGAGGCCTTGAACTCAGAGATCCGCCTGCTTCTGCCTCCCAAGTGCTGGGATTAAAGGCGTGTGCCACCACGCCCAACTTAAAGACAGTTCTTAGCCGCCATGTGGGTGCTGGTAATCAAACCCAGGTCCTCTGCAAGAGCAGTCGGCACTCTTAACCGCTGAGCCATCTTTCCAGCCGAGTCTTAGAATTATAGGTGGGATCCATCATGCCTGTCTTTCAGGGTGTCTTCTAAAGTCTCATTTCCTCACACCAAATCTCACCACAGAATTTCTAAGGTGACAGAAGATCTACAAACTATAGTGTTTCTAGACATTAATCCAGAAGTAAAAAGATGAGAAAAAAAAGACACTTCGAGTGAAAAATGAATAAAGGACTATATAGTCAACTGAGACTCTCTTGTTTTTTTGTTTTTTTTTTTTATTTTTTTTATGTGTATGAGTGTACTGTCTGCATGCAGGTTGGTACACCCGTGTTGTACAATGCTGCAAGATCAGAAGAGGGCGTTGGATTCCCCTGGAACTGGAGTTAAAGATGGTTCTTAGCGGCCATGTGGGTGCTGGGAATTGAACCTGGGTCCTCTGCAAGAGCAGTCGGTGCTCTTAACTGCTGAGCCATCTCTCCAGCCCCCCTTTTTTTCTTTCTTTCCTGAGACAGGATCCTACTATGTAAACCAGGCTGGCCTAGATCTCAGAAATATCTGCCTGCCTCTGCCTCTGAAGTGCTGGGATTAAAGGCATACACTACCACACCTGGCAGGATTCTTTAAAAAAGGGGAAGGGGGTATTTTTAATTCTGTGTATATGTGTCTGTGCATTTGAATGCAGTTACCCTTGGAGGCCAGAACATGGTGTCAGATACCCTGAAGCTGGAGTTATAGGTAGTTGTGAACCACTGTGTGGGTGCTGGAACAGAGCCCAGGGCCTGGCTAATAAGAGGGGGAGCTCCTGACCACTGAGCTGTCTCCCTTCAACCCCCAGACTGAGAGGCTCTCTACCTTTCTCATACTCAGGTATGAGAGCAGTGCACAGGTGGGGTGGGGATGGGGATGGTTAGAGTATACTTTAAGAATAAGGTCTGCGGGCTGGAGAGATAGCCTAGCGGTTAAGAGCGCCGACTGCTCTTGCAGAGGACCTGGGTTCGATCCCCAGCACCCACATGGCGGCTGAGAACCGTCTGTAACTCCAATTCCAGGAGAACTCCAGTTCCAGGGGAATCCGACACCCTCTTCTGACCTCCGCAGCATTGCACGACATGGGTGCACAAACTTGCATGCAGACAGTACACACATACACATAGAAAATAAATAAATAAAAAAAATTAAAAAAAAAAAAAAGAATAAGGTCTGCAGCAAAGAAAGATGACATCACAAACTTTGCAGGTAAATGGATGAAACTAGATGATATTATGTTAAGTGACACACGAATGGTATCCCTCATCTGTGGATGGTAGTGCCAATTACCTAGTTGTAAGTATTTCTTGTGCAGGGATCCTTGAGCTTTTTGTCTGAGTAGTTGAGAGTGATGCATATTGGAAAGAGCAATAACGACAACAACAACAGAAAAGACTGCGTCAAAGAACTGACTGAAATGGTGAACTTCTGCTCGAAACAGTACTTCTACTTCGAGAATTTTGAGAAAGACTGAGAAAAAGGTGAAAAACATGTTTGGCAGAATGCATGAGTTCTGGTGGGGTCGGGGGCATGGGTCTAGATTTGATTTGTAACATAATCTTGCACAAAAAATATATATAAAATAAATTAATTAAAAAAAAGAATAAGGTCTACAATAATAAATACTAAGGTCTGAGTGTTTGTCTGACAGAATGTTACTGGACACATGTGGCACCAAAGCAGGTGAAATATGCTAAGCTCGAGTCAAGGTCTGTTGTTAAGTATAGAACACAGGCCACAGTGTCCCCCATGAGCCAGCATGGCTTAAGGCCAGAGGCCAGCCTGTCTTAGACAGTGAGACTCTGCTCCAAAACAAGAATATAAATATAAAAAACAAAGAAAGTAAAATATGTCCTTAGGCATATTACATAGAACACATACATACAGTAATTACAGGTTTGAGCACAAATTGGACTACAGAAAGGTACAAACTCAGAAAAGTGGCTTATTCTGTGTTACATACTGTGTTTCTGCCAGACAGCCCCTAAATTTGGATGGGCTAGCCCAACCTACACATGTTCAGAAGGAGAGCCTGTCCTAAGTGTCTGAACCTCTACAAAAGACTGCTGCAGCAGAAGCCCCAGGAGGAAGTCACGACATGAAAGCTTACACTTCAGCTAGGCTGGGTGGCACAAGCCTGTCATCCAGCTACTCTGGACTCTGAGGCAGGATACACAAAGTGCGGTTACTTTAAGGCCAACCTTGGCTACATGGAGATCCTATCTCAAAATAAAAAGTAGAATTGGGGCTGGGAAGAGAACTTTAGGGTTAAGAATAACTACTGTTCTTGTAGAGGATCAAAATTACATTCCTAGCACCTACATCAGGTGGCTCACAACCGCCAGTACTTCTTTCTCCAGGGAGACCAGTGCATCTACAAATCTAAACATAAATATGTATAATTCAAAATAAAAATAAATATATTTTTAAAAGTTAAAGAGTGGCCAGGCGTGGTGGTGCATGCCTTTAATCCCAGCACTCGGGAGGCAGAGGCAGGCAGATCTCCATGAATTCAAAGCCAGCCTGGTCTACATAGCGAGTTCCAGGCCAGCTGGGACTAAAGGGAAACCCTGTCTCAAAAAGACAAAAAAAAAAAAAGGTTAAGAGTGTTAGGAATATACCTCAGTGATATAGCTCTTACCAGTCCACACAAATGCAGAACATTAGTTTTAGTTAAAAAAAAAATAGTTGAATCTTTGAGGATCTTACCTGGTGTATTTGTCCGGGGCTGAGTCACTTCAGTTGTACTGTGAGTTAGCAGTTCTGGTCTGTGAAAGGATATAAGTGATCAGAACAGTTAGGGGCAATGTCAATTTCCCACACAGCTATACACTTTCAATATTCATTTATCTTTTGATCTTTTTGAGACATGGTCTCCCTGTAGCTCTAGCTGGCCTGGAACCTGTTATGTAAACCAACCTGACCTTGGATTCACAGAGATCTGAGTGCCTCTGTCTCCTGAGTGCTGGGATTAAAGGTGTGCACTACCATGCCCATCAAGTATTTTTTAATATAGTCCATTCTGCCTTTCTGTGCAGGAAAACAAGTAATTCTGGTGTCTGTTTTCAAAAGAGCAAATGCTATACGTTGATGTGGATTACAGGATATCACTTTTCCTGACATCCAGGTTTTAAAATGTTTATTTTATTTTTTAATTCATTTATTCTATGCTAATGAGTATTTTGCCTGCATATATATAAGTATACCACATGAGTACACTGCATGTAGATGCCAGAAAAAGGCATTGGATCCCCTAGAACTATAGTTAAGGTCAGTTATTAGCCACTATGTGTGTGCTGGAATCTGAATCTGGGTCCTCTGCAAGAGTGCTCTTAACCAATGAGCCAGCTCTCCAGCCCCTGTTTATTTGGGAAATTAGGCCTCACTACACAGCCCAGGCTGCCCTGGAACTCTCTACACAGACTGGGGCTGCCATGAACCCATGAGATCCGCCTGTCTCTGTCTCTGAGTGCTGAGACTATAGGTGTGTGCCCGAGCCCCCCCCCCCTGCTTCCACTGCACCCACCGCCATGGGAATACCATCTTCTCCAGGCCACAGGAACCACTGACCAGCCTGAACATGTGTTCTCCTATCTCTAAATGCATTACCTTACTGCCCTGACCCAGTATTAAGCTCACAAGGACAGGATGCTGTCAGGCCCCATTCTGTCCATCTCAGGATTCCTGTACTAGAGAAACATTTGTTCAATCAATTAACCTAAATGGAATGCTGGGGAGGAAGGAAGGGATAGAAAAAGGCCCATCTTAACAGAGTGGAACTTATTAGGAAAACCTTTTTATTTGTTCTGGCAGACGACAACCTCACCTTTTGATGATAAATTTAATTCGATTGCCCACTTGGATGATTTTTTCCAGCCTTGGGATTCCATACCATGAGGGGCTTCGGAAAGGAATGTTTTCTGGAAGTCCTTCCACATAGAGATCATTAGGGTGGGCCTCAAATTTTTGGTATGGCACAGCCTTGGCTTCAGTGCTGCCCAGGGCCTCAGCTGAAGAAAAGGAGAGCAAGTCAGGACACTCAGACAGTCCAGGGCCAAAGCCTTAGATACCTCTACTAAGGCACAAGACTGAGGTGCACATGGTGGGGCAAGCCTGTAACCTCAGCACTTAGGAGGCTGAGGCAGGCGGATAGGAGTTCCAGGCTAGTGGGAGGCATAGAGAGAACACCATGTGTGCTGAGGGAGTGGGGTAGACAAAACCCATAATCTCTGGTCTGAAACTACATCCAAACAGCTCTAAAAAGAAATAATCAAGCAAAAGACAGCAGGTCCACAGCCTGGAGGCTCAGAGCCAAGGCTCATTCCTAAAGAGCCTTTGGTTCTTAGTTCTCAGGAGTTCCTTTGACATTTAGACGTCTTTTGTCTTAATTTTTGTGTGCACATACACACACTGTATATACGTGTGGAGGCCAGAGGTCAAAAGGTCAACCTCGTAAGAGTGCTGGTCAGCCAGGTGTGGTGGTGCACGCCTTTTAGTCCTAGCACTTGGGAGGTAGAGGCAGGTGGATCTTTGTGAGTTCAAGGCCAGCCTGGTCTACAGAGCGAGTTCCAGGACAGCTGTGGCTACAGGGAGACCCTGTCTCGAAAACACCAAAAAAAAAAAAAAAAAAAAAGAGTGCTG
The DNA here is from genome assembly GCA_009823505.1 of Rhizomys pruinosus. Lineage (NCBI taxonomy): Eukaryota > Metazoa > Chordata > Mammalia > Rodentia > Spalacidae > Rhizomys > Rhizomys pruinosus. The sequence continues at coordinate 1,194,100 of VZQC01005960.1, forward strand.
GTCCTTGGAAGCCTCCAACTGTTTCTGAGAGGAGTACCCAATGGCTGAGCTGTCTGCACCTCTTCCCTGCTGAGGTCACAAGTGTATAGCATCATGCCCACTCTTCTTGAACATGGGTTCTGAAGATCAACCTGTGTCCTTGTACAGGTAATCACCAACTGAACTATCTTATCCCCCAACCCATTTTGTCTTAATTTCTCCCTTCATGTTACCAGCACCAAATCTGAAGAGTTCTGTTGTATTTGAAAACCACACACAATGTCATCATGGTTATAGTAGTAACAGAAGTGTGCCCAAGAGAAACAAAATGACTAGTGCTCAGTCCCTCAAGCTGTTTTTTGGGATATGCAGAGAAAAAGCCAAACTTTTTCCTCTTCTTATGCAAACTACTTGACAGCAGCCAAGTCATCTTGCTACACAACACCAGTGAAAGTCTTGGGGCGGAAGATTCCTTACTGTGCTCATTTCCACAACTAATCCCTCCAAAGCAAAGATAGAGCCCTCCCCCCACAGATACATGTCAGTCACTATCTACCTTCCTACTCAAGAATCACAATGACAAGATGATGGCATCCCAAATAAACATGTATGGTATCACTTCATCTTTGCTACTCAATGTCTAGGAAAAGCACCCATAGGACAGTGAGGGAGAGAGCTCTGCACTGTTCCCTGGCTCATTTCTCGCCTGACGGAACGGGGATATTAGTATGGCCCTCAACTCACGTTGAACAGCCAGGGATGCAGACGAGGACAGGACACCTTAAATGTTGACTTGACAGGCTGTTCGGGTACTGCCCAGCCACTGCTCCACTACAGTGGAACAATGGACTATTTTTTCAAAAAGAAACCTCTTCCTGCTGCAGGAAGAGGGACTGGTAACAAGGCTGCAATGGTAACCAACTCAAGTACATGAAGCATTATCAACATGTTTAAGAGGCAAAGTAGAAACATGTGTGGCTGCAACCCCAGCACACAGAAGGCTGAGACAGAGCCTTGTGTTCCAGCCAGCTAGGGCTACACACAGAGACCCTGTCTCAATTTGGGGGTCAGGGGAGAAAGAAAGGAAGCAATAGGGGGTCTGGAGAGATGGCTCAGCATTAAGAGCACTGCCTGCTCTTGCACAGGACCTGGATACCTCCAACTCCAGAGGATCTTACGCCCTCTTCTGGCCTCCTAGGGAACCTGCACTCATGTGCACAAACGCACACACAGACACAAACTAAAAATGTAAAGAACATTATTCTGTAATGTGTTTAGTTTGGGGAAATCAGACTTACCAAATTTCTTGCAGAAAAGCTGATCTACCATCTTCCTTAGCTTGGTGATTCTGGCATACCACTCTTCCTTTACTGGAAGAATAGCAAGCATAAGTTTTCTCAACTTAACTATTTAATTACTTAGGTTGGCAAATGTTATGATTATATAATAACTGAATTTTCCCCTTTCTGTCACTAAAGTTAATTCTAAATTTCAGGAAGAATTTATTACTGAAACAATGCTGACATTGACATAGTAGCAATAGCCATGTTTTCACAGTGCCACATCTCCACAGAACAACTCCTCTTCAGGGGACAAGCAACAGAAACCACAACTGGATCCCTCAAAATATGCATGACACGCACATGATGGTGTTCATGGCTCCGTGCCCTGAAGAGGAGGACTCTCCATGTCCTGGTATTATGTGAGTTTGATGAAGCTATACAACTGGCATTTTTTCTTTATTTTTACTTCATGTGTATGAGTGTTATGTATGCATATGTTTAAGTGTACCCATGTCATGCAGTGCCTGAGGACAGAAGAGGGTGTTAGATCCCCTGCAAATGGAGTTACAGACACTTGTTAGCTGCCATGTGGGTGCTGAGATCTGAACCCAGATCTTCTATAAGAATAACCAGTGCTCTTAACCAGTGAGCCCTTTCTCAGGCCCCAACAGTAAACTATTTACTTAGGCAGGTAAAAAATTTTGCAACTCTAGGGGCTGGAGAGATGGCCTAGCGGTTGAGAGTGCCGACTGCTCTTATAGAGGACCCGGGTTCGATCCCCAGCACCCACATGGCGGCCAAGAACCATCTGAAACTCCAATTCCAGGAGAACTCCAGTTCCAGGGGAATCCAACGCCCTCTTCTGACCTCCGCGGCATTGCACGACACAGGTGCACAGACTTGCATGCAGACAGTGCATTTACGCATATACAAGAAAAAAAATTTAAAAAAAAGCTTTAAAAAATTTTGCAACTCTAAAGTAGGACATTGTTGTTTTTGAGTTCTGTCTGCCCAGAAATGCAGCATCTCTCTCTCATCTCTATTTCTTTTTTTTAATATATTTTTTAAATTATTTATTTATTTTCTATGTGTATGAATGTACTGTCTGCATGTAGGTTTGTGCACCCATGTCGTGCAATGCCGCGGAGGTCAGAAGAGGGTGTCGAATTCCCCTGGAACTGGAGTTCTCCTGGAATTGGAGTTACAGACAGTTCTCACCCGCCATGTGGGTACTAGGGATCGAACCCGGGTCCTCTGCAAGAGCAGTCGGCACTCTTAACCGCTAGGCTATCTCTCCAGCCCCATCTCTCTCTATTTCTATCTATCCATCTATCTGCCTATCTTTCTACCTACCTACCTACCTACCTACCTACTTACCCACCCATCCACCTACTTGTTCATCTATGGAGTATTGGAAGTCTGGAATCTATGGTCTGTAATGACACATAACTGGTAGCTAAAAGCCATCTCTTCAAGTGCACAGACGCACAAAGAAAAGCAGTGCTACCCTGGGTGTAACAATTCTCATGAGCACTGTTCTGATCTGACTGGAGGCTGGAGACCTACCTCCTGATGCTGGCTTATCCAGCTGTAAATCTTCTCGCGTTGAGTTCAGAAGTTCATGTCTGGAAGGGAAGAGTTAAGTGCTGAATACCTGCGAGGCAGTATGCAGCAAGGTGGCAACACAAGCACATACAAAAACACTAAATCTTCAAGGCTGACTGTGTAAAGACTCTGGATTTGTACTAACCTCCACTAAGCCTAACTTCCCAAGTTCCTTAAGGAGTAAAAATAACCACCAACTGTCTTTTAAGGTGCTTCGTGGATCCTGTGCGCTCAGAGTAAAAGAGGAAACCCAGTTATCCATAAGCATTTTAAAATTTAAAAATAATTTAATCTTTTAATTTCCTATCATATTCAAGACTACCTTCCTCCACACATCATCTATAAACTGGTTTTTTAAAAGTTCTAGATATATTTTAACATAAGTGCAGAGCAAGAAACATGTTGGATTTTCCCATAATAAACAGCCCACAGAATGTGCTCTATAAACCCTAACTTAGGTGGCCTGGTGGACCTTTTACTGGAGTGGAGAGAGGTGAATGCCTACAAAGAGCAAGGACAAGCTGAGTAATGGGGAGCTGTCAGAAACTGAGGAAAACATGAGGCGCACCAGCAGCACTAGGCTATGTGTAAAATATTAGCTAAATTCTGTGTGACGTCAGTGTTTAGATAAGCAAAGCAATGAAGTTTTTCCTGGACACTCAGGACACGGAGATACTGTGAACCACAACTCTTCTTAATACACTGCCTCATACTTTTCAAAAACAAAAACTTCACTACCTTTTTCAAGCATGGAAAACAATTGTTACAGGGCTTTGTTGTTTTTTTAGCTAGCCTGGAATTCACTATGCAGACCAGGTGAGCCTTGATCTCACAGAGTTCTGCCATCCTCTCTTCCACAGTCCTCGGATTCCAGGCATGCTCCGCCCTCTTCTCCCTCACTGATCCCACTCAGATGTCTCTAGATAGAAGAACCTCAGCACCATTTGTTAGACCCTCTAGACTTCTGGCCCTTTCATCTTAAATTTAGGCTTGCTACTGTGCTTCAGTTTCCTAGACAACCATACCCCAGCTATGCCTTGTGAGGGCATACATTCTGCCTCATGGGTACAGGATATTTCCTTCATCTTCATTTGCTATACCACGTCATAAATGTTTTTGTTATTTATTTTTTGGTCTTTTTTGAGACAGGGTCTCCCTTTAGTCCCAGGTGTCCTGGAATTTGCTATGTAGACCAGGCTGGCCTTGAACTCACAGAGATCCGCCTGCCTCTGCCTCCCAAGTGCTGGGATTAAAGGCGTGCACCACCACGCCCAGCTCTTTATTTTACGTGTGTATTTTGCCTGCATGTAAGTCCACCATGTGGGTGCAATGCCCATGGAGGCCAGAAGAGGGAACTGGATTCCCTTAAACTGGAGTTAGCCGCCATGTGAGTGCTTGGAACCAAACCTGAGTCCTCAGCAAGAGAAGCCAATGCTCTTATCCACTGAGCTGTCTCTCCAGCTCCTCTTCTTGTTCCTTAAACCTACTGCTGCAATCCTGGTTAAGAACTAGAGTAGAGGCACCGGGAAGATGGCTGGAAAGGTGCCTATTGCCAAGTCTGACAACCTGAGTTGATCCAAGGAACACACATAGTACAAAGAGAGAACTGACTCCTGATGTTCTCTAATCTCCACTCCACAAGCACACATAAAATAAGTAAACGTTAAGACCTCCCCTAAACCAAAGCAATACAGAAGTACGTGATATGGCCATTTAAGATGGAGCATTTGTGGCATTCCTCTGGGCACTGTGGTGTTTGTTTCTCTATGTAGAACACAGAAAGCAAGGGTACCTTCTCAATACACTGCATCTCCACCATTATGATTCTCAGTACATTGTGTCTCCAGCATGCTGCCTCATACTTCTTCCAATGGCTCACTGCTTTTAATTCTCTAATCATGCATTCACACATATGTTTTAATGTTTTCAGGCCTAAAAGCAAGATACTGATACTTTGGCTCCTTTTCTTAGAGTACACACTGAACATCATAGAGGACAGTGATGGTTACTGCCCATCAGTTGTGGGCCGTGTTATGTTTCAAAAGACAACCCTGGTATGGCTGAGACAACCCTGTACACACACACACATATTACTGGAAGACAGGCTGGGGAGATGGCTCAGCACTTGAAGTGCTTTTTGTATAGGCAAGAGGATGGGGCTCAGACCCTGGAACCCATAGCAATGCCTGGTGGGCATGGAGGCCCACTTATAATCCCAGCCTCAGTCAGCAGAGACCAGGATTCCCAGGAATCTGGCTAGCTAGATTACCTTAATCAGGAGCTCTGGGTTTGAATGAAACCTTGTCTCAATGAATATAAGGTGAAGAATGTTAGGAGATATCAACCCTGGGCCTCCAAATGCACATACACACAAACATGCACACCACACACATGTGGAAGACAAAGAGAAATAGTAATGCAAGTTTTTCAATACAGCCCTGCTGATTAGTGAATATTTGTCTCAATAAAAAGATGCACCAGTCAGGTGTGGTGGTATACGTCTTTAATCCCAGCACTTGGGAGGCAGAGGCAGATGGATCTCTGAGAGTTCAAGGCCAGCCTGGTCTACATAGTCAGTTCTAGGCCAGCTGAGGCTACAGGGAGACTATCTCAAAAAGGAAAACAAAAAAACAAAAAACAACAAAACAGATACACCGACCCACAACCAATAAGAGCCCCCCCATCTTACTTTTTAATCACAAAGCGGATTCTTTCTTTCGCCAGCAATATCCTCTCAAGTCGAGGAATCCCGTATGTTGATGGCCTTCGAAAAGGAATCCCTTCCGGAAGCCCCTCTACATAAAGGTCTTCCACATGGGACTGGAAAAGAGGGTATGGGATCGTCACCGGACCTTTGGCTTTTATAGCTTGAGCTTGAGGATGGAAAGAGAAAGACACTATTACAAGATGAGGCCTCTGAGGACTTCCCAGAAAGAACTACAGCTGAGTATGCAGTTTGGCTTTTTCTTTACAGTTACATTTAAGCCAAAAGCACATCAGTTAGTACCTACTGTGTATAGTGTAGAACATGAACATTAATGTAATTACTACTGGACTTATGAAAGGATTTCTTTTCACTGAAGGGAAGATTTTCATGAACTGCAAAACAGCAATTTCAACAACAGGTAAAATAATACAATGCAGTCTGTCTGCATGGCAGGGTAAGCAAGTGTGCCAAGTGAGCCCCATCACAGAGATCACCACCAGTCACTGATCTGTAGAATGGTAGATGCTAAATATCAGTGTATTAAAGTTTCAAGTACACCATATGTATTGGTGGTTGGGTGGAACACAAAGCATGAACTTTCATAATCCCCTAAGCCCAGACAGCAAGTCCACATGCCACAGTGAAGACCCGTGAGTGGGCTCCTCCTTAACCTGCTAGCAGGTGTAACCTGCAAAGACTGCTCTGGTGACTTCACAGCATCTGGTAAACATATACACAGAACAATCTACTAAGTCTCAACCCACCAGAAATCAAAAAAGCCTTTGACTTCAGTGCATGAGAAGCACAGAGCATGGAACTTCCGTCACACTCAGTAAGCTACCCTAACTCAGAATGGAGTGGAGATGAGCAGCAGGTTGGAACTGCGAAGAGCAAACCGGGACTCTGAGGAGCCAGCCACTGTGAGGCCTCATTAGCTATGCAGACGCACTTTCATTCTCTGCCTACTACAGGACAGGTGGGTTGGATAGGTGGGTGACATGGCGTCTGCCCTGGACACAACCTGCTGTTTCTGCCTCGACTGTGCTCTGCTTTGAAATAGGTAAGGCCTAACCCGCCAGAAGGAAGAACATTGAGCAGACCTTAACACAGGGAAGCATGCCACATTTAACAAGCTTATTCTAAGCCTAGACCAGTTAAGGACATCACTCATAATTAGGAAATACATGTTCTTTTCAAAGTTATCAAGCCAAAGAACACCAAAATACTTATTATGCTAAGACCTTATTCAAGGTATTTGGCTGCCACAGGCCAACACTGTGATGCTGTGCCAGAGCACTGGTGATGACCCATAGGCAACCACTGCACAGGCTGAGGCAGGAAGTTCCCATGAGTCCCACCTGAAAGCCAGCCTGAGCAACACAGTGAGACCTTGTCTCAAAAAAAACAAAGCAAAGCAAAACCAAAACAAACCAAAGAAACCCAGAATCTATCAGCATCTCCCTACAGGTGGTTGGGGGCATCCAGGTTTCTCTCAGGCTACTATTGACATACGGGGCTCATGCTCCAATCCAACGCATGGCCCCTGAGCCCTAGAACCTGACTCTTCTCACTTCAGAACCTCACCCAGCCACTATTCTCTCATTTCTCTGCCAATGCCAATTCTTCCCCTCCTCTAGGAAACCCTACCACTGGCCAAGTGTAGCTTGACTTGCTGTAACCTCTCACCTCAAAACAACAATAATAAAACCCTCCTGACTTCAAGTACCTGATTTCTAGTTCATGGCAATTATTATTTTTAATAGTAAACATTGAAATTAACCTAAATATCCAAGAATAAGGAAAATGGGGCTGGTAGAATATTATTTAGATTCTAAAATATAAGAAAGGTTTTTTTTTTTTTTTTTTTTTTTT
>VZQC01005960.1:1202137-1244420 GCA_009823505.1 Rhizomys pruinosus
AGGATTTGCTGAAGGAAGCAGAGGCAGGAGGATCTGGGGTTCGAGGCTAGCTTGGGCTACACAGCTAAAAAAAAAAAAAAAAGAAAACATTCTTCAGCTGGATGTCGAGGAGCAGGCAAGGCCACCTGGGAGAATATGTGCTTTTGGCAAGAGGGACGCTAAGTGAGCAGGAGAACGCTGCCTTCACTCTGTGTAGGGTTCTAAGGTGGCCTTGGAGGGACAGGGTTAGGAAAAGTATAGTGTCCTAGTGCGTGTGCCTCACTGACCTGAGCACACTGGCAAGGGCTCAGGCAGACCTACCATATTTTCTTTCAAACAGCTCTTCCACTTGCTTCCGTAGGTCAGTAATTCGAGCATTCCATTTCTCTGAAAATAGAGAAAAAGATACTTTTTAATAGCAAGCCCAGTACCCCATCTTCTCAGCCCACCCAGGGTGGCCTATCACTGCTCTCCTAAGGGCTTTTCCGGTGCCTCTCAAGAACACTGAAAGTTTATTTTTAGAGAGCTCCATAGTCTACCACTTTTATCATGAAAGACCAGTCCAATTAACCACTGTAAAACAGTGGCAGAGTGAGGTCCTCAAGGCCACTTTGAATCCTTCTGAAGCACACATGGCTATACAGAAGACTGTGCCAAGTGGAACTGCAACGGATACAAGTGACAGGAGCTCACACTGATGCATGCTTACATGGAGTCGCACCTAGCAGCCAGGACACAGTGACTCAGGATGCTCAGATTCTTTCCAAAGGCTGGGGTGAGGCTCAGTGGTAGAGCCCTGGCCTGGCACACTCAAAGCCCTGGCTTCTGTACTAATAGCAACAAAAACTTTAAAATAGTTTAGAAATGTTTGCTTTTTTTAAGATAAGGGTACCCCTGTAGCAGCAAGGCTGGAACTCACTACACAGATCAGGCTGGTCCAAACCTCACAACAGAGACCTGCCACCAAACCCCTTTGCCTCTACCTCCCAAGTGCTGTGATCAAAGGGATACATCACCACTCCAGGCTGAAAAACATTTATTAGTTAAATCTTTAAAATGTGGATCACGGAGCAAGCCAGTGAACAGCATTCCTCCATGGCCTGTGCTTCAGCTCCTGCCTCCAGGTTCCTGCCCTGAGTTCCTGCCTTGGGCTCCCTGAGTGATGAACTGTGACCCAGGAGATGTAAGCTGAATAAACCCTTTCCTCCCCAAGTCGGTGTCGGTCAGAGTGTTTTGTCGCAGCAATGGAAGACAAACTAGAACAGAAATTGGTACCAGGAGTGGGGTATTGCTGTGACAGACCTGACCTTGGTGTTTTGGGGAAGGATTGTTGAAGCATTTGGAACTTTGGGCTAGAAAAATCATTGAATGCCTGAAGATTATTGCTGTGGAATTTGGAACAGTTTTGCTGAAAGAGTTGTAAACGATGGAGGTCTGGCTTGTGAAGTTTCTAGTTTCAAAGGGAAGCAGAGATCATCAGGACTGTGTAATCTGTGGGTTCTGGTCAGCTGGGGCTGAAGAATCAGCTGTAAGTAACAAGAGACCAGAACCTGAAGGGAAATCTTTGTTGTACTGGGACAATTGATGCTGGTTAGCTGGGGCTGAAAAATCAGCTGTAAGTAACAAGAGACCAGCATCACTGTGGTGAAATCCTCTGGGAAGAATTTCTTCAGGGTCAGCACACAGAAGCTATGTTCCAGAAGGGGCCTGAGCCTCCATCTCAAGCCAGAAGCAGGACTTGGTAGTGTGTAAGTCTCCTATATGGTTCTGGTGTTGAAATTTGAGCGGGACACAAGAGCAGCCAAGGCTTGGCACTGTGAGAGGTCAGGAAAGACCACTGGTGGAAGTGCACCTCGGTTGCAGTGAAGACCCCAGGATTGCAGGGGTCATGGAGAGAAGCTGAGGCTTGGCACCAGGAGAGGTCAGAAGAGACCACTGGCGAAGGTGCTGCCTCAGTTTTAGTGGCGACCCCAGGTTTTTGGAGATGCCAGGACCATGGGACGACCACCAAGAGCAGCAGCAGGTGTGAAATGGAGTTGGCCTGGGCCTGCGAGATGAGCTGTGTGTGCCACAGATGGCAGAGTCAGAGAAGGGGAGCTGCCGAAACCCTTTGGAGCCCAGAAGATTGTGAGTGAGTCCCAGGTGTCCAGCCTTGAGCTACCTTGCTGGACTTAGGTTTTGTTTGAGAGTGCCTGATTCTTGCCTTTGAAATAAGACAGTACTTGTTTTGGATTTTATAGCAGCCCACGATTAAGAAACTTTTAATAGACTGAACTTTTAAGCATTTGGACATTTTAAGGACTGTGGGGCTTTTAAGGTTGTACTGTCTTAGATTGTGATTAATGTTAACATCATACTTTGGGGATAAGAACTGGAAAGGTGGTGGTTTAATAGTGATGTGTTTTGTGTGTCAAGTAGACAAGGGGTCAATTGTGCTGGATAGCTTTAGTGTCAACTTGACACACCTAAGTTGAGGGAGCCTCAGTTGGGGAATTGGCTCCATTGGATTGGCCTGTGGCCACATCTGTGGAGTATTGTCTTGATTGTCAAGCAGTGTGGGAGGGCCCAGCCCACAATGAGTGGTGCCACCCTGGGCAGGTTGTTGTGTACTATATAAGAAGGCAGGCTGGGCATGAGCCAGGAGAGCAAGCCAGTGAACAGCATTCCTCCATGGCCTGTGCTTCAGCTCCTGCCTCCAGGTTCCTGCCCTGAGTTCCTGCCTTGGGCTCCCTAAGTGATGAACTGTGACCCAGGAGATGTAACCTGAATAAACCCTTTCCTCTCCCCCCCCAAAAAATAAAATAAAATGTGGATCACAAAATTAATTTACTCCTAATATTTTGTTTAGTCCCTTATGTAAGAAACATTAAATATTAGTAGTCTTTTCTTTCTAACTGTATAAAACTTGGTTTATGATATAGAATTCTAATCTTTTAATTAGAGACCCTGTATGACTTTTGTTTGAGGAAAGGCCCTGATGCATTCCCAAATCTGATGAGCCTAGGGCAGTAGAGCTCCTCTCCCTAGCCAACCGGGAGAGACTGAGGTCAGACCCCAGCCAATGTGGAAAAGACACAGAACTCTTGCTTTAAGGATAAAAACCTACCAAGTTTCTGGGTGATGTGTACTTCATGGCTCCCATGCACCACAAAGTAACATCTGCCCTGGGGAGCTCCTTTCTCGCTTTGTCCACATGGTACTTGTGCAGCACTGAGGACGGAGAATCCTTGGATCTCAGATTTGCTTTTTCTTTTCTTTCTGGTTTGTTTGTTTGTTTGTTTTGTGGGGACAGGGTCTCCCTGTCACTACAGCTGGCCTGGAACTCATTATGTAGACCAGGCTGGTTTTGAACTCACAGAGATCTGCCACCATGCCCGGCTCAGATTTTATTTCTAACAATTAAAATACACTAGCAGCTATGGATGAGGTTAACAATTGGCAAACGAAGATGTTAGAGCTGCAAGGTAGGATAGCACCTTGCAGCTTCTTGTGGATCCCACAACCTCCCACAGAACTGTGCTGGCCACTGCCATCCAGGCCCTCCTTGAGGCAGGGAACTTACCAAAGTTAAACTCCCTCACTTTGCGCTTGCCAGCATTGGTGGGCTCAGGGACTGGTGGTGGTGGAGGTGGCTCGCTGCTCTTTGGCCTCTTGGAGGGTGGGGAGTAATCATCATCTTCAGAGAGAAAACAGTCATTACTGCAGGACCCAGCTGCTGGAGTGGCAGCACAGCACAGGACAGCTCTAGGCTTCACAAGCACTTTCTAAACACCCTGCTGCTTCCCCACAGTGCTCAGGCCACCTATCCTCCTCTGACCTGCTTCAAAGTGTTATTACCTGTTCTCCCTTCTCTAATCTTCGTTTGCCTGACTAGAATTGCATCTTGGTTTAAAGGCTTTTGAGAAACAAGTTTTAATGGGGACAGCCACCTACGCTATTAATTATACAAGTGTGTAAGAAAAAAAAGCATGAATAGGAAAATAAACTTCAAAAAGGACAAACATGATGTTCCCTCAACACAGGGCCATCTGGAGACAGCACTTAGGACTCGGTAGAGTCCACGGGCTTTTCAGAACAGCTGGGGATTCAACTAAGCTCTTCTCTCTTTTTTTTTAAATATGGAACGCTTCACGAATTTGCGTGTCATCCTTGCACAGGGGCCATGCTAATCTTCTCTGTATCGTTCCAATTTTAGTATATGTGCTGCCGAAGCAAGCACTAAGCTCTTCTCTAATTTCTCAATGTATCTCATACTAAGCGTGGACACCTGGCTCCAGGAAGAATAACCACCACCATTTTGTAGTCTCTCAAAATGTCAGTATACATAACTAAGATGTCAGCTCACACATCATTGCAAATTTCATTTATAGAGGGGCTAGAGAGACGGCTTATTAGTTAAGAGCACTGGCTGCTCTTGCAGAGGACCCAGGTTCGGTTCTCAGCACAAACATGGTGGCTAACAACCATCTGTAATTCTAGTCTCAGGGGATCGGACACCCTCTTCTAGGCTTTGTGGCATTGCAGACGAAACAGCTCAATGGTAAAGAGAACTGGCCTCTCTTGCAGAAGAGCCAGGTTTGGTTCTCAGCACCCACATGGGGGCTAACAACCATACGTAATTCCAGTTCCGGAAAATCCCATACCTTCTTCTGATTTTTGTGGGTACTGCACAACACGGATGAACTTACATACTTACATACATGCAGGCAAAACATACATACCATTAAAAAAAACAAACAACCCACAGTAGACAGGAGGATCAGAAGTTCAAGGTTAATTCTCAGCTATCCAGTTAAAAGTTGGCCTGTGATTCACAAGACCTTATCTCAAAATCAATAGATAAATAATAATGGAGCAGGGTAAGAGCACTAACTGGTCTTGCAGAAGATGCAGATTCAATTCCCAGCACCCACATGGCAGCTAACAACTGTCTGTAACTCCAGTTCCAGGGGAATCTGATGCCCTCTTCTGACTTCTTAGGCATTGCAGGACATGGGTGCACTTATACATAGGCAGGCAATACACTCATACATAAATAAAAAATAATAAATAAAAATAATAAAATGTGAAGAAAAAATAATAATGTAGCAGAAAATAATTACTGTTATGGATGACAGCTATCACAAAGAACAATTCAAATACAGTGAAATATTATTAAGATAATTATTTTAATGTTATATAACTGTTATTCTGAAAAAGGCTTAAAAATAAAAATCGAACAGACTAAATCCAGGTCTGGTGGCACAGGCCTGTAATTCCAGCATTAAGAGAGGCAGGAGGATATTGAGTTTGTGATTGCCTAGGCTACACAGCTACACTTTGCCAAAAATTGGGACAGACACCAAGTATTGTGTCACATGCTTATAATCCCAGCATGAGGTAGATTAGAACTTCAAGGAAGGCTACATAGTGTGTTCAAGGCCAGCCCAGGATGCACTGTACCCTGTCCCATTTAAATAAAACAGAAAGAAGGGAGGCCTGCTGGTCACTCCGATATGAATCTAACCTTATCACCCACATAGCTGGACTATGTGGGCTTTGTCTGCAATGTCGCCTCTGTGACATTTTTTTTTTTTTCCAAGCTGAGGCCAAGGGGAAGTGGCAAGGCAGATTTTCTGTGTCGAAATCTTCATTTCTTTCTTTTTTTTTTTTTTTTTTTTTGAGACCCAGCTAGCCTAGAACTCAAAATATAGACCAGGCCAGCCTCAAACTCACCATGTAGACCAGGCTGGCCTTGAACTCAAAGATCCGCCTGCCTCTGCCTCCCAAGTGCTAGGATTAAAGGCATGCGCCGGGGCTGGAGAGATGGCCCTCGCGGTTAAGAGCGCCGACCGCCTTGCAGAGGACCGGGTTCGATCCCCAGCACAGCATGGCGGCTGAGACCGTGCTTTAACTCCAATTCCAGGAGAACTCCAGTCCAGGGGGAATCCGAGACCCTCTTCTGAACTCCGCGGCGGCATTGCACGACCGGGTGCACAGACCTACATGAACAGTGACTAATTACTGTACACATACAGAAATAAAAAATAAAAAAATAAAAAAAAAAAAAAAAAATAAAGGCATGCGCCACCACGCCCGGCTAAAAACCTTCATTTCTTTTTTTTTTGTTGTTTGTTTTTTTTTTTGGTTTTTTTGAGACAGGGTCTCCTTGTAGCCCCAGCAGTCCTGGAACTCACTCTGTAGACCAGGCTGGCCTTGCACTCACAAAGATCCACCTGCCTCTGCCTCCCAAGTGCTAGGATTAAAGGCGTGCGCCACCACGCCCGGCAAACCTTCATTTCTTAAAGTCAGTCAAACTCATCTAATATAACACAAGAGAGATAATGAAACATATTGTATATTGGCAATCCAACTGGTCATAAGCATTAAAAAAAAGTCCAGGAAAATATTTAATACAATAACAAAAAACCAAAATATTTAAAACATAATTGGTATCATATTTTTCTCTCTGAGAAATAATGTTCCATTAAAAAATAATAATAATGGGGTTGGAGGTGTGGCTCAGTGGTAGAATACCTGCCTAGAATCTCCCAGTGAGGGTCTGGAGCTATGGCTTAGTTGTAAAGTACCTGCCTAAAATCCCCCGGTGAGGGGCTTGGGCCTAGTGGTAAAGTACCTGCCTAGAATCCCCCAGTGAGAAAGAAGCCCTTGGCCTCCCTGCGCAGTACGGGCTTTCCTTCAGTACCGGCTGCTCTTGACCTGCTCCACTGTAGCCTTGTCTCCCTCAAGGTGAAGGGCTCCACCTGTCCCTACTCCAGAGAAAGCATTCCATTGGACAGCCTCCTGTGAGCACTAAGGCTTCAGCTCCTGGAGCAGCGTCAGACAGAGGCTATCGTATTTGTGGAATGACTACATGAGAACATGTGCTATTGCAGGCTGAAATATATGGAGCAGCCAATTATCAGCCAACACCTTCAGCATTCATGTCACAGAAAAGGCCGTCCCTAGAACCTGGTACCTGTCAACTCTACACCCAGCATTGACACAAAAGTGCTGAAGCAATACGGTCCAAATTCATGTAGAGCCTTCATTTGTAGATGAAGTGGGCCTTTTAAGTGGTTGTTTAGCAGGGCTCTCACTGAAGAACATTTTCAAACATGATCCTAATCAACCGCACGGGCTGCACACAGCTTTGCAGTTACAAGTGAGGTAGTATGTGATGAATAGCAAGCTGAACTATAAGCATCACTAAAGACTGTATGACTTTCAGAGTGTAACAGAAAACCACCAGACAGTTCATCCATGAAAACACAGAAAATTCAGACAACAAATTAATAAATCAAGACAACAGTGCAACAAGGGCAACAAGGTGACCAGAAGCTGGGCCACAATGGGGTGTGTAAGTGACTCGGGTGTGGGAGCAGGCCCTTAGAGACAACAGTTCTATAAAGAAACAGCTTTCCAGCTAGTCCTACCATTACCTGAAAGCAACTCTCATGATACAAGACTAAAAGAAAAAAACAACATGCACCCCCCACCCCCACCCCAGGACAGGGTCTTGTTGGACAGGTAGTCACTACGTAGTGCAGGCTGGCCTTGAACTTGCGGCAATCCTCCCTCCTCAGCCTCCTGAGTACTGGGATTGCAGGTGAGCACTACCACACCCAGAATAACAGATTTTTCTGTGTATATCAATGGTCCAGCCTCGCCCCAATACAGCCACAATGCCTATGGAAGTGAGGCCAACTCCACCTACAAGAGCATCTGCACAGACACAGGGAAAGCTTTGAGGTCAAACATTAAAAAAATCTGACCAGCTTCCTAGGGGTGACATGGTTCTTCTCTAAAAAAAATTTTCCCCCCTCTTTTTGAGACAGGGTCCCCCTTCAGTCCCAGCTAGCCTAGAGCTCGCTATGTAGACCAGGCTGGCCTTGAACTCACAGAGATCCGCCTGCCTCTGCCTCCCAAGTGCTGGGATTAAAGGCGTGTGCTACCACGCTCGGCTTTCTACAACTTTTTTTTTTTTTTTTGTCTTTTTGAGACAGGGTCTCCCTGTAGCTCCAGCTGACCTAGAACTCACTTTGTAGACGAGGCTGGCATTGAACTCACAAAGATCCGTCTGCCTCTGCCTCCCGAGTGCTAGGATTAAAAGCGTGCACCACCATGCCCAGCTAAAAATCTTTTTTATAAAATATTTGAAAAATGTAGAAAGGTCTAATAGGAGAAAGTGAAGTCATCTCCACACAAAAATACCATACTCGGTTCTTTTCAATGCTCTTTCTTTCTTCAAGTACTCCCTAAAGAAAGCTAAGGCTCTCCTCTAGATGCATCTTTTCTCTAAAATGCCTAATTCATCAACACAATGGCTTTCTTATTACTAAACATACCATGTTAAGGCCTCTCATCTCTTCTGCTTGCTTGTTTGGACAGGGTCTCCTGCAGGCCGTGGTGGCACACGCCTTTAATCCTAGCACTCAGGAGGCAGAGGCAGGCAGATCTCAGTGAGTTCAAGGCCAGCCTGATCTACATAGCAAGCTCCAGGCCAGCTGGGACTAAAGGAAGACCCTGTCTCAAAAATACAAAAAAAAAAAAAAAGACAGGGTCTCCCTATGTAGCCAGCCTAGGTTACATAGGGAGACATAGTAACGAAAACATGGTGCTCACTTTCTAAATAATTCTATGGAGCCCCATCTACTTGCTCTAAGATCTACTATACCAACTTGGTTATTCACCTTATCAAAAATTTTATTTCTACGACTCAAATAATCACCTTTTTAAAAATCTTTACATAAAGGACAGAGTTTAATATCACATCATACATGCTTATGTTCTTTCTCTTCTAGAAATTAATTAGGTTTTAACTAAAAGCAATACATTTCAATTATTTAGACAACACATAATTCAAAGTAGCTTTCAGATCAATAAAATTATGTCAATGAGAAAAATGAATTTGCATATTAATTAACTAATATTGACACATGTAGGTATGGAAAGATTCTTGTATTAGGTGGAAATTACCAATCAACTCACATCTGCAACACGATGGAGACACGTGTGGAGGACAGGGCATGGAGAGAACAGAGAGAAGGAGACAGAGCACACCAAGCCCCAACCGAAGAAGGTTATGTTGCAGTTAGAGAAACTAACAACTACCAACTGTGTGGTCACTGCAGTGGGTGAGAGCTGTCTGGGAGCTGTGTGACAAAATTTTGCATTATACTGATTGCACTTGTAGTTTTGCAAAACTACAGATGTTCATATACAAGCATACAGACAATCTGTCATCAACACTGCACATGCCCTCTCATGCAGGTGGGAATGGGTGGAGGGAGCATAAGAGTGCAGCTTCTAATACCAGCAGGTGCCAGCCTGCAGGACAGCAGGACCTGAGGGCACTTCCAGAGACACACTAGGAATCTGACTGAATAGGAAAGGCCAATTCTCATTTAATGACACTTGAATACGAAAAGTAACAATCATTCTTACTATAAACTGGTCCAACTGTGCTTCTGATTACCTTTGAAAAAAATAGGATTGAAGCAACTTAGCTACTGGAAACTTAAAACTTGTAAACATTGCTTCCAGTTTTACAACACAGTATGTCACCTACACAGTAGTATTGAGGGGAGCTTGCTTTACAAGTTATTGACTAGTCAGGTGTGGTAGCCTATATCCCTTTAGTCTTGGCTACTTGGGAACCTGAGGCAGGGGATTACAGGAGCCTAAGAGACTGAGGCTGGCCTGGATGGCCTTCTCCTATCCTCTGTCCATTGATATCTTGGCGCTCTAGCCTATTAAATCTTCTCTATCATAACCCTGCCGGTCACAGAATCTGTTTCTTTGTGAGGATCAATAACTGCCTGTCATTTTCTTTCTTCTTTTTCCATTCTCATTGGAAGCACAGCTTGTTCTACCTGTAGGCCAGGGCTAATTTGCATGGCTTAACTCTGTTATCTATGGCTCTGGAGCCCAGGGAGCCCTGATGGGGTGTGGGCTGCTCTGTCCCCAGCTTCCTCCAAAGTGGATGAGATGCGCTCAGCAGCGTGACTGTGACACAGACGCTCATGACGAGAAGTGAACTCGAGTCAAGGCTGAGACAACTGACCTTCAATAGTCACCTCAACTTCAGGGTCCTCACTTGTTTCTGAAGGGACATGTTGAGTAGAATCTTGAAAAAAATAAAATTCTAAATGATTCGTTATTCAGCATCCCCGTGCGTCCAGCACTTTACTGATCTGGCACTCCAAGAGAAGCCTACAATAAAATGCAACTGGCATTTTAATTCACTTCAGAGTTATCAAAAATCTGACCCTTTGATCATAAATAGGAGTAAAAGGCAGCACCACACGGGAGAACCCTGTCAACATTAGGGCAATGCCAAGTTACCTGCATCGGTGGCCTGGGAGGACTGGGGTGCAGCAAACTCACAGCTGCTTCCTGCTTAGACTAAAGGTGCAGATAGAACACACTTTCTAGTTTGGATACTGTTGCCTCCCTCCCAGGAATCCTGGAGTAGTTTATACTGTTAAATAAACCACACCTGATTCTGCAGTTGAAACCTCCACACCACAAGCGCGGGTGGCCGGGCATGCAACTGCGTCTCACTTGGCTTGCACAGGGCTTTCACTGACATTTTTGTCACTACACATGACCCAGGAATGTTAGTGCTGGCAGCTCAGAATTTTCATTAGCTATCTTTCATTTTGCAAAAGTTAGAGATTAATTGATTTGTAAAGATTATGTTTGTTTGTTAGTGCAGAGATAAAGAGCAGAGCCCAAGTGCAATTCAACCCTTAATGCCAAAAACTTGCCCCAAAACAGCATTTCCCCAGACCTAATGTGATAACAGACCTATCGAACTGTGACACAGTCTAGTCCCTGGATGAGCTCTGGGCAATGAGTCCTATGCAGAGCTGCATTCTGTTGTTAACATCCTGGCCTAACACCTGGCACAGAGGAATATCATGTGACCTTGCCACACAACCACCTGCAAAGAGCCTCAAATTAGCAGATCAGTATTTCTTCTGTTGTCTATTTTTTGAGACAGGGTCTCACTATGTAGCCCACGTTGGCTTGCAGCTCACTATGTAGCCCAGGCTGGCCTCAAACTCATGGCTGATCCTCCTGCCTCTGTCTTCTAAGTGCTAGGATGACAGGGGTGTACTACCACGCCCAGCTAGCTTATCAGTATTGCATTCCAGCTTTCTAGAAAGCCCACTCCTGAGGCTGAAGGTGCATGGCCCCTTCACTATAAAGAAGGTAAAAAGAACAAATCTATGATTTCTTAAATAAAATGAAATAGGAAACATAAGAAACGCAGAGCTATAGAATAAATCCCCTTTGTTCTATAAAGAGCAATTAAGAATCATTCTGATACTACCAGTCATGTCGGAGGAAATGTTTTAACCCCCTAGGAAGCTACTCAACTCACTCAGCAGGGGGCACTTTCCTGCATGCTTGGCAAACACCTTAACATCCCTCATCTATCCAGCTGGGGACTCGGTGGCCAGCAGAACCAACAGGCAGAGGGACAACCACTTATTTGTTGGGCAGTCGGGGATGTAAGAATGACAAGACATAAACCTTCTTCATAAACTATCATACATTTTAAGATTAAGTAGAATATAACCAGAAATATTTTAATTCTAAAGTATTGGGAAAAATACAAAATAATAAATTAACTGGATAAATTGAATAAAATATTGTAGGTATTTCTCCTTGATGAACTTTCAGGGGGGAAAAAAAAGGCCAGGAATAGGAAGCAACAGAACAAGCCCTGTTCACATGGCAGCACCAGGCGTGTCGCTGTCCACAGCTGCCAGGCCCACTGCCCACATCTCCACCTTTAAAGAAGAAGCTGCCTGCCAAGGTTGCTGAGCAACCATCTTTTTCCAAATAAAAGGTTTCAAGGATGGTATAGTCTACAAACTGCAAAAATGCACAGCTTGAGCCCCTTTTCCTAACCTTCTGCAGGTACTTCCACTTCTGCTCCTTCGTTGCCTTCTGAAGAATGATGACTTCCTAAAACAAAAATGAACAATATATACTAAAGCAATAAAAAACTTACAGCAAAGAAGAAAAACTAGGTGACCATCAAATTCAATATAATAAACATGTAAAAAATTTTTAAACTCAGTAAGTTCAAGCAATGTTTTCTAACTCAGAAAAAATGCTTAACATTTCTATTTGGAAGCTCAACTTCTGAAAATACAAACACAAAATCAAGCTATACAGGTTTGGGCTTCATTTCAGTTACTGTTGCCACATGCTACATCACTGAGGGATGCTGGGGTTTAGGAAGCAACTGAGGTCAGGAGCAGCTCATCTGTCAAGGACTCAACAAAAAGGACCAAGTCAGAAGAAACTCATTACCTAAAGACCTGACATGCTGAACAAAACCAGGTCTGGGCTTGCAGTGTGTGGAATGTTCCCTGCTGTTCCTTTTCACTGTGCTGGAAGCTACAGACACCATCCCCCAATTTAATCGGTTGTACCTAAAGGAAACTATTTACTTAAAAATTAAGATACAGGTTTTAGTTTCAAAAGCATTTTAGTCAGGGAATAAGTGCATACCTCACAACAGGGGCTGGGGACCAGCATAGCACAAAAGCTACCACCAAGACAGCAAGCAGAACATAAGGTCCAGAACACAGCTGCCCAGGGCATTCTCAGGCCCCAAGCTATAAGCTGGGGACAAGCAAAGGAGGAGGAGGTTCACCTGTCAGGAGAGGAGCTGCTGGGTGGGGCAGGCCCGCTGCAGCTCCATCTGGAAGCTCACTCATGAACACACAGCCACAGTGGTCAGCCTGCTTGCTCGGGTTCTAACGAGCACTGGCCAGTCTCAGGAGCTACCCCTCAAGTGCAAGCCTCAGTGGATCTCAGCTCAGTTTCACTGTTCTGCTCTGACTCTCTTCTACTTACTCCATAGTAGAACTCCCCAGAACCCAAAGCTGTGGTCAGCATCTACAGCATGCTTCCTCTACACAACCTCCTTCCCTTTCACCTGTGCTTTTGCACTGATGGAGCTCTGAGATCTCTGACTATCAAGGACACAGATGTGAAGCCACAGATGAGGGAGGATGAGGAGAGGGAACCACTGAGCTAAGAGTGAGGCAGCTAGGGAGTCTGCTCATGGGAACCATGGACCTCTGCGTCCTTTCTGCTCTAACACCTAGGAACATGAAATAGTCCATTACATTGCATCATAGAGGAACTCTAAAGCAAGCAAGCCCAGGAGATGAGAGCCAGAACAGACACAAGGAAAAGCTGTCACTCGCACACTAGGACCAAGTCTGGGAATACTGTATGAAAATCACCAAATAAATAAATGTATCTATCTCATGTAATAGACGTAGAGACTGACAAGTGATGGTCCCCCATCCTTCCCTAGCTAAGCACATTGCTAGCCACAGAAACAGCCTGACTGCTCGCTATGCTGATAAAGGTATAAATGCGTACTTTACCTTAAATAGGAAAGTGTGTCATGTACCCATTTCGAGATTCATTACTAGATTCACAAAAGGGAAAATTGGTTTTGAAAAATTTTGTTTGTGAAGTTCAGTTATGTAAAAAAAAAAAAAAGGCCAATATATATTTCCTTTTCCATTTGGAAAAGTAATAATAGTTATAAATATTAAAAGTCTGTCCAATATAAAGAAACATTAAATATGAACAGGATGGAGAGTGGAAGTGAAAAGGTGGTACCTTGCAAAGCCTTGGCAAGGGGGAGCTTTTCATCAGCATCCTCAGTTTCAGAAGGGCCTGCTTTGGAATACAAAGATAAGCTGCAAGAGGAATCTCAAAGCACATGTGGGTCACATTAGTGAGCACATCTGACTGAAGCAGATGGGGTGAATGATGGCCTTTTACAAATTAAAAAAATGATTGTTTGCCAATGGTCTTGGTGGACAGAAAAAAGTGTGCTGAGGTGAATGTACGTGCACAGGCAAAAGAAAACCAAGGATGACTGAGAGGACTGGATGGGAATGGTGGGGTCCGCAATGGAGGCATGGGTGGTTTCGGTGAAGAGAGCTTGCTCCCGCACGCACAGTGCAGGCTGTTTGATCCTCCTTTACCAAGCTCTGAGTGACAGGCACTATCAGGAAGCATCTGTTACCACAGAACCAGCAGGCAGGTCTCCAAGGGCCCCTCTATTCCACAACCATCAACAATTTTCAAGAAGTTAATGAAAGGTTTTTCAAATCAGCAAAAGTATTTCGAAAACAATGAAAATAGAAGGGGGAACTTAAGGGGAGGAGGAAGATAGGGGCTCCACCGGAAGTGACCAAGAGAGTGCTAGAGCCAGGGTCCGGTGCAGAGCATGAAGATGACACACTGAAAAATCAATATGCTCATTTTAAAAAAAGCAGTAGGAAGCAACCACACCTTCACAAAACAACATGCCTCACATGTATGAACAGCTTTGATTTTGAGGCAAGGTCACATGGAGCCCAGGCTGGCCTCGAACTCCCGATCATCATCTCTCAAGTGCTGGGATAACAGGCATCCAGAACCATACTTGGTTTATATGGTGCTGGAGATGGAGTCCAGAGCTTCATGCATGCTAGCCAAGCACTCTGTCAACTGTACCTCAGCCTCAGGTCAAGCGTTTTAGTGATTAAGCAATTAAAGACAAAACATTGCTTTCAAAGGCTACATTTTTTTTTTTTTTTTTTTTTTTTTTTTTGGTCTTTTTGAGACAGGGTCTCCCTGTAGCCCCAGCTGTCCTGGAATTCACTCTGTAGACCAGGCTGGCCTTGAACTCACAAAGATCCGCCTGCCTCTGCCTCCCAAGTACTAGGATTAATGGTTGTGCACCACTACACCAGGCTTCAAAGGCTACATTTTAACATAACAACAAAGCCCAGCTTGTAGCTCTGGCACTCAGGGTAAGGAGAAACCCCCGAGTTGAGATGAACCTGGGCTCCTAGCAGAAGCATGTATCCACAATACAACAAAACACAGACACAAAACACATCTATGAATATAAAGTGAAAATGCTCTAGACATTTGAAGTCTTCAACAGAGCATAAGGAATCATCACAAACACATCAACATAGAACAAGTGCCACAGAGCCCCACTGCAGGGTGGGATGTGGGTCTGTGATGTGGCCCCTGCTTGCTTAGCAGCTCCAGGCATTGGGTTCAATCTCTAGCATGAAAAGGGAAGAATGGGGAGCTGGAGAGATGGCCTAGTGGTTAAGAGTGCTGACTTCTCGGGCCGGGCGTAGTGGCGCACGCCTTTAATCCTAGCACTTGGGAGGCAGAGGCAGGCGGATCTTTGTGAGTTCAAGGCCAGCCTAGTCTACAAAGTGAGTTCCAGGAGAGCTGGGGCTACAGGGAGACCCTGTCTGGAAAAGGAAAAAAAAAAAAAGAGTGCTGACTTCTCTTGCAGAGGACCTGGGTTTGATTCCCAGCACCCATATGGCAGCTGAGAACCATCTGTAACTCCAGTTCCAGGGGAATCCGACACCCTCTTCTCACCTCCGAGGCATTGCATGACACGGGTACACAAACCTACATGCAGACAATACATGCATACACATAAAAAATAAATTTAAAAAATTAAGAAAAAAAGGGAAGAATGGACAATAAGGGAAGAATGGACAATAAGGGAAGAATGGACAATAAGGGAAGAATGGACAATAAGGGAAGAATGGACAATAAGGGGGCAGGGTGGAGAGCAGAGGGAAACACCGCAGGCCTGCGGGCCACACAACGCTGGACGTCTAGCTCAGCTAACTGAACTGCAGTTCAACCACCAAGGCCAATGGAAACCTTCAGGAGGTAGGACAGGGAGTCAGAAGTTAGAGTCACACTCAGCTACATACAGAGTTTGAGGCTACAGGAAACTCTGTCTCAACACAACACAAAACAAAGAGAACTATTATTTTTGTACAATGGATATACTCTAATAAAATGTTACCTCTTTTTAAAGCAAAACACCTAGGGGAGGGGCTTTACTGTCACAGTAGGAAGTGAAAACAATATTAATAAAGAAAAACAGTCAGGCGTTGTGGCGCATGCCTTTAATCCCAGCACTCCAGAGGCAGAGGCAGGTGGATTTCTGTGAGTTCAAGTCCAGCCTGGTCTACAGACTGAGTTCCAGGACAGCTGTGGTTACAAGGGAAACACTGTCTCAAAAATACAAATAAACGAACAAACAAACAACTATGACAGACATTTCATTTAAAAGCACCAACATGGTGGGAAGAAAGAACTGACTCCTGCAAGTGGTCCTCTGACCTCCACATATGTACCATCCCCTGTGTCTGTCTCTCCACAAAACACAAACTTTAAAATATGAACATCACTGACACATATTAATACAGATATTTACACACTTACAAACCATAACACTTCTAAAACACCCCACATCTAATAAGGCTTATCATTGTAAAGAAAATCAAATCTAGAGGCTGGAGAGAAGGCTCAGTGGTTAAAAGCACTGGTTACTCTTACAGAAAACCCAGATTTGGTTTGAAGCACCCATATGGTAGCTAACAACTATCTATATATAATTCCAGTTCCAGGGGAGCCAACAGCTTTTTCTGGCCTCAGCAGGCACTAGGCACATGGGTGTACTTACATACATACAACAAAACACTCACACACATAAAATAATCAATCATCAATCAATCAATAAATAGAAAATCAACCTACCAGGCAGATGCAAACAAGAGAAATCACAATGCACTCATTTAAGAGGCTACTAAATATTTTTTCTTTATACCAAGGTCTCACTATGTAGCCCTGGCTGGCCCCAAACTTTCATCAATGCTCTTGCCTCAGCCTCCCAAGTGCTAAGATTACAGGTGTGAGCCACCACGCTAGGCTTAAAGTGGATAAAATTAGCCAGACTAACCATGCATGTGAAGGTAAGGATGCAGACTAACTCCAGTTCTCATACTGCTGACCAGGATGGAAACTAGTACCAGGCACTAGGACCAGGTATGCATTTGCTCCAAGAGCTAAATGCTATCAACAGTTTTAGAAAGAAAAGCTGCATTAAACAGTATTACCTTGAATGTTATACTGATAGTAATCAGGATCTTCTGATTCTTCTTTTACCGTCACAGCGGCCATTTCCAGGGAAATGCCTACAAAACAAGTGACAGTCTCTAACAAGTTACAGCCAGAGAGCACTTGGTCAGATCGCACATATATTTTAAAGACTTTGAAAGAACTGAGCTTGTTAGGTAGGTGTTGGGGAAAATCACCTATTACTAGTCAACTACTAGTAACTAGTAGTCAGTACTACTAGGTACATAGACAATTAAAATTATAATGAAGTCAGGAAGAGCTCTATGTTCTTAAATAAGCTATCACCAGTGACTAGAAAGCAAATGGTAAGTTAATGAGCAGCATGGGGCTTGGACACGAGAAAACTTCAAAAAAATTTGCGACTAATGGGGAAAAGTGAGCTAAGGGAAGAGGTACTGGTACCTTCATCTCTCCTGTCACAGACAGAGAAAGCTCGAAAGATGCAGGGAAGACACTGAGGGTGGGACAGGGTCCAAAAGGCAGCCCACATGGGGACTGAGCATGAGGCAAACCTCAGCTGACCTCTGATAGGATGCTTTGTCACCCACAACAAAAGGTATGAAGAAATCCACAGCAAGGTGACAAACTCCTATCTCACCTCACAACACCCCTAACAATAACGTTACTATCCCTCTCAGGCCAAAACCTAAGAGTTGAAACTATAAGACGTCAAGAAGAAACCTAATTACAAATCTTTGTAACCTTGTGCTGGGCAAAAAATTTTTAGTTCAAACACAAAAACACAATAAAAATAAACCTGATGCCAGGTAGAGTAATCATAGCACCTGAGAGGCTGAGGGAGGAAGATCACCAGCCTGGGCCACACAGTGAGATCAGAACAGGTAGAGTAATCACAGCACCTGAGAGGCTGAGGGAGGCAGATCACCAGCCTGGGCCACACAGTGAGATCAGAACAGGTAGAGTAATCACAGCACCTGAGAGGCTGAGGGAGGCAGATCACCAGCCTGGGCCACACAGTGAGGATCAGAACAGGCAGCATCACACAGCAACACAATCTCAAAACAACAACAAAAACAAAAGGGAACAGCACCGGGGGAGGGGAATAAGGAAAAACAATAATGACATTCATGTAGAAAAATGCCACAGAGACAGGGCTGGAAGGATGGCCCAGTGGGTAAGAGGGCCTAGTACTCTTACAGAAGACCTCAGTTCAGTTTCCTGGCACCCAAGTCAGGTGGCTCACAACCACCTACAACTCCAGCTCTAGGAGAACCAGTGCCTCTTTCTTCTGCCCTCCAAGGTCCCTGCACTCATGTGCACACACACAAAGACACACACACACACACACACCACAGACACAGACACAGACACACACACACACACACACACACACACACACAACTGAAAAATAAATCTTTAAAGGAGCTCATCAGTTAAGAGTACTTTCTGTTCTGGGGGACACCCAAATTTAGCTCCCAGCACCCATGGCACATTAAAACCCTCTGTAAATCCAGTTCCAAGGAATCTGACATCTTCTGGCCTCCAAGGGCCCTACACATGTGGGGCACTTACATGCAAGCATACACTTTTTTTTTTCACTTTTTTTTTTTTTCTCGAATTCAAGTATGTGCTGGTCATATTAGTCTTTGTCTATCTTTCTTTTTTTTTAATTTTTTTATTATTATTTATTTCTGTATGTGTATGAATGTACTGTCTGCATGCAAGTTTGTGCACCCATGTCGTGCAATGCCGCGGAGGTCAGAAGAGGGTCTCGGATTCCCCTGGAGCTGGAGTTCTCCTGGAACTGGAGTTTCAGACGGTTCTCTGCCGCCATGTGTGTGCTGGGGATCGAACCCGGGTCCTCTGCAAGAGCAGTCGGCGCTCTTAACCGCTAGGCCATCTCTCCAGCCCCCACATTTTTTTTTAAAAGACAGGTTTTCACTATGTAGCTCTGACTGGCCTGGAATTCACTATATAAACCACAGAGATCTGCCTGTCATGGCCTCCTGAGTTCTGGGTTAAAGGTGTGCATCACCTGCCTGGCTAAAACTTTTAAAAATATCCTCATCTTTAATAGAAAAAGAAAAAGGAGGGCTGGAGAGATGGCCTAGCAGTTAAGAGTACCGACTGCTCTTGCAGAGGACCTGGGTTTGATCCCCAGCACCCACATGGCAGCTGAGAACCATCTTTGACTCCAGTTCCAGGGGAATCCGATGCCCTCTTCTGACCTCCTCGGCATTGCACAACATGGGTGCACAATCCTGCATGTAGACAGTACATTCATACACATAAAATATAAAAATAAATAAATAAATAAATGGGGGAAAAAAAAAAAAGAACCAAACATGGTGGTGCACACCTTTAATCCCAGTATTTGGAAGGCGGAGGCGGAGGCGGAGGTGAAGGCGGAGGCAGGGGCAGGGGCAGGGGCAGGGGCAGGGGCAGGGGCAGGGGCAGGGGCAGAGGCAGAGGCAGAGGCAGAGGCAGGCGGATCCTGTGAGTTCAAGGTCAGCTTGGTTTGCATAGTAAGTTCCAGGCCAGGTGGGGCTACAGGGAGACCCTGTCTCAAAAAATAAATAAATAAAAAATAAGGACGGAAGGAAATAAATGCCAGTGAAATCCACCACCTTGAATACTAACTTTAATTTAATTAATTAATTTATTTATTTATTTATTTGGTCTTTTTGAGACAGGGTCTCCCTGTTGTAGCCCCAACTGGCCTGGAACTCACTATGTAGATCAGTCTGGCCTTGAACTCACAGAGACCTGCCTGGCTCTGCCTCCAGAGTGCTGGGATTAAAGGCACATGCCACCATGTCGGCCTAACTTTAAAAAATTTTAAAGCCATAAAAACAGTAATCAAAATTTAATATTTTTGAGTTTCAAAGGACATCATAAGAAAATGAAAAGACCAAAGATTACAAGATACAGCTGTAAAGTAATAATTCTATTAAAACGTGTGTTAACGCCTACACATAAGTGCACCCATGTCATGCAGTGCCTGAAGAGGCCAGAAGAGGGCATTGGATCCCCTGGAATTGGAGTTACAGAAAATTCCTAGCCACTATGTGGGTGTCAGCAATCAAACCCGGGTCTTCTGCCAAGAACAGCCAGTGCTCTTAACTGCTGAGCCATTTCTCCAGCCTCCAAAACTTATATTTCTGGTAAGAGACTGGTATCCAACATGTATGCAAAACTTAATACAACTGAAAAATAAAAATAACTCTAGGCTAAAAAACAAGAGCTGGGAGATGACTCTGTAAGAGCTTGTTGCACAAGCATGAAGACCTGAGTTTGAATCCCCAAGATGCATGTAAAGCTAGATATGGTGGTGCTGGTCTGTAATGGCAACTCTCCTGCTTACAGTAAGATGGAGGCTGAGACTGGAGAATCCCTGGAAACTCAATGGGCCAGCCTGTGCAGTAGCAAGCAACAGACCTGACCTCAAACAAGATGAGGTTGTCATCTGACCTCCACAGCTGCACAGAGGTACGCATGTGCCTGGCCTCATGCACACGAACATGTACATATACAAGATTAAAGGACACAATATTTAAATAGGTATATAATCAAAGAAGACAAAGGAATAGATAACAGGCACATGAAAAGATGTTCAACACCACAAGGAAACTACAAACTCAAGCTACAATGAGGGAGGGTGGCAGGGGGTAAGAGGGATGGCTCAGTGGTTAAGAGTACTTGCTACATAGTAAGGACCAGTTTGACCTGAGAACCCATGTAACAAGCCAGGCATTCTCACAAACATCTGTTAGCCCAACTCTGAGAGGCAAGGACAGGAGGATCACAGAGGTGCACTAGGCTGAGCCTCAGCAAGGCCTAAGCTCAGGAAGAGTCCCTGACTTAAAGGAGCAGTGATAGACATCCAAGGTGGACATCCAATGCCTTCTGGCCTCTGTGAGCACAGGCACATGATATGCACAGACAGCATAAATTCACACACAGAAATGCATGCATGAATCAGTTTTTGGGGTACCCCCCTGACACACACACATATAATAAAAAAGCAGGTAGAGTGCTGATGCCTGTCATACTAGCAGGGGACAGGCTGAAGCAGGAGGCTCTTGAGTTCAAGGCCAGGCTAGGCGGCATAGCAAGGAATGATAAGTAATGACTCAAAATCAAGCTTCTCAACCAAGGAAAATTCTTTATTTCTACAAGATTTTAAGGAGAACACTAGGACATACCAGAATCTTCTGTGGGTTCAGTCTTTACTTTGATGGGGCCACAACTGAAAGAAAGAAACTCCAATCACAGAATGCAACTGTGCGAGGCACTTGCACAACAATCAACAAATTCACTGTAGTTCACTTCTACCTGAGAAATACTACTATACAGAACCCCAGGTCAAAGCCTACACCCCTGTAACCCTAGCACTCATGAGGCTGAGGCAGGCTAAGTCCAATTAGAGACTAGTGTGGGCTTTAAACATAAGACCTTATCTCCAAAAAAACTCTCAAAAAACAAAACCCTAAATGTTCACAGTAAGCCAAGCATTTAGCTTGCACAGTGCGTTTCTAAGTGTGGCGTGAGACATTTCAGTAGTCTGGTAACTCAGGTAGCCCATGACACCATGACAGTGCTGGGGCGGGGTGGTTTACCTTCCGCCAGGAGACAGGAGGGACCTCTCGGTGTCTGCACCCATTAAACGACCACCTGTAAACAAAAGCAAATGAAACTCAGGTTTAATAACACTTCAAACAGGATTAATACTTCCAATAGCCCCGGGTGGCCTGCAACTACATGTAAACCAAGCTGGCCTCAATCTCACAGAGATCTGCCTGTCTCTGTCTCCTGAATGCTGGGATTGAAGGTGTGTGTCAGCATGCCTATCACATATGAGTATTTTGCCTGCTTGTATGTAAGTGTACCACATGTGTGCCTGGTGCCCTCAGAAGCCAGAAGAGGGTGTTGAACACCTAGAACTGGAGTTATAGATGGTTATATGTAAGTACCATGTACCCACATGAAGACCAAAGTCAGGTCTTCTTCAAGAACAGTCAATGCTCTTAACTGATAAGCTATCTCTCCAGTCTTGTTTTGGGTTTTTGAGACAGGGTCTCATTACGTAGCCCAGGGTGGTCTTAAACTCTCAACCAGCTCCCGCCTCACATCGCCTCACCTCAGTGCAGAGATCATAGGCATATTACCACATCTCAGCTGGGGCAGGACTGGGAGGGTCTGGTGGGCTGTGTAGCAGCAGTGTACTTGGTTGTCACTATAAACACCACAGCCAGGGGCTGGAGAGATGGCCTAAGCGGTTAAGCGCGCCGACTGCTCTTGCAGAAGACCTGGGTTTGATCCCCAGCACCCACATGGTGGCTGAGAACCATCTTTGACTCCAGTCCCAGGGGAATCCGACGCCCTCTTCTGACCTCCGTGGCATTGTACGACACGGGTACACAAACCTACATGCAGATAGTACATTAATACACATAAAAAATAAAATAAATAAATTTTTAAAAAAAGTACAGCTAGCCTTTGATCCCTTCACCCACCTTTCATTTCAAAAACAGGCTCTTGTTTTTGTCAGTGAACCAAATATAGAAACAAACCATTTCTCAAGTAGGGTACATAGACTGAGGATGTAAACATGATGACATTTGGGTATTATTCGGGATCTGGCTGTGTGAGGGCTTTGTGAAGCATGATGGGCATGTTTAGATGATGCTTAAACAGCTGCCCAACACACACACACACACACACACACACACACACACACTCACACACACACACACACATAACAAAACAAAACAAAAAAACCACTGACTATTATACTTTAAAATGGTGACTTCTATGTTATGTGAATTATAATGCAATTAAAAGAATTTTCCTGCTGGGTATGGTGGTGCACACCTTTAATCCTAACACATGGGAGGCAGAAGCAGGTGGATCTCTGTGAGTTCCAGGACAGTGTGGTCTACATAGTGAGTTCTAGGACTGCCAGGGCTACATAGTGAGACCCTGTCTCAAAAATAATAAAATAAAATAAAATACAACAAAGTCCTGCCAAATTTGGAGGTAAAGAGAGAATCCAATCAGAGGAGGAAGCTGAATTTAAGGCCATTCGTTCTTGGCTACAGAGCAAGACTCCCATCCCAACCCCACAAAAAACTCAACAGGACTGATAGCACGGCTCAGCAGCAGACCACCCGCCTCAAAAGAGCAAGCCCCTGGTTGGCACCCCCAGCACTTTAGCAAGGGAAAAACATTGGTAAAAAGTGTAAGCAATCATGTAACACAGCCCTCTGTCATAGCCAAGAAGCTACAAAACTCAAATTTTCTTCACCATATGAATAAGCAAACACACTGTGATTTTTTGTAGTATGGTTAAAAATGGAATACAGCCGGGCGTGGTGGTGCACGCCTTTAATCCTAGCACTCGGGAGGCAGAGGCAGGCGGATCTTTGTGAGTTCGAGGCCAGCCTGGTCTACAGAGTGAGTTCCAGGACAGCTGGGCTACAGGGAGACCCTGTCTCGAAAAAGACCAAAAAAACAAAAACAAACAAAAAAAGGAATACAGAGGGGCTAGAGAGATGGCCTAGCGGTTAAGAGCACCGACTGCTCTTACAGAGGACCCGGGGTTCGATCCCCAGCACCCACATGGAGGCTGAGAACCGTCTTAACTCCAGTTCCAGGGGAATCCAACACCCTCTTCTGACCTCTGCGGCATTGCATGACATGGGTACACAGACCTACATGCAGACACATTCATACACATACAAAAATAAATAAAATTTTTTAAAAAATGGAATACAAATAAGTTGCCTAAGGCGGCCTGTGAAAATGGTTTGCTATTTTCTTGATGTTCATTTTAAGAACATCCATGAAACTGCACAGGCCATCAAGGGTATCCTTATCCAAAAAGCCACCAAGTATCTGAAAGATGTCACTTTAAAGAAGCAGTATGTGCCATTCTGGCGGTATAATGGTGGAGATGGTAGGTGCCCAGGCCAAACAGTGGGGCTGGACACAAGGCTGGTGGCCCAAAAAGAGTGCTGAATTTTTGCTGCACATGCTTAAAAACGCAGAGAATAATGCTGAACTTAAGGGTTTAGATGTAGACTCTCTAGTCATTGAGTATATCCAGGTAAACAAATCACACAAGATGCGCCGCAGAACTTACAGAGCTCATGGTCAGGTTAACATATACATGAGCTCCCCATGCCATATTGAAATGATCCTCACTGAAAAGGAACAAATTGTTCCTAAGCCTGAAGAGGAGGTTGCACAGAAGAAAAAGATATCCCAGAAGAAATGAAAACTTACGGCAAGGGAATGAATTGAGCATAAAATAAATGCACATGAAAGGGAAAAAATAATGGAATGAGAAGTGGCCTGGAGAGATGGCTGAGCTGTTAAGAGCTCTGACTGCACTTGCAGAAGACCTGGGTTCAATTCCCAGCATCCACATGGTGGCTAACAACTGCCTGTAACTCTGGTTCCAGGGAATCTAACACCTATGACCTCCACAAGCATTATACAACACAGGTGCACTTACACACATATAGGCAATGCACTCATACACTAAAAAAAACAAAAAGGGAACACAGGTGTGGTAACACACTCCTTAAATCTACATGAGATGCAAAAGGGGGCCAGGCGTGGCAGTGCATGCCTTTAATCCTAGCACTTGGGAGGCAGAGGCAGGCGGATCTCTGTGAGTTCAAGGCCAGCCTGGTCTACATAGAGAGCTCCAGGCCAGCTGGGACTAAAGGGAGACCCTGTCTCAAAAAAAAAAAAAAAAAAAAAAAAAAAAAGGCAGTACTACAAGTTCAGAGGCAGTCTGGGCTACAACCAACGGTCAAATCAACTGGTGATAGCAAGGCTAGACAGTCTTAAAAATAAAAGGGAGGGGGTAATAATACAGAAGTAAAAAGACAACTATTACTATGTGAAGCCTAGGTAAATCTTAAAATAAAAAGCCAGACAAAAGAATACATACAGTAACATTCTATTTATATAAAAATCTGTAAATGCAAGTAAATATGCAGTGAGAGGAAAGGGCTCAATAACAAATTGAGTGATGGCAGGCAGAGGTGGTGAGAAAACTTGGGGGCAAAAGAACTACTCATAATCCTGATTGTGGTGACAGGTCACAGCACACATGGTCAACAATGACCATACTGTGCACTGTACACATGAATAGTTTACCACAGACCAATTACACCTCAAAAAGCCAGTAAAACTTTTTTTTTTTTTGGGGTCTTTTCGAGACAGGGTCTGCCTTGTAGTCCCAGGCTGTCCTGAAACTCACTCTGTAGACCAGGCAGGCCTTGAACTTACAAAGATCCACGTGCCTCTGCCTCCCAAGTGCTATGATTAAAGGCATGCGCCACCATGCCCGGCTCAAGCCAGTAAAACTTTTAAAACTAAGCCCTAAAATTCCATTACCAAGAGAAGTTTTTGTTTTATCTGTAGCGAGGACAGAATCTTGGTTTTCCCCTTGCCAGGAAAGTGCTATACCACTGAGCCACACACACCCTCAGCACCTCACTGGGAGATTGTAAACAGTGCTCTACACATTGAACTATGCCCCAGTCCCTCTTTCACTCAGGAGGGGGCATGCATGCACTGCAGTAGGTGTATGTAGATCACAAGAGAACTTGCAGGAGTTGGTTTTCTCCTTCCACCATGCCAATCCCAGGGTCAGAACTGAGATCACTGAACTTGGTGGCAAGTACCATAATTCAATGAACCATCTTGTTGGTCCCTGTCTTACTTTTTCCTTGCTTTCCTTTTCTTTTTCCTTTCTTCTCTCTCTTTTCTTTCTCTTTCTCTTCTCTCCCATCCCCCCCCTTTTGAAACCCAGCTGGCCTGGAACTTGCTATGTAGACTAGGCTGACCTTGAACTCACAGGGATCTGCCTATCTCTGCCTCCCAAGTGCTGGGATTAAAGGCACACCTGGCTTACTTTTTCTTTTTTTTTTTTTTTTTATTTTATTTATTTTCGTATGCGTATGAATGTGCTGTCTGCATGTAGGTTTGTGCGCCTGTGTCGTGCAATGCCGCGGAGGTCAGAAGAGGGTGTTGGCGGATTCCCCTGGAACTGGAGTCAAGGACGGCTCTCAGCCGCCATGTGGGTGTTGGGGATCGAACCCGGGTCCTCTGCAAGAGCAGTCGGTGCTCTTAACTGCTAGGCCATCTCTCCAGCCCCAATTACTTTTTCATTTTGTGGCATCATCTCACTAAACTGCCCAGGCTGGCCTTGAACTCACTCTATAGCTCAGAGTGAGAGATGATCCTCCCTCCTTAGCCTCATTTCACCACACCCAACTCCAACAGAACTGTTATTTAAATCAACCAGTTAGACATGCTGGCATGCTTCTGTAACCAAAATATTCACAAGGCTGACATAGGAAGATCATGAGTTAAAGGTCATCCTTGCCTCATACTCCATGCACAGATATGCAAAGAGATACACACACATAGGTATAACTAAGAAATAAAAAATAAGTCTGATGCCAGGTGTGGTGGTGCACACCTTTAATCCCAGCACTCAGGAAGCACTCTCTGTGAGTTCAAGGTCAGCCTGGTCTACAGAGCCAGCTCCAGGCCAGCTGGGACTAAAGGGAGACCCTGTCTCAAAAATACAAAATAAATAAATGAATGAATAAATAGATAGATAAAATCTGGAGAGATAGTTCAGTGGTAAGAGCACTGGGTGCTCTTCCAAAAGACCTGGGTTCGGTTCCCAGCACCCACATGGCAACTAACAAATATCTGTACGTGCAGCTTCAGGACATCCAGTGGCCTCTTCTGGCCTCCCCTTGGCACTACATAACACAGGTGCACTTATAAACATGCAGGCTAAACACTCATCAAATAAATAATAAAGAAACAAACAAACAAACAAATAAATAAGGAAAGTGCTAGAGAGATGACTCAGCAGTTAAGAGCACTTGAGGCTCCTGCAGAGGAGCAAGGGTTTGGTTCCCAATACCTACATGGTAGCTAACACCACCACTAACTCCAGTTCCATGGGATCTAGCACCCTCTTCTAGTCTCCTCAGACACCAGGCACTCATTTGATGCCCTTACATGCATGGAGGCAAAACATTCATACACATTAAAAAAAAAAAAAAANTAAACATTATGACAAATTATCACAGCTCTGCCTTGAGGAGGCCAGGCCCACTCCACATGAACATGTGTTACTTTGTCTTAAAACATGTCTTTCGCCTACACTCTACATTAAAACATATTTTCTATAAAAATATAATAAAAATAAAGGACATATATATATATATATATATATATGAAGACAAAAATAATATTTGAAAAAGTCAGGCACAGTAGTGCATGTTTGTAATCCGAGCACTGGGAGGAAAAAGACAAGAGGATTGTCTGGCTTGACTGGCCAGCCAGCCTAATCTGGAAGCTCAGGACCCCTCCAGAGTCCCTGTCTCAAAAAAAAAGTTGAGGTCCAGATAGACAGCTCAGCAGGTATGGGTACTTGCTGTAAGCTGGACAAGCTGAGTTTGAACCCTGAACCCACATAGTAAAAGGAGAGAATGGATTCCTTCCTTCATGCTGTCCCCTGACTTCTACACACACTCATATACATATGCACATACACACACACACACACACACACACACACACACACACACACAAAAAAAAAACACTTTTTTTGGGGGGGGTCTTTTTCGAGACAGGGTCTCCCTGTAGCCCCAGCTGTCCTGGAACTCACTCTGTAGACCAGGCTGGCCTTGAACTCACAAAGATCTGCCTGCCTCTGCCTCCCGAGCAAAGGCATGTGCCACTACCTTGCAGACTTTTTTTTAAAGTGCCTTTTAAAAAATGCTGGAGAGGGCTGGAGAGGGCTGGAGAGATGGCCTAGCGGTTAAGAGCACAGACAGCTCTTGCAGAGGACCTGGGTTTGATCCCCAGCACCCACATGGCAGCTGAGAACCGTCTTTAACTCCAGTTCCACGGGAATCCGACACCCTCTTCTGACCTCCTTCGGCATTGCATGACACAGGTGCACAGACCTACATGCAGACAGTACGGTACATTCATACATACATTCATACACATACAAGAATAAAAAAAAAAAACTTGAGAAATTTAAATGACTGTTTTCAAGGCTTTTGTTTTGCCTAGCATCACTGAAAAGCAAAGGCCATAGGTCTAAACCTAAGAGCTCAAGCCTCAGAGATTGGAGAAGACCTGTAAGGCAGATCTTCATGTCCACAGGTTAGGTGATAAGTTTGTTTTTACAGGACAGCGTAACCTGACGTGTCATGAGGAAGCGCTATGGACTGAATTACTACCTCCCAGCCCCAAACAACTACTTCTCAGAGAACAATCAGAGGAAGAAAATTCGTTTCTTATGAATGTAGAACCAGGAACTGTGAGACAGCTCAGCAAGTAAGATACTTGCCGCCAAGCCTGACAACCCGAGTTTGATCCCCCAATCCACATGGTAGAATAAAAGGGATGACCCCCACAAGCTGTCTTCTGACCTCCATACTTGTGCTATAGCATGCTCTCCCTGTCCAAAATAAATGTAAAAAAACATCTAGTGAAGGGCAAGGCAAGGCCAGGTGGATCTGTGGAGCTCACTGGCCAATCAGTCTAGCCCACTGGTGAGCACCAGGTTCAGTGAGAGACCCCCATCTGTAAAGACAAAATGGAGAGAGTGAAGAAGACACCAAATGTCGACCCCTGGCCTCTGCATGATTAAGCACACACCCACAAACACCTCCAATATAAAAGCCAAAAGACAGTTCATAGAACTAGAGAAAATATTTGTCAATAATTTATCTACCAAGGACTTTCATCAAAAACAGAGCCAGGCATGGTGGCGCGTACCTTTAATTCCAGCTCTTGAAAGGCAGAGGCAGGTCAATCTCTGGGCTCCAGGACAACATGTATACATAGCAAGTTCCAGGATAGCCAGGGCTACACAGGGAGACTGCCTCAAGAAGATTTTTTAAATCTTTTTTAAAAAATGTGTCTATCAGGGCTAGAGAGATGGCTCAGCAGTTAAGAGCACCGACTGCTCTTGCAGAGGACCTGGGTTCAATTCCCAGCACCCACATGGCAGCTAAGAACCGCCTTTTAACTCCAGTTCCAGGGGAATCTGACACCCTCTTCTCACCTCTGCAGCATTGCACGACATGGGTGCACCTACTAACATGCAGACAGTACACTCTTACATATAAAATAATAAATTAAAAAAGTGTCTATTATACCTTAACAAACCTGATAAAAATTTTCACCACAATGAAAAATTTTAAAAGCTTATTTGATGGGAAAAACAATCTGTGCAAACTAGGTATGGTAGCACATGCCTGTAATTCAGCACTTGAGAGGTAGAGGCAGGAAGATCACGTATTCAAGGGCAGCCTCAGCTACATGGTGAGTTCAAGGCCAACCTGGGTTCAGAAGATCTTGTCTAAAATAGAAAGAAAGAAAAACAAAGACAGAAACAAAATGTGTCTGCATACATGCATGTACATGTAAAATGTGTCTGCATACATTCATGTACATGTAAAATTTCCCACTTTCTAAGAATAAATATTCAGAAAGTGTCAAGTGGACCTGGACGGAAGGTACCACTGTTTCATCATTACTTCTTTTGACTACACTTCCTTAAAGGAAGCCTGGACAACATTGTTCTCGTGCCTGAAGAGCATCTATCAGGCCCTCTTCCTCCTCAGACCCTGGACCATAAGGAATCCTGCATTGCCCTTCTACATTTGCAGATGACCAACACTCAGAATCTGGGAGAGGAAGACAGAGGGTACAGACAAACAAAACTTCAGATATGAAAAGACAAAGGAAGTGCCCTCTAGGTACTTAATTAACCCCCTGCAAAGTGCCTGACATCACAGACTCAAGGAAAGTCAAAGGAAAAGCCAGTAGACTATGGACAAAGCCTACTGGGAATGCACTTACCAAGGTGTTTCTTTGGCTCCAGGAAAGGCCTGTGTTTAAAAAACAAAAAACAAAAAACAAAAAACAAAAAACAGGAAACTATGTGACTGCTTGAGCTTGCAACACATTAACACAACAAAATCTAGATTAAAGAGGAAGTGTACAAATCCTCTAAATCTTCTCATTATTCACCATGTGAAGAAACCAGAGCCCCTTACCTTTTGGTTTTTTGTTTGTTTGTTTGTTTGTTTGTTTGTTTGGTCCTTTTGACACAGGGTCTCCCTGTGGCCCCAGCTGTCCTGGAGCTCACTCTGTAAACCAGGCTGGCCTTGAACTCACACAGATCCGCCTGCCTCTGCCTCCCGAGTGCTGGGACTAAAGGCGTGGCCACCGCGCCCGGCGAGAGCACCTTACCTTTTGGTTTTTTGTTTGTTTGTTTGTTTGGTCCTTTTGACACAGGGTCTCCCTGTGGCCCCAGCTGTCCTGGAACTCGCTCTGTAGACCAGGCTGGCCTTGAACTCACAGAGATCCACCCGCCTCTGCCTCCCGAGTGCTGGGACTAAAGGCATGGCCACCGCGCCCGGCGAGAGCACCTTACCTTTTGATGATGAACGAAATCCCTGCTTTGTTCTCCAAAATCCACTTCAGGGTGGCAAGGTCATAATGTTCAGGGTGCTTGAAGGCCACACCCTCAGGAAGGCCCTGCACCACCACAGCTGAGTGATCACGCAGCATTTTCTCGTAGGGAACAGGGACCACTGTAGATTTGCCTAAAGCTTTTCCTGGTGGAGAAGCACATGGGATAAATATGACCACATGGGGAAAGCACTTATGTGCAAGCACATGGACCCAAGTTCTGATCCCTAGCACCCACACAAAAAAGCTGGGCATGGTAGGCACACACCTGTAATCCTATTTGCTGGACAATGAAAACAGAGAATTCTGGGGCTTGCTGGCTACACAATCTAGGTAATCAATAACCTCTAGGGCTCATTCAGAAACTGTCTCAAAGAATAAGGTGGAGGACTGTCAAGATTACTTAGCAGGAAAAGGCACTTGCTGCCAGGAATGAGGATCTGAGTTCAATCCCTAGTACCCACACAGGAGAAAGAACCAGTTGTCTTCTGACCTTTATACACATGCTATGAAATGCACATGGAGGCCCAAACAGACAGAATAAATAAACCAGTAAATGGAAAAAAAAAAAATTAACGGCCTGGAGAGGTGGCTCATCAGTTAAGAGCACTGGCTGTTCTTGCAGAGCACCTGGGTTTGAATTCCAGCACATACATGGTGCTGACAACCAAATATAACTCCAGTTCCAGGGGATCTGACACCCTCTTCTGTCCTCGGGTACTGCATGACATGGAAGCATTTACATACATCCAGGCATAACACTTATGCACATTAAAAAAAAATTAAAGGCTGGCATAGTGGTGCATGCCTTTAATCCAAGCACTTGGGAGGCAGAGGCACGTGGAACTCTGGGAGTTCAAAGCCAGCCTGATCTACATAGCCAGTTCTAGGACAGCTGAAGCTACAAGGAGGCCCCTGTCTCAAAAAGACCAAAAAAAATTTTTTTTAATTAAAAACAAAATTTTATAGAAATAAGGTAGAGAGTAATAAAGATACCTAATTTAGACCTAATTTATGGCTGAATATGAGCATACACATATACACATATTCATGAGCCACACGCACAAAGGTTACAAACTAGTGCAGGAACAACTTATCCTAGCTCAGTAAGTGGCATTCAGGTTCTTTTCATAGTTGATTTCATCTCTTTAAAATAGTACTTAAGGGCTGGAGAGATGACTCAGAGGTTAAGAGCACTGGCTGTTCTTGCAGAAGACCCAGGTTCAAATCCCAGCACCCACATAGTAGCTAACCACCATTTATAACTCCAGCTCCAGAGGATCCTACTTCCTCTTCTGTCTTTCACAGGCACTCCACAACTCTGGTGCACTTACATACATACAGATATAACACTCAAACATTACACTTAAAAATAAATTTTAAAAAATAGTATTTAAGGGGCTGGAGAGATGGCTCAACAGTTAAGAGTGCTGACTGTTCTTGCAGAGGACCCGGGTTCAATTCCCAGCACCCACATGGCGGCTAAGAACTGTCTTTAAGCTGGGTGTGGTGGTGCATACCTTTAATCCTAGCACTCGGAAGGCAGAGGCAGGTGAATCTCTATGACTTCAAACCCAGCCTGGTTTACAGAGTGAGTTCCAGGCCAGCTGGGGCTATAGGGAGACCCTGTCTCAAAAAGACAAAAAAAAATAAATAAAAATAAATAAATAAATAGTATTTAAGTAACACTTTGAAAGACTACCAAATCTAATTCTCATGTCAGGTAAAGTTGTAAATCTGAAATCAATCCAAAGGACCAAAATATAAAGTACACTATATACCTCACTTTAGCCTATGTGGTGGCACACAGCTGTAAACCCAGCTGCTTAGGAAGAAAAAGGATCCAAAGTCCAAAGTCTGCCTGAGCTGCAGAATGAGTTCAAGACCAGCCTGACCGACTTAGTGAGACTGTCTGAAAATAAAAAAGGCTGGGGTGTGGATTAGCAGCCAGCCATTTCAGAGCCTACTCAAAGTCCTGGGTTCAGCCTTGGGATCATCATCATCATCATCATCATCATCATCATCTTTGCTCCACATGACTGGATTAGCAGAGTAGGTTTCCAGAATTGAGGTTAAGTATTGGTGTTGGCCATCAAAATGGCTCAGTGAGTAAAGGCCCTTGCCAAGCAACTTGAATGTGATCCCCAGAGCCCAAGCAAAGGTGGCAGGACAGAACTGACTCCACAAATGTGTCCCCTGACCTCCACATGAATACCATAGCATACATACCCACACATGCATACATCATACACACAAACACATAGTAATAAAATTAATGAAATAATAGCTACAATTATTTCTGAGTTATTTTGAAACAGAAATTGAAATTAAACAGAAATTGAAATTGCTGCACTAATTTCTAACTTTATCTTTTATTTGTAAAAATGTGCATTATATGTGACACAGTCCCAGAAAAAGAAATGACAAATGGTATCCCCCATCTGTGGATGCTAGTGCCAATTACCTAGTTGTAAGTATTTCTTGTGCACGGCCCCTTGAGCTTTTGTCCAAGTAGTTGGGAGTGATGTATATTGGAAACAATAACAACAACAACAACAACAGAAAGGACTGCATCAAAGAACTGACTGAAATGATGAACTTCTCAAAACTGCCAACTTCCACATGGAGAATTTTGAGAAAGACTTAGAAAGAGATGAAAAGCATGTTTGGCAGAATTCATGAGCTCTGGTGGGGTGGGGGTGTAAGGTGGGGGACACGGGACTAGATCTGATTAGTAACATAGTCTTGTACAAAAAATATATATAATAAAAAAAATAAATTGATAAGAGGTTAAAAAATGTGCTATATGAATGTCAAATCAATCATATAATCTATTGTTTAAAAAACACTATCAAAAAGAGAAAAGAAAACACTATCATTCTGGGGGAGAGATGGCTCAGTGATTAAGAGCACCAACTGCTCTTGCAGAGGACCCGGGTTCGATTCCCAGCACCCACATGACGGCTAAGAACTGTCTTTAAGCCAGGTGTGGTGGCACACACCGTTAATCCTAGCACTTGGGAGGCAGAGGCAGGTGGATCTCTATGAGTTCAAGGCTAGCTTGGTCTACAGAGTGAGTCCCAGCCAGCTGGGGCTATAGGGAGACCCTATCTCAAAAAAAGAAAAAAAAAGAAAGAAAAGAACCACTATCATTCAAGCTAGCAGGATGGCCTAATGGGTAAGGCGAATAACTACACAAGCCTGAGGACCTGAATTCAATCCCCAGAACCCACATTAGGTAGAAGGAAAACCAACTCCACAAAGCTGTCCTATGAACACCATGCAAACACCATGGCACACATATTC
The DNA here is from genome assembly GCA_009823505.1 of Rhizomys pruinosus. Lineage (NCBI taxonomy): Eukaryota > Metazoa > Chordata > Mammalia > Rodentia > Spalacidae > Rhizomys > Rhizomys pruinosus. The sequence goes on from VZQC01005960.1 coordinate 1,235,906, forward strand.
ACACATAAGCAATAAAATTCTTAATAGAAAATAACATATTATATATTATATTTTCTCAAAAGTGTAATGCTCTGCTTTACCATAGCAAAAGCAGAAATAGTCCTCCACTGTCTTTCTAAGTGTTTCAATTTCTACAGCATCCACACTCATCCGATTTGCTTGGGTTGTAGATTTCATCTTATGCATCTCTGCTGCCTTTTCTTCTTCTTCAACACCTGTAAAATAACCAGTGACATAAAGGCTTGTGGTTCCCATTTGTTGACATTCAGTAAGAGTATCTTTTCTTTTTTTTTTTTTAAGAGTATCTTTTCTACATGCCCCCATAATTCCCTCTTTTTAGTGGTTAAGTTGACTAGGCTTGCCTCAGATTCCTATGTAGCTAAGGCTAGCCTCTAACTCTCAACAGTCTTTCTGCCTCAATCTCCTAAGTGCTGAGAATACAGACATGCCCACCGTGCCCAGATACTATATTCTAGCATAATTTTTTTAGCATAATTTGTTATAAGCACTCAAGAGTAAATGAATAAGGGGAAAGTTTTTAAATGAATATATAAGCTAGATGAGATGGCACACACCTGTAATCCCAGCACTTAGGAGGTGGAGGCAGGAGGATCAAGGAGTTGAAGCCAGCCTGGGCTGCTACATGAGACCCTGTCTCAAAAAAATAAATAAAAAACAAAAAACACGACAGTAGTCTGGGGACATAGCTTAAGTGGTAGAGTACTTCCTCAGCATGCACAAAGCCCTGAGTTCTATCCTCAACATTGCATGAATTAAGTATAGTGATACACCCTGTAATCTAGCACTAGGGAGGTATAGACAAGAGGATCAGGACTTCAAGGTCATCCTCTGCTACATACGTAAGCCCCTATCTAAATAATAGGAACACAGGAATGGAGAAGAGTGTTCCTTTTGTCCTAGGGATGGAATCAGAACTTTGTGCACACTACCCAAGCCCTCCACCACTGGGATCTGTCCTAGAAGGACAAGAAATACTTGGGAGGCTAAGATGGCAGGACTGATAGTTCAAGGCCAGTCTGCGCTATACAATGAAACCCTCTCTTAAAAGGAAACAAAATGAAAATGAGGAATTGAAATGAAGAGATTAAACAAAGCTATTTTTGTGCACTCTTGATTGGTCCCTTTGACCATGCACTGACTAGCATGAGGCTAGAATTTCAGTTTGGAGCTTAGAGATGTGTTTTTGTGTAAGTATGTGCTACAAAAACTCTACCTTCTATTTCCTTTCCACTTGTAAACAATGTTCTATCATTAAAAATGTAAAGACTTAAGAGGGACATGTCTAATGATCATGCATGCCAAGCCCAGAGTGTTAACAGCCTGCAAGAAATGGGCCTCTGCATCTACTCAGCACTAAGCTCCCAACAACCCCTGGATGGAGGGCTACAGACCTCACTGGGGACCTGTACAAGGAGCCTGTGCTACTAAAGTAGAGGGACCAGCATCAGCCTCTAACAACTGAGGCTGTCCTGAGCACAACCATCACCAAGAAAAATCTAGGAAGAGGCAACCCTTGCCAGATATATGCCCTTGAACTCCCAGATTCCTGAGTAACATCTCTTTAGAGCTGATATGTGGCTCAGTGTTAAGAACATGTTTTAGCATAGACAAGGTTAGTTTCCAGCTAACACTTCAGCACACATTTTCTACATTGTCACTTCAGGGATTTGTCTTCAACAGGTTCCATAAACATGTCACAAAGTCTCCTGTCTTTTTTAGTATATATCTCATTCTTTGAAAGTATGAAGCCAGGTGGTGGTATACACCTTTAATCCCAGCACTCAGGAGGCAGAGGGAAGCAGATCTCTGTGAAATCAAGACTAGCCTGGTCTACATAGTGAGTCTCAGGCTAGCTAAGGCCACAGGAGACCCTGTGTCAAAAACAAAATAAAAAGCAAGTATGAAATGCCCCATCTAGAAATATTTAACATAAAATACAAAAGACAAAAATGTATTGCTTACAGTACTTGACGAAATCTTTTTGGAAGTCTTTTCTGGTATTGACAAAGGCTCGCCCCCTCTCTGTTCCCACCACAAACACATCCGTCTCATATACAGCGATACAGGCCACCTCAGCCTTGGATTTGGCCAGTTCTTTGCACTGAAACAGAAACAGCCAAAGTTATATTACATGCAGCTATTTAAAAGTACCATTTATTTATTTTGGATAAGCATAAAAATCCAATTCTTTCTTAATACTGGGGCTGGAGAGATGGTTCAGCAGTTAAGAGCACATGCTGCTCTTACAGAGGACCTGGGTTTGGTTCCCAAGGCCCATGTCCCATACCTAATAATCACCTGTATCTACAGCTCTACCTTCCTCAAGTACCTGCACTTATATGCACATACCTACACAGCGCATGTGCGCACACACACTCTCACACACAATTTGGAAAGAATTTTTTTATATTTATTTATTTATTTATTTATTAATTTATTTAATGTGTATGAATGTACTATCTGCATGTAGGTTTATGCACCTGTGCCTTGCAATGCCGCGGAGGTCAGAAGAGGGTGTCGGATTCCCCTGGAGCTGGAGTTCTCCTGGAATTGGAGTTACAGACGGTTCTCAGCCACCATGTGGGTGCTGGGGATCAAACCCGGGTCCTCTGCAAGAGCAGTCGGCACTCTTAACCTCTAGGCCATCTCTCCAGCACCTTTTTTTTTTTGTCTTTTTAAAACAGGATCTCCCTATAGCCCCAGCTGGCCTGGAACTCACTCTGTAGACCAGGCTGGCCTTGAACCCACAGAGATCCACCTGCCTGCCTCCAGAGTGGCATGCACCACCACACCCAGCTTAAAAAGACAGTTCTTAGCTGCTGAGTCATCTGCACTCTTAACTGCTGAGTCATCTCTCCAGCCCCCCAAATCTTTTTTTTTTTTATTTATTCTCGTATGTGTCTACATGTAGGTTTGTGTACCCGTGTCATGCAAAGCCGCAGAGGTCAGAAGAGGGTGTCGGATTCCCCTGGAACTGGAGTTGAAGATGGTTTTCAGTCGCCATGTGGGTGCTGGGGATTGAACCCGGGTCCCCTGCAAGAGCAGTTGGCGCTCTTAACCGATAGGCCATCTCTCCAGCCCCCCCCCAAAATCTTTTTTAAAAAGCCTATCGCCGGGCGTGATGGTGCACACCTTTAATCCTAGCACTTGGGAGGCAGAGGCAGGTGGATCTTTGTGAGTTCAAGGCCAGCTTGGTCTACAGAGTGAGTTCCAGGACAGCTGGAGCTACAAGGAGACCCTGTCTTAAAAACACCAATAAAATAAAATAAAATAAAATAAAATAAAATAAAATATAAAATAAAATAAAAGGGGCTGGAGAGATGGCCTAGCGGTTAAGAGCGCCGACCGCTCTTACAGAGGACCCAGGTTCGATCCCCAGCACCCACATGGCGGCTGAGAACCGTCTGAAACTCCAATTCCAGGAGAACTCCAGTTCCAGGGGAATCCGACACCCTCTTCTGACCTCCGCGGCATTGCACGACACGGGTGCACGGACCTACATGCAGACAGTACACTCATACACATACAAAAATAAATAAAATTTAAAAAAAATAAAAATAAAAATTAAAAAAAAAATAAAATAAAATAAAATATAAAATAAAATAAATAAAATAAAATAAAAAGCCTGTCTTGGGGCTGGAGAGATGGCTCAGCAGTTAAGAGCACTGACTGCTCTTGTAGAACACCCGGGTTTTATTCCCAGCACCCACATGGCGACTAAGAACCATCTTTAACCCCACTTCCAGGGGAATGCGACACCCTCTTCTGACCTCCGCAGCATTGCATGACATGGGTGGGTGGGGAAAAAGCCATGGTGGCACACACACCTTTAATCCCAGTATTCTGGAGGCTGGGGGAGATGGATCTCTGTGAGTTCAAGGCCAGCCTGGTCTACATAGCAAGCTCCAGGCCAGCTGGGACTAAAAGGAGACACTGTTTTAAAAAGACCCAAAAAAAAGCAGCCTGTCTTCTAAGTAGACTTTGTGCCTCATTCTAAATGGAAAATAGGGGCTAGAGTGATGGCCTAGTGGTTAAGAGCACCAACTGCTCTTGCAGAGGACCCAGGTTCGATCCCCAGCACCCACATGGCGGCTGAGAACTGTCTTTAACTCCAGTTCCAGGAGAATCCGAAACCCTCTTCTGACCTCCGTCGCATTGCACGACACAGTACACCAACCTACATGCAGACAGTACATTCATACACACAAAAAATAAATAGTTAAAATAAATAAAAATATCCATCAGACTCTTCCTACCACAGAGATACATGTACAGCTATGTTTATTACAGCTCTCTTCACAATAGCGAAGAGCTGGAACCAACCCAAATGCCCCTCAACCAATGAGTGGATAGAGAAAATGTGGTACATCTACACAATGGAGTTCTATGCAGCAGTAAAGAAAGATGACATCGGGCTGGAGAGATGGCCTAGCGGTTAAGAGCACCAACTGCTCTTGCAGAGGACCGGGGTTCGATCCCCAGCACCCACATGGCGGCTGAGAACCGTCTGTAACTCCAGTTCCAGGGGAATCCGACACCCTTTTCTGACCTCCGAGGCATTGCATGACATGAGTGCACAAACCTACATGCAGACAGTACATTCATACACATAAATAAATAAAATTTAAAAAAAAGAAAACAAAAGAAAGATGACATCATGAAATTTGGAGGTAAATGGATGGAACTAGAAGATTTTATGCTAAGTGAAGTAACACAAGCCCAGAAAAAAAAAAGATGAATGGTATCCCTTATCTGTAGATGCTAGTACCAAGTACCTAGTTGTAAGATAAACTGAACAACGTTAATGTTATATTTCTCATGATCTAAAAACAACTATGCTCTTGCAATGTGGATCCCTAAACAGGTTCTAGAGCTGACCTAACATTTATTTTCAGACCTTAGATTTTTGCTGCATGATGGAGGGTATGTGTGCATCTTTTAGAGTATTATGGGATTAAAATGGAAAGATGCAAATCAAGAAATATGCTATGGAAATAACATATAGTTTGTTTCCAAAAGATATAATCTTAATATAGGTGTAATAGGCTGGTACAACTTAGCCTTTCTGGGTGCTTAATGACTGTGTGGATAGCTTTAGTGTCAACTTGACACACCTGGGTTGAGGGAGCCTCAGTTGGGGAATTGGCTCCATTGGACTGGCCTGTAGTCATGTCTGTGGAGTATTGTCTTGATTGTTGGGCAATGTGGGAGGGCTCAGCCCACTATGGGTGGCGCCACCTCTAGGCAGGTTGTTGTGTACCGTATAAGAGGTCAGGCTGGGCATGGGCATGGGCCAGGGGACCAAGCCAGTAAGCAGCATTCCTCCATGGCCTGTGCTTCAGCTCTTGCCTCCAGGTTCCTGCCTTGGGCTCCCTGAGTGATGAACTGTGACCAGGAGATGTGAGCTGAATAAACCCTTTCCTCCCCAAGTTGGTGTCAGTCAGAGTGTTTTGTCACAGCAATGGAAGAGAAACTAAAACACAGACCATACTTAACACTTATACCAATTCGGCCAAGGGACCTAAGGGATAACTTTGTTCCTTGCCCTCAGAGCTCAACCAAGTCTTAGGGGATTATGCATGGGGCATCTCTTGAAATGTCCTGCAAATGTGGGTCACCAGCCTTGCTGTTCAGGGAGGTCTTGGAGAGCCACTGATGGGACCTCAGCCAGTGTCCAGTGTGTAAAGAGGAAAGTCTGCTCATGCTTCAGAAAAGGAAGCCTGGTCTAGCAAGACCTGCTTTAGTCCTCGAGTGGATGCAACTGGTGAATGAAAAGCTGAAAGGAGCAAGAGGCTCCCATCCTTCCCCCCCCAAAAAAAACCCCTAGAGACACCTGAGGACCAGATCCCCAACTGACCTTGAGAAAACAAAAACCTTGGTTAATCTGGGCTAACTGTGTGGCCTTAAGCATCCAAAAGGAAAGTACAACCAGATACAAATAATCAGTAAGACCAGAGAAACTGTACTGCAGACACAGAACTTGAGATCTTAGCAAAAAAGACGAAAAGAATAAAGAGAGAGTACTGTTGTTTGGCCTATCTCCAATTCTTACTAGCAAGTGCATCTACTCTGTGGCTGCCACCACTTTTGGCACTCCTCAAAGGCATAACACAGCTTTTTTTTTTTTATTTATTTATTTACTTTGGGGGGGCGGGGTATACTGAGACAAGGTCTCACTATTTACCTCAGGCTGAGCTGGGACACGAGATCTGTGGGCCGTAGTTATCAGAAGGTAGAGATCACATTGAGCTTCTGACTGACTTTACTTCCTAATACTACTCTAAGCATCTTTCAAAGCTGTAGGGCTGGGGTCTGGGGTGGGGGATCTGGGGGGAGAAGTGGTGCTATAGTACTTGTCAGCATGAGTCCTCAGCACACCACCATATACTCTGAAACATGGAAAGGAGACTTGGAAGCTGAGTACATGGCTCAGCTGGCAGAACACTTGTCCAGTGTGCAAAGTCCTAGGTTCCATTCTCAGCACCACAAAATTGTGTCTGGTGGTGCTGATCTGTAGTTTCATTACTTGGATATGAAGATAGGAGGATCAGATGTTCAAAGGACTATCCTCAGCTACATAGAGAAGTTAAGGCCAGCCTGGGCTACATGAAGGGAGTGAGGAAGAAAGAGAAGGACAGACTGAGGAGAAAAAAGTAAATCTATTCTTGGGTATTCTTCCTTTGGAATCCCTCTCAATCCCAGGAGTTCTCACTTTTCCATAATAAATCTATTTTTACTACAAAAAAAAAAAACTTTCTTTACTAAGAAATCTATCTTTGCTAAAAGACAAGACAACAATTTAAAAATATTTCTTATTGAAACTAGCAAGGACTGGGGCAGAGAGATGGTTCAACAGTTAAGAGAACTGGCTGCTCTTACAGACAACCCTGGTTCAGTTCTCAGCAACCATATTGGATGGCTCACAACTGTGTGTTGCTCAAGCTCCAGGGATCTAATGTCCTCTTCTGGCTTCTGTGGATATTGCACATACATGGTACACTTACATACATCAGATAAACACCCATATGCACAAAATAAAAAAAAAATGAATTAAAAAATATATATGCTAGCTGGGACCAGGTGTAATAACACAGACCTGTAATCCTAGCATTATGGAGAGACTAAGGCAGGAAGATTAGAAAGTTCAAGGTCAGCCTCACCAACTTAGGGGGACCCTTCCTCAAAATGTATTGACAGTGCTAAAGAAATGGCACAACAGTTAAGAGAACATATTGTTCTTGCAGAGAACCCAGTCTATTCCCAGAACCCATGTTGGGCACTCAACAACTGCCTATAACTCCAGGGGATTTCAATGTCTCGGGCCTACAAAGACACTTGCACTCATGCATTCATAATAGCATTAGCAATAAAAGTAAATCCTTGCAAAGGGGGGGGAATGCATGCCTTTAATCCTAGTACTCAGGAGGCAGAGGCAGGTGAATCTTTGTGAGTTCAAGGCCAGCCTGGTCTACAGAGCAAGTTCCAGGACAGCTGGGGCTACGGGGAGACCCTGTCTCGAAAAGACCAAAAGAAAAAAAACAAAAAACAAAAACAAAAAACGTAAATCCTTAGGGGATGGAGAAATGGTTCAGCGGTTTTGTTCTTCTACAGGATAAGGGTTGGATTCCTAGCACCCACATATTAGCTAACAACAGTCTGTAACTCCAGTTCCAGGGGATATGATGCCCTCTTCTGGCCTCTATGGGCATTGTACATATATGATGCACTTATATACCCCATGCAGGAAAAACACGTACATAAAATAAAACTAAATAAAAAAAAAAGTAAATCCTGCGGGACATGGTAGTGCATTTCTTTGATCTCAACACTTGAGAGCAGAGGCAGGGAGACCACTGAGAATTCTAGGCCCATGTGTTCTACATAGCAAATTACAAGCCAGCCAGAGCTACACAGTGAGACCTTGTCTCAAAAAACCATGAATAGCCAGTCTACATAGTGAGTTCTGGGCCGGCTGGGGCTACAGAAAGACCCTGTCTCAGGGCTGGAGAGATAGCCTAGTGGTTAAGAGCACCGACTGCTCGTGCAGAGGACCCGGGCTCGATCCCCAGCACCCACATGGCAGCTGAGAACCATCTGTAACTCCAATTCCAGGAGAACTCCAGTTCCAGGGGAATCTAACACCCTCTTCTGACCTCCGTGGCATTGCACGACATGGGTGCACAAACCTGCATGCAGACAGTACATTCATACACATAGAAAATTAAAAAAAATAAAAAATAAAATAAAATAAAGATCCTGTCTCAAAAAGAGAAAAAAAAAAAACCAAAAATAAATGAAACGAACAACAACAAAAAAACTCCACACAAAAAAACGCAACAACAACAAAAAAAACCCACACATACACAAGAGCCAGGTATGGGAGCACACGCCTTTAATCCCAGCACTCGGGAGGCAGAAGGAGGATCTCTATGAATTCAAGGCCAGCCTGGTCTATATAGTGAGTTCCAGGCCAGCTGGGGCTACAGGGAGACCC
>VZQC01005960.1:1245891-1260466 GCA_009823505.1 Rhizomys pruinosus
CTGGGCATGGTGGCACGTGCCTTTAACCCTAGCACTTGGGAGGCAGAGGCAGGTGGATCTTTGTGAGTTCAAAGCCAGCCTGGTCTACAGAGTGAGTTCCAGGTCAGCTGGCTACAGGGAGACCATGTCTCAAAATGAAAAAAAAAAAAAAAAAAACACTCTTGCAGAAGACCCAGGTTCAATTCCCAGCATCCACATGGTGTCTAACAACCATCTGTAACTCCAGTTTCAGGGGATCCAACACCCTCTTCTGACCTCCATGGGCATTGGATGACATAGATGCACTTACATTCATACAGGCAATACACTCATATGTATAAAAAAATACTAAATTTACAAGATACAGAATCCATCCTTAACTTTCCTTCTAGGGTCATTTCCGTTAAATTAGCTTAGCATCACACCCAAACTGAACCTTGACAATCCAGACCCAGGGAAATGTCCTCCAGGGAGGAGCCACCCTTCCTGTACAGTACAGAAGTTTGTTTCTCCCTATGATAGACAGTGGGGGTGGCGTGGCTGGGCTGGGCGAAGCTGCTTCTCCCAGGATGGGTAGATGGCTCCTCTATAATAGAGCATGCTGTTCTCTTTAGAAAACATATTCTGGTACTCTGGTATGAGCACGAAGCCTCAGCAAAAGAAACAATACATAAAGTTTTGGGGGTTTTTTGTTTTGGTCTTTTTGAGACAGGGTTTCCCTGTAGCCCCACCTGGCTTGGAACTTGCTATGTAGAGCAGGCTGGCCTTGAACTCAGAGATCCTGCTGCCTCTGCCTCTGCCTCTGCCTCTGCCTCTTGAGTGCTGGGATTAAAGATGTGCGCCACTACCCCCAGCCTACAACACATAAAGTATTAACTAGAAATTGAAATCTTTGTAAAATGGTACACAGCTGCTGTGGAGAACAGTTCCTGAAGAACTCAAGCACAGAATTACAGCATTCAGCCACTGCACAAAGCAGGGCTGAAGCGTCATATGAACTCCAACACCAAAACTCCAGTAATGTGAGACACATGTAGATGAAAAGGTAATCTTTTCTTTCTTTTCTTTTCTTTTTTTTTTTTTCTTTTTTCTTTGAGACAGGGTATCACTATGCAGCCCTGACTGGCCTGGAACTCCTTATGTAGATTATCAGGCTGCCCTTGATCTGAGATCTGCCTGACTCTGCCTCTACGGAAATTAAAGGTGTATGCCACCACGTCCTGCATTATTCAGTCTTAAAATGGAGAACATCGGGCTGGGGCTGGGGTTGGGGCTGAGTGTGTGGGCATGCATGAAGCCCTAATTTGATCCCTAGTACTGTGTGACCCAGCTATGGTAGAGCATACCTGTAATCTTGGGAGGTGGAGGCAGAAGGATCAGGAGTTCACAGCCATCTTAGAATCCACAGTAAATTCAAGTGCAGCCTTAGATACATGATACCCTGTCTCAAAACAAAAGAGCCAGGCGTGGTAGCCCACTCCTTCAGTGCCAGCACTCAGGGGCAGAGACAGGCGGATCTCCCTAACTTCCAGGCCAGGGCTACACAGTGAGACCTTGCCTCAATTTTAATTTAAAAAAAAAAAAATTTTTTTTTTTTTTTAAAGAGAGTGTCTCTCTATAGCGTCGGCTGCCCTGGAGCACACTTTGTAGACCAGGCTAGCCTCAATCTCAGAGATCCACCTGCCTCTGCCTCCTGAGTGCTGGGACAAAGATGTGTACACCATACCTGGCTAGAAGGAGATTCTGATCCATGCTGCAACACAGGTGAACCTTTGAGAACACTCCAAGTGAGATAGATTAGATACAAAGGACAAACACTGTGTGGCTCCATTCCCATACAGGACTAGAGAAATCAAATGCAGACACAAAGTAGAAGGCTAGAAGGAGCAAGCGGGAACAGAGGGTACAGGCTGACTGAAAAGAACAGTCTTCAGCAGCCATGGTGACAGTTCCACAGGGCACAAATATGAGGAGTTCAATACTTGCGAAACACTTGCAGTTGAAATTTTTATAATACTATTTTGCCAAGGTAAATTAAAAAACAAAAATATACCATGCACTACTAGTGTGTGGTAGGTTGGTGCACATGACACTCAGAGGTAAAATATAAGGCAAACATTTCAAAACTTGATTTTTCTATAAATAGTAAGCAAATATGCCTGTTAAAATTATCCCTCCTAATTTAAATTGATTCTGTTTTAAGCAATAGACATATCATAAAATGAACTTAAGGACGGCTGAAAGTTAAGTAGAAACATGAAAGGAAATTTTATTGGTTTATTTTGAGGCAAGGTCTCATTATGTAGACCAAGGTGGCCTGAAACTCACAGAAATCCACCTGCCTCTGCTTCTGCCTCCCGGCTAGAATTGAAGGTGACACCACCATGCCTTGCACTAATGGAAATTATGACCACCACATGTCATAATCTAGAACCCCAGATGTCTTCAGCAAAGCCTCAGCACTCCAGTAAGACTTGCAGGGCTGTGAGCTTTGAGCTGTGAGCATGCAAACCCATTTGCCTAAATATACCAGTGAGTTCTTTCTTCACTCCTGGAAAATAGATTCTCGCTATTAAATCTGGGATCTGGCTCTGCTAGTTGTGACCCCAAGAGCCTAAGCTGAGGTTCCCACAAGCACTGACTTATACCCATACCCACAGGAGAAAATTCTGTGCTGAAACCCCAGCACCTGTGACCATTACCCCCCACCCCCACCTCTATGAACAAATACAAATATGGTGAAGTTAGTGTACACAAAAGCAGGATCTCTCAGAGCCTGGGCCACATCTGTGCTCTCAGATAAGGCCGAGCAAACATGGAGTATAGACAGAGAGGTGAAGTGAATGTACTTCCACAAGCACAGAAGCACGAGCATTCACTTATTATCCTGTTGTTACTTTTGCACAGTCATCTCTCTTCCTTTTTGTGTGTGTTTTTGAGACAGGGTCTTCCTGAACTCACTATGCAGACAAGGCTGGCCTTGAACTCACAAGAGATCTACCTGCCTCTGCCTCCCTAGTGCTGGGATTACAGGCATATGCCACCACACCCGGCACATTATCTTTCTTTTTGGTCTTTTTGAGACAGGGTCTCCCTTTAGTCCCAGCTGGCCTGGAGCTCACAGAAATACGCCTGCCTCTGCCTCCAATGCTGGGATTACAGACATGTGCCACCACACCCAGCTTATTATCTCTTCTTAAGTTTGCTTTTTAAATTTCCCAGCAAGGTGGAAACCCTGATGTTCTGTTCTCATTGTACACACATGGGCTCTTTCAAGACCAGGACGACCTAACATGAGTCAGAACAGGATACTGAGATGATGCTCTACCCAGCAGGGCCCCAAGTTTCACCTGTCATAGAAACACCATGGTCACCAAATGGTGCTTAAGAAATGGGAAACTCGGGGGCTGGAGAGATGGCCTAGCTCTTACAGAGGACCCGGGTTCGATCCCCAGCACCCACATAGCGGCCGAGAACTGTCTGAAACTCCAATTCCAGGAGAACTCCAGTTCCAGGGGAATCCAACGCCCTCTTCTGACCTCCGCAGCATTGCACGACATGGGTGCACAAACTTGCATGCAGACAGTACATTGATACACATACTGAAATAAATAAATGCCGGGCATGGTGGCGCCTTTAATCCTAGCACTTGGGAGGCAGAGACACTCAGATCTCTGTGAGTTCGAGGCCAGCCTGGTCTACAGAGTGAGCTCCAGGACAGCAAGAGCTACAGGGAGACCCTGTCTCAAAAAGACCAAAAAAAAAAAAAAAAAAAAAAGGAAATGGGAAACTCAACTGATGAGTGGATAGAGAAAACGTGGTACATCTACACGATGGAGTTCTATGCAGCAGTAAAGAAAGACGATATCATGAGCTTTGCAGGAAAATGGCTGGAGCTAGAGGACATCATGCTGAGTGAAGTAACACAGTCCCAGAAAAACAAACGACGAATGGTATCCTTCATCTGTGGATGCTAGTGCCAATTACCCAGTTGTAAGTATTTCTTGTGTATGGCCCCCTGGAACTTTTGTCCAAAGCAGTTGGGAGTGATGCATATTGGAAACAACAACAACAACAACAACAGAAAGGGCTGCATTGAAGAACTGACTGAAACGATGAACTTCTGCTCAAAACAGTCAACTTCCTCATGGAGAATATTGAGAAAGACTGAGAAAGAGATGAAAGGCATTTTTGGCAGAATGCATGACCTCTGGTGGGAATGGGGGGGGGACACATGGGTCTAGATTGTTAAAAAAAAATAAAAATAAATTTATTAAAAAAAAAAAAAGAAATGGGAAACATGGCTGGGTGTGGTAGCACACACCTTTAATCCTAGCACTCAGTACTCAGAAGGCAGAAGCAGGCAGATCTCTTTGAGTTCCACACCAGCCTGGTCTACATAGTGAGTTCCAAGCCAGCCACAACTCCACAGGAAGACCCTGTCTCAAAAAAGAGAAAAGAAATGGGAGACACGATGAAGATACACTGTATGTATATGGGACTGTCTCAAGTAATTAATCAAAATATACTTTAAAAAAGGGGGAGGAAGAGACCAATTCCACTCCCACCAACAGCCCACAGGTGTCAGGACCCACTTGTGCTCAATCTCACTAATAGAACTCTCAAGGACAACAAAGCAGATGATGGAAGATGCTGTGGAGGTAACCATGGACGTAACAGAGTCCAGCTGGACTTGATGGGAGAGAAGACTTGTCAAGTACTCAGCACCACCTTGGTAGCCCGCCCTTGGCCACCCAGAGACCACACCTCTGGATAGTCATCCTCTATGGCCATTTACAGATCCCCTAGCCTTGAAACTGCCCCCTCCCTTTTCCAGAAAGAAATTGCAGAATTCAGGACTGTCCCTAGGTACTACTGCATCTAGAAACAAAAAGGTTTAGTCAGCCTCCTATTTCTCCCCCCCCACCTCCTATTTCTGACTTTTCATGAATCCCTTCAATCTGAGGCCCTGGGTTCCATTCCAGTAGTACTAGAGGGAAAAAAAATGTGGTGAGAATTCAAACGGGTAGCCCAACATCAGACCTCTGGTTCCTGGAGGGGTACAGAGGGGCACTGCTTTCCAATGTGCATGTTCTTGACATGGAGGCAGGGTGGGAAGGGAAGAGACTGTCCCTCCAGAGAGGTGTTGTCCAGTGTGGGAGCCAGCAGTGACATGAAGTTACACCCAAGCTAAGACAAAATAAAAATCCAGTTCCTCAGGACCACTAGCCACATTCAAGTATGCAGTATCCACTACACCAAGATACAGACCACTTTCGTCATCAGAGAAATTCCTGCAGACTGCTAGAGAGCAAAGTGTGCTGAGTAAACTTATTTCTGTTCTCTGGCCCCCAGAGCCACAGTGGAGGCAGCTGCAGTTAAGAGAATCTGTTAGGGAGGGAGAAGCAAGCACCTCATCATGAGAGGCTTCTTCACTGTCCAGCTCCCCGGTCACTAACACCTCACAATGCATACAGAACAGGGAACCAGCAGGCTGCCTGAGCAAAGGAACACAAATACAGCATGTTGGACACCAGAGCCACAATCTCAGGAGAAGCTGATAAAATGCTGAGGAGCCTAAAGGGCTGGGGGTAGAAGCTCAGTGCTGCCCTCAGACTAGAGGTCTCTCCTCACTTGCCATGCTACAGTACACAGTCTCACAGAGCCAGTTCCCTGAGATCTCCATAGCAGTCTGGCAAGTACTATCATGGACTCCACATCTTAGTCTTTTTGTATGTGTGTGTGTATGTGTGTGTGTGTGTGTGTCTGTCTGTCTGTCTTTTTTTCGAAACAGGGTCTCTCTTGTAGCCCCAGCTGTCCTGGAACTCACTATGAAGATCAGGCCAGCCTTGATCTCACAGACACCCACCTGCCTCTGCCTTCCAAGTGCTGGGACTAAAGGCGTTCACCACCACGCCCGGCAGTCCAAAGCCTTTTTATTACAAGTTTTTAGTCTCTGTGTATGTACAGTGTATGTGCAGTGCCCACTGAGGCCAAAAGAGTGATTCCCTGAAACTGGAGTTACAGGTGGTTGTGAGATGCACGACATGGGTGCTGGGAACTGACCTCAGGTCCTCTAAAAGAACCCCAAGTGCTCTTATATGCTGAGCCCTCTTTCCACCCCCCATCCTGTCAAAATTTTTACATTGCTACAAGCATACTAACACCATCATTCATCAACATTTTGGAGAGCTGGACTGCTTTCTAAAGCAACTTCTGTTTAGGTTCTGTTACTAATATGATGGCTGTTTATTTGACTAAACCAATCATTCCCAATCCTTTTCCTTCCTTTTGATTCTGATGAGTTATGGTGGTGTAACTCCCTAATTATTTAATTCTGGGCTTTAAATTTTTTATTTATTTTGTGTGGGGAGGGGGATATGCCACAGCAGATGGAGTCAGAGGACAACCTTGAGGAGTTGGTTCTCTTCTTCCACCATATAGGTCCTAGGGGTAAACTCAGGTTGTCAGGCTTAGCAGCAAGTGCCTCTACCCACTGAGCTGTCTTGCAGACCTAATTCTGTGCTGTTCAGTGCAACATTATTTTTGTTGTAAGCAATTTTATTTTTTTATTTATTTTTCATGTGTATGAATGTCTGCATGTAGGTTTGTGCACCCGTGTCGTGCAATGCCGCAAAGTCAGAAGAGGGTGTCGGGTTCCCCTGGAACTGGAGTTAAAGCCATCATGAGGGTGCTGGGGATCAAACCCGGGTCCTCTGCAAGAGCAGTCAGTGCTCTTAACCACTAGGCCATCTCTCCAGCCCCAGCAATTTTATTTTAATTTAAGACAATCACATACTATTGCACTTTATTTTTGCTCATTCTTACAGATATCCCCCTCTGTCTGAAGTTAACCCTTCAGCAATTCTAGTGACAATTCTGCTTCTGTTTCATCAAAGTTCTAGTTTCTTGAGAGTATTTCACTGAAATGAACACACTGAGGTCACTTCCTTTTTTGGAGTCATCGAATTTTTTGAGAGGCCACTGGGCCTCTTTGGAAGACAGCCAACACTGTTCTCTGCTGACTCCTAGGGCATTTTGTCTTTTGTTCTCCAAGCTCCACTGTCTAGGGCCGACTGCAGGCTGCGGGGCCTCTTCACACTCCGCCCATGCTCTCCATTCTGTCATCTCTGGGCCCTTCACACTCTGCCCGTGCTCTCCATTCTATCATTCTCTGGGCCCTTCACACTCTGCCCGTGCTCTCCATTCTATCATCTCTGGGCCCTTCACACTCTGCCATGCTCTCCATTCTATCATCTCTGGGCCCTTCACACTCCGCCCATGCTCTCCATTCTATCATCTCTGGGCCCTTCACACTCTGCCATGCTCTCCATTCTATCATGTCTGGGCCCTTCACACTCTGCCCGTGCTCTCCATTCTATCATCTCTGGGGCCTTCACACTCTGCCATGCTCTCCATTCTATCATTCTCTGGACCCTTCACACTCCGCCCATGCTCTCCATTCTGTCATCTCTGGGCCCTTCACACTCTGCCCATGCTCTCCATTCTATCATCTCTGGACCCTTCACACTCTGCCCGTCCTCGCCCACTCTATCATTCTCTCCTGCCACCTTGTCACTTCTCATTTTTCCTCTCTCTAGGGAATTCTATTCTTTTGGCCTTCCTTCTATTTTACTAATACTTTCTTTGTGTTACTCTGGCTAAAATCCAGGCTTTAATTTTTGTTTAGAATTTTCACTTGTGGGGCTGAAGAGATGGCCTAGCAGTTAAGAGCACCGACTGCTCTTACAGAGGACCCAGGTTCGATTCCCAGCACCCACGTGGTGGCTGAGAGCCATCTGTAACTCCAGTTCCAGGGGAATCTGACACCCTCTTCTGACCTCCACAGCACTGCACAACACGGGTGCACAAACCTGCATGCAGACAGTACATTCATACACATATGAAAATAAATTTTTAAAAATTTTTAAAAAATTTAGAGTTTTCACTTGTAATGCTGGGCATGGTGGCACACATTTACCCCAGCACTTGGAAGGCAGAAGGCAAGGCAGAGTTTGAGGCCAGCCTGGTCTAAATATCAAGTCCCAGACCAGGAAAAAAAAAAAGAATTTTCATTTGTAGGATTTCTATTTGCTGCTATGTCACATTTCATGGTTTCCCTCAAGCCTAAGATGACAGCTGAATGTTTCTAGTAATTCAAATATCTCAAGCTGCTGGGCATGGTGGCACATGCCTGTAGTCCCAGCACTCAGGAGGCAAAGGCAGGTGCATCTGTGAGATCAAGTCTAGCCTGCCCTGCATATCAAGTTCAGGGCCAGCTGGGGCTACAGAGAGACCCTGTCTCAAGAAAAAACACCCCTCAAATCTATTTCTGCTGGCTCCTGCTCACATCCCCAATGCTTAAGCCCTTGTTTATCTAATTATCTTTCTTCTTGTGTGTAGTTTACACTAATTCTTAAATTTTTATTATACCTTGAGGTCAGAATGAAGCAGTTTCTGAATAACCAAAGTCCTTGACTAGATACTCTGACCTACAAACAAGGCTTCTCAGTCACCCATACCCATTGGGGCATTACACTGCCAAGGGGAACAGTCTTCTTACCAATGAGTTTAGTGCAGGTTTTGATTTCTGACCTTCTTACACCCAAAGAGCTTTCAAAACAAAGACCGTGGTAAGCAGTTCCATTTCTATTGCTGGAGCTCTCATTCCTTGTGATGCTTGTTTTGTGCTAGAGACTGAATCCTGGGCCTTCTGTATGCTAAGTGGACAGATCATCACTGACCTGCACCCCTTCCTCCAGTCCTCTGAATCCTGGGCCTTCTGTATGCTAAGTGGACAGAGTATCATTGACCTGCACCCCTTCCTCCAGTCCTCTGAATGCCTCTCCAATGCTAACAGGTTCCTATATATTTTAAGGATTTTTTTTTTTTTTTTTTTTGTCTTTTCCAGACAGGATCTCCCTGTAGCCCCAGCTGTCCTGGAACTCGCTATATAGACCAGGCTGGCCTTGAACTCACAAAGATCCGCCTGCCTCTGCCTCCCAAGTGCTAAGATTAAAGGAATGCACCACCACACCCGGCTTGGAAGACTCATTCTTTCCCTAGGATTTAGGTTCTTTCCTAGTTAAAGCAAGAACTTTCACTTTCTCATCTCAGGGGAGCAGTTTGCAGCTTCTCCTGGACATCCAGACAGGGCACTGTGCACCTCGGCAGGGCACAAAACCCCTAAGCTACCACCCGGCATCTGAGACTGAGCTGCCTGTACCAAGCAAGAGGCCAGGATGATGTAGAAGCCACTCTGGCCTGCCTGATCTTTCCCAAGTATTCAACTGCTCTCATGTTTCCATGAGTTATTGCTAAGATTCAACTCAACATGAACCTCAGTGGCAATCATGTCTCATGTTTCTAGTCAGCTAGAGTCTAACAGATGGAGCCTTCCTTCATCTCTGAAAACAGTCCAGGCCATTCTTTGAAAGTAGGTCATGTTTCTCAGACCCTTTCCAGGGGCTAGCAGTTTACCTGTGTCCTTGCAACTCTGATCTACTCCATCTCCAAACAAGCCAATCGTTAATTCCATGTACACTTTTTGTCTGACTATATTTGTGCTTCAATTTATTGATACTTGCTATTAATACAAACCACACCAAAAAAAATAAAGTTTTTATACTGAGTCAAAGGACAGTGCTCTTGAGGATACTGAGGAACTGCCATCACTAACAAAAACAGGTTCTATTAATATGACCATGCTATGCTCTAAAATACTACCTTCTTTATTTTTTATAAACAGAGTGGTTTTTATTTTTTTACTTATTTATTTTTTGGTCTTCTTGAGACAGCATCTCCCTTTAATCCCAGCTGTCCTGGAGCTCCCTATGTAGATAGACCAGGCTGGCCTTGAACTCACAGAGATCTGCCTGTCTCTGCCACCCAAGTGCTGGGATTAAAGGCATGTGCCACCATGCCCCGCAAAATACTACCTTTTTAAAAAAATATTTTATAGGGCTGGAGAGATGGCCTAGCAGTTAAGAGCACCAACTGCTCTTGCAGAGGACCCGGGTTCGATCCCCAGTGCCCACATGGCGGCTAAGAACTGTCTGTAACTCCAATTCCAGGAGAACTCCAGTTCCAGGGGAATCCGAGACCCTCTTCTGACCTCTGCAGCATTGCACAACATGGGTGCACAAACCTGCATGCAGACAGTACATTCATACAGATACAAAAATAAATAAAAATTTAAAAATATATATATTTTATGTGAGTTCAAGGCCAGCCTGGTCTACATAGGGAGCTGCAGGATAGCCTGAGCTACAGGGAGACCTTATCTCAAGAAGACCAAAAAATATTTATTTTTATTTTATATGTATGAATATATGCCTGCTGCATGCAAGTGTGCCCTGCAGAGGTCAGAAGAGGGTGTCAAATCCCCTGGAACTGGAGTTAAGAACAGTTGTTAACAGCCATGTGGGTGCTGGAATTCAAACCCAGGTCTTCTGCAAGATCAGCCAGTGCTCTTAACCACTGAGCCATCTGTCCAGGCCCTCAAAACACTTTCTACTTTATTACTATTTTTTTTTTATATTTCAGCTTTAAAACAAGCTTCAGATCAGAGTGGTAAAGTTCCCACCATGTTCATCTTTGGTTTATATTTTTACATTCATACCTTTTTCCCCATGTCATCTTCAGCAAGCACCTATCACAGGGGAAAATTACCCAATTTCAGTTCAAGCTCTTTGTCCTTTTCATAAATGAATAAGCCCAACCCAGAATCATTAGCTGTCTTGCTAAGGTTACACAGCATTAATTTATAACAAGCAACTAGAACCCACATCTCCAATTCCAAATTGCCTATTTCATGCACAATAATATCAAAGGCAGGTTTCAAAAACAGAATGAACCCAAGGAGAAATAAACCAGCAAGTGGGCTGTGGCTGTAAGCAGTTTCTAGGCCAAAACTTACCTGCCTCTGGCCCTAAGCACAGACCTACATCTTTTTTTTTTTTTTTAATTTTATTTATTTCTGTATGTGTATGAATGTACTGTCTGCATGCAGGTTTGTGCACCCGTGTCGTGCAATGCCGCGGAGGTCAGAAGAGGGTCTCGGATTCCCCTGGAACTGGAGTTCTCCTGGAATTGGAGTTTCAGACGGTTTTCAGCCGCCATGTGGGTGCTGGGGATCGAACCTGGGTCCTCTGTAAGAGCGGTCGGCGCTCTTAACCGCTAGGCCATCTCTCCAGCCCCAGACCTACATCTTTTTATCCAAAGGTCACAGTGGACAGTTGAAGTGCTTTACCACACTGACATAATCGTATTATTTATTGTTTTTATTTATTATTTTTTATGAGTATGAGTGTACTGTCTGCACGTAGGTTGGTGTACTCGTGTCTTGCAACGCCGTGGAGGTCAGAAGAGGGTGTTGGATTCCCCTGCAACTGGAGTTAAAGATGGTTCTCAGCCGCCATGTGGGTGCTGGGAATCGAACCCAGGTCCTCTGCAAGAGCAGTCGGCGCTCTTAACCGCTAGGCTATCTCTCCAGCCCCTATTTTATTTATTATGTGTATGAGTGTACTGTTGGCATGTAGTTCTGTGCACCCGTGTCGTGCAATGCCGCGGAGGTCAGAAGAGGGTGTCGGATTCCCCTGGAACTTGAGTTAGAGATGGTTCTTAGCCTCCACGTGGGTGCTGGGAATTGAACCCGGGTCCTCTGCAAGAGCAGTCGGTGCTCTTAACCACTGAGCCATCTCTCCAGCCCCGACATAATCATATTTTATTGAGGACAGATAACTCAGTTCAAAGGAAAAAATACAAACAAGACTAATGATACAGGTGGAGAGATACTGTGATCACAGGAAGTGGAGCAACAGCTACAAGCTCACACAGTGTTAATTTACTAAACCCTGTGCACACCACCTAGACTAAGGACCCACTCTCAGGAGACGGCTCTAAACTGCACAGAAACGTCATTATTTCATCTGGTGCCCAAGTTTTGCTGACTGCTACAGTTCCTGACTTATTTTTACCTGCCATAAGCTGTCATTACTTGCTATTTACTGAGATGTGGTGAGATGAATTTCCAGACTGCAAAAATCAAGAGCTTTCCTAATTCAGTCTCACACTAGAGTAGCCATCACAGTGCTGACGGCTCTGAAATGGCTGCTAGGCTACCAGAAGGCAGACAGGAGGTCCAGTTCTGCATTGCTGCACAGGCTCCATGGGCTTGGAGGTAAAGACAGGAAGGGGTCTCACTAGGAAAGGACAGCCTGCCCTCCATACTGCAGCTGGGCTTGATGGCCCTTGGGTGCTTGTTTCCCTGGCTGGCAATCAGGATTGGCTATCAGCTGCCCAACACTGTGGTATCTTCTGTCTTCTTTCTTTGGGGGGGGGGCGATTAATAGAGACAGGGTTTCCATGTAGCCTAGCTGGCCTGGAACCACGTAGACCAGGCTGGTCTCAATCTCCTAAAAGCATGAGCCACCATGCCAGACCAAATAAAAGAAGGTATTTTTTTTTTATCTTCATATGTGTATGAATGTACTGTCTGCATGTAGGTTTGTGCACCCGTGTCGTGCAATGCCTCAGGGGTCAGAAGAGGGTGTCGGATTCCCCTGGGACTGGAGTTAAAGACGGTTCTCATCCACCATGTGGTTGCTGGGGATCAAACCCAGGTCTTCTGTAAGAGCAGTCAGTGCTCTTAACCGCTAGGCCATCTCTCCAGCCCCAAAAAGGTATTTCTTTTAAAATGGTGAGTGCACAGAAGAAGTTAAACTCCATCTTCTAAGTTTTATCCAAAAATGGTGTCTATGATAAACTACTTATGGCTTCAGAATGGCCATATCGCAACCAGCTGAAGCTCTGTCATCCCATACTGTATTCCATCAATATCTTAAGCCACCAAAAACCTCCCTACCCATGAAATCAAAGTCACGTGACAAATACCACATGTTCCCTACTGCCACCGGGCACTGACATCCAAAAGTTCCAACCCTCAGCAGGTGGTGGACTCAACCCTCCAACTCGAGCCCACTTAACACTATTTTTTTTTTTTTGTCTTTTCGAGGCAGGGTCTGCCTGTAGCCCCAGCTGTCCTGGAACTCACTTTGTAGACCAGGCTGGCCTGGAACTCACAGAGATCTGCCTGCCTCTGCCTCCTGAGTGCTAGGATTAAGGGCATGTGCCGCCATGCCTGGCAACACAGTTTTTATCTATTTTTTTATTTTTTTTAAAGTGAAATTTTTTAAATTTATTTATATTTTTTTTATCAAATCTAGACCCGTGTCCACCCCATTCCTCCACCCCTCCAGAACTCATGCGTTCTGCCAAACATGCTATTCATCTCTTTTTCAGTCTTTCTCAATATTTTCCATGGGGAAGTTGACTGTTTTGAGCAGAAGTTCACTGTTTCAGTCAGTTTTTTTTCTTTTTTTATTAATTTTATTTATTTCTGTATGTGTATGAATGTACTGTCTGCATGCAAGTTTGTGCACCCATGTCGTGCAATGCCGCGGAGGTCAGAAGAGGGTGTCGGATTCCCCTGGAACTGGAGTTCTCCTGGAATTGGAGTTTCAGACGGTTCTTGGCCACCATGTGGGTGCTGGGGATCAAACCCGGGTCCTCTGCAAGAGCAGTCGATGCTCTTAACCGCTAGGCCATCTCTCCAGCCCTCAGTCAGTTCTTTGATGCAGTCCTTTCTGTTGTTTGTTGTTGCTGTTTCCAATATGCATCACTCCCAACTGCTTTGGACAAAAGCTCAAGAGGTCATGCACAGGAAATACAACGGATAATTGGCACTAGCATCCACAGATGAGGGATACCATTCTTCATTTGTTTTTCTGGGACTGTGTTACTTCACTCAGTATGATGTCCTCTAGCTCCAGCCATTTTCCTGCAAAGCTCATGATGTCATCTTTCTTTACTGCTGCATAGAACTCCATTGTGCAGATGTCCCACATTTTTTTTCACATAAATTTATTTTTATTTTTTTAACAAATCTAGACCCATGTTCCCGCCCATTCCCCCACCCCACAAGAGCTCATGCATTCTGCCAAACATGCGTTTCATCCCCCTCTCAGTCTTTCTCAATATTCTCCATGAGCAAGTTGACTGTTTTGAGCAGAAGTTCGATGTTTCAGTCAGTTCTGTGATGCAGTCCGTTCTCTTGTTGTTGTTGTTGTTGTTGTTTACAACATGCATTACACCCAACTGCTTTGAACAAAAGCTCAGGGGGCCCTACACAAGAAATACTTACAACTAGGTAATTGGCACTAGCATCCACAGATGAGGGATACCAATCGTCGTTTGTTTTTCTGGGACTGTGTTACTTCACTCAGCATGATGTCCTCTAGCTCCAGCCATTCTCCTGCAAAGCTCATGATGTCGTCTTTCTTTACTGCTGCATAGAACTTCATTGTGTAGATGTACTACATTTTCTCTACCCACTCGTCAGTTGAGGGGCATTTAGGTTGGTTCCAGCTCCTTGGTATTGTGAAGAGAGCTGCAATAAACATGGCCGTGCATGTATCTCTGTGGTGGCGTGAGTCTTGAGGGTACATGCCCAGGAGTGGTATGGCTGGGTCAGGTGGCAAGTTCATTCCAAGTCTTCCAAGGGTTCTCCACACTGCTTTCCATAGTGGCTGTACGA
>VZQC01005960.1:1270853-1287309 GCA_009823505.1 Rhizomys pruinosus
GTTCCAGGAAAGCTGGGGCTACAAGGAGACCCTGTCTCAAAAGACCAAAAAAAAAAAAAAAAGAAAGAAGAAATTACCAGGATAAAAGCACTGTTTTCAAGGACTAAAGACAGCAATTATAATAAGATTTAAGTCCGTACATTGATTTTTTTCTTTTTTTTTTTTTTGAGACACGGTCTCCCTATAAACCCAGCTGGCCTGGAACTCACTCTGTAAACCAGGCTGGCCTTGAACTCACAGAAATCTGCCTGCCTCTGCCTCCCAAGTGCTAGGATTAAAGGCATGAGCCACCACGCCTGGCTAAAAGATGGTTCTTAGCCACCATGTGGGTGGGAATCGAACCTGGGTCCTCTGCAAGAGTAGTCGGCGCTCCCAACCACTGAGCCATCTCTCCAGCCCAATCTTTCCTATTACCCTCAAAATTCCCAGCCTCTCAGGAAAAAAATCAGGATCCTTCAATTCCAAGGGGAAAAAAGCCAAGAATTCTATTATCCCTAAGTAATCCCCCATTTCACCCAGGGAAACAGGAGACACTGCACCTTTACCTAGTGAGCAAAGGCAAGCCTGTGTGGGACCAGGCTTGCCTTTGTCCACCATGTCCACCCATCAGAACAAAACACAGTGCTAAGTCAGCACTAAGTGTTTCATAAGAGTCAAGCCATGAGGAAGAGACGGACAAACCCAAGTTGAGACCCATGCTATCAAATGACTGTGGTGTGGTCTTCAAAAGGTCAAGATCAGGGTTGAAGATGTAGGTCAGTGAGTAGAGAACATGTCTAGTATGTCTAAGGCCCTGGGTTTGCTCCCTAGGACGCTATAAACTGGGCATGGTGGTACTGTGTGATGCCAGCTCTCAGTAGGTAATGCAGGAGGATCAGAAAGTCAATTGCATACAGAGTTCCAGGCAAGCCTCCATCAAGAAACAAAGTAAGGAACACCAAACTCCAAAAACTGAATGACAAAGTTGGTGGAGCTGAAGCAGGAAGGCGTCTGAGTTCAAGGCGTGTCTAAAACAAGAAAAGCTGAAAAACTGCTCTAAAATAAAATGTACCCAAAACAAGAACACTAAAGGCACTGGTGGTCCTGGACTGGACTCTGCTGCTGTAAACCCAGTACTTTTTTTTTCTTTAATGAAAGAAGGAGGACAAAAGAATTGAGACAAGGTCCCACTATGCAGCGTAGGCTGACCTAGGACTCAGTATGTAGACCAAGCTCACAGAGATCCACCTGCCTCAGCTTCAGAAGTGCTAGGATTAAAGATGTGTGCTACCATGCCCAGCATCTTTAACTAGGGGTCAGGATCCCTTATAGGAGACTGGATGTGGGGGTTGCTAAAAATTTGGTTTATGAACAGAAAATGACCAAAAACTAGATCATTATCAATCACATAAAGAATCCAAGGTATGGGGCTGGAGAGATGGCTCAGTGGTTAAGAACGCCAACTGCTCTTTCAGAGAACCTGGATTCAATTTCCAGCACCCACGTGGCAGCTAAGAACCATCTTTAAGCTGGGCACGATGGCACATGCCTTTAATCCTAGCACTTGGGAGGCAGAGGCAGGAGGATCTCTGTGAGTTCAAGGCCAGCCTGGTCTACAGAGTGAGTTCCAGACCCGCTGGGGCTATAGGAGAACCTGTCTCAAAAAAAAATTAAAAAAAAAAAAAAGAATCCAAGGTATTGCCTGGTGTGGTAGCACATGCCTTTAATCCTAGCACTCAGGAGGCAGACACAGGAGGATCTCTGTGAGTTCAAGGCCAGCCTGGTCTCCATTGTGACTTCCAGGCCAGCCTGGTCTCCATAGTGACTTCCAGGCCAGCCTGGGTTACAGGGAGACCCTGTCTCAAAAAGACCCCCCTCCCCAAAAAAAGATTACAGTCCTGTCTTTCCTGCAGCAGTGTCTCTGAACACACACACTAGAGCATGCTGAGAAATACCTCAGCTCAGACTCTAGATGTATTTTATGTACTGCAGCCTTTACTGTACAACTTTGCTACTTTTGGGGGGAAAATGATTTAATTACAGAAAACAAAGACCAGTGTTTCTTCATCATTCTTCCTCATTCTTCAGCCCATTCCTTACCAAACTAGTATACTTCTGGACCATAATATTTACACTTTGGAGTGTTTGATTTAATACTTGCTGTTTAGGGGCTAGAGAGATGGCTCAGAGGTTAAGAGCACTGGCTGCTCTTGCACAATTCCTGAGTTCAGTTCCCAGCATCCACATCACAGCTCACAACCATCCATAACTCCAGTTCCAGGGGATCTGATGCCTTCTTCTGGCTTCCGTGGGCACTGCATACATGGATGCACTTACATATGTGCAGGGAAAACACTCATATACATAAAATAAAAAATAAAAATTGCTGATTGATTTTGCTTATAAATTTTTTTTTCTTTTTGGTCTTTTCAAGACAGGGTGCTAGGATTAAAGGCGTGCACCACCAAGCCCAGCACTGCTTATAAATTTTTAAAAACTGAGCTGTGGCTCGGGTGGTGGCCCATACTTCAATCTCGACATTCTGGAGGCAGTGCCAGACAGATCTCTGTGAGCTCAAAGCCAGCCTGGTCTACACAGTGAGTTCCAGACCAGCTGGGGCTACAGGGAGACCCTGTCTCAAAAACACCAAAAAAAAAAAAAAATCAGTCATCCAGATGTAGTGGCACATGCCTTTGGTCCCAGCACTACAGACAGGTGCATCCTCTAGAGTTTAAGACCAGCCTTGTCTACATAGCCAATTCAACCCGCCCAAAATCATTCATTTTGGGTTGACATTAGGACAGGCTGTCCAACAGTTTCTAAAATGGCGAACGAACAAACGAATGAACGAACAAATGAACGAACAAACAAAAGAGAGAGAGAAAAGAAAAGAAAAGAAAAGAAAGGAAAGGAAAGGAAAGGAAAGGAAAGGAAAGGAAAGGAAAGGAAAGGAAAAGAAAGGAAAAGAAAAGAAAAGAAAAGAAAAGAAAAGAAAAGAAAAGAAAAGAAAAGAAAAGAAAAGAAAAGAAAAGAAAAGAAAAGAAAAGGGCTCTTTGGCTGGTGAGATGGCTTACTGAATAAAGGTGCTTGCTGCCAAGATTGAACCTGAGTCCAATCCCTTGGGATCCACATGGTGGAGAAAGAGAACCATATCCATAAGTTGTTATCTGACCAACCACATGTGTGCTATGGTATGTGCAAGCCTACATCAGAAATAAATAGATAACGGGGCTGGAGACATGGCTTAGCGGTTAAGAGCGCCAACTGCTCTTGCAGAGGACCCGGGTTCGATCCCCAGCACCCACATGGCGGCTGAGAACTGTCTTTAACTCTGGTTCCAGGGGAATCCGACGCCCTCTTCTGACCTCTGCAGCATTGCAAGACATGGGTGCACAAACCTACTTGCGGACAGTATATTCATACACATAAAACAAATAAAATTTTTTTAAAAAGATAAAAAGAACTGTTTCTTAAAAAAAAAGAAGAAATAGATAAATATAAAGTAACCCTAAGTATACACCCGCTTTTTTTTTTTTTTTTTGGTCTTTTTGAAACAGGGTCTCCCTGTAGCCCCAACTGTCCTGGAACTCACACTATGTAGACCAAGCTGGTCTTGAACTCACACAGATCTGCCTGCCTCTGCCTCCCAAGTGCTGGGATTACAGGCACGCCCCACACCCACCATTTCATCTTACATTTCTGCAAAGCATCTTTCCCAATATTCACAATTATAACATTAAAATACTGATCAACTCTAAAAAAACATAGAGAATGAGACCCTGTCTCAAAAAGAAAAAAAAAAAAAATAGAGAATGCTCTATATCCTACACTGTCAAAAATTCAACCAAGATACTTCTTTCTTTAAAACATGTATTTATGGGGCTGGAGAGATGGCCTAGAGGTTAAGAGTGCCGAATGCTCTTGCAGAGGACCCGGGTTCGATCCCCAGCACCCACATGGTGGCTGAGAACCATTTGTAACTCCGATTCCAGGAGAACTCCAGTTCCAGGGGAATCTGACACCCTCTTCTGACCTCCATGGCATTGTGCGACATGGGTACACAGACCTGCATGCAGACAGTACATTCATACACATAGAAAAAAAATTAATTAATTATGTATTTATTTATTTAAAAACTGGTTAAGTCAATTTATTAAAATAGTTGACTTAGGAAACTGCAATAGTGACTTCCACCTCTACTCCTAGCTCAGTATTGATGGAAGTAATCTGCTTAACAATCTCAGAAAGACTGTGCAGGTTAATGAATAGCTTGTGGACTCTCATCCAGAAATGATCCATGCTTTGGAACTCTCACCACAAGGTGTTTTTCTTATAGAAATTCTCAGTGTCTTGGCTTTTGACTTTCATATTATTTTCCTTCGTGCCTCTGATAAAGTTGGCACATACCTTCTCTAGAGACCTTACATTGCAGCTAGTCAGAATGATCTGAATTTGGTGAATGCCACCTCCGGTTCCAAGGGGGTCTTCTGGATATCTTTATCTATGGCTGCAGCACAGCTTCCTGACCTACTTGTTCCTTCCAGGATGAGTCAGGAGTGGCGGACCAGAGCGGATGATACTGTATTCCATGGCACCCATAGCCGCATCAGAAAAAAAGCTATTTTTATTTTTTATGTGTGTGTTTTGCTTGCATGTAAGTTTACCTTGTCAGTGCAATGCCCGTGGAGGCCAGAAGAGGGTATCAGATCCTCTGGAACTGTTGTTAACATATGGTTGTTAGGCCCCATGTTGGATCCTAGGAACCAAACCCAGGTCCTCTGCAAGAGCGGTCAGTGCTCTTAACTGCTAATAAGCCATCTCTCCCATACATGGAATCATATAAAATTTTCTTGAGCTGGGAATGGTGACACATGCCTTTAATCCTGGCACTCAGGAGGCAGAGGCAGGAGGATCTCTTTGAGTTCAAGGCCAGACTGGTCTACAGAGTGAGTTCAAGGCCAGCTGGGGCTACAGGGAGACCATGTCTCAAAAAAAAAAAACAAACAAACAAACAAACAAAAAACCAGCAACCAAAAAAAATTTCTTGGGCAAAAAAAGGGGTCAAGAGTAGAATTTTTTTTTTTTATGTATATGAGTGTACTGTCTGCATGTTGGTTAGTGCACCCGTGTCATGCAATGCCATGGAGGTCAGAAGAGGGCGTCGAATTCCCCTGGAACTGGAGTTAAAGACAGTTCTTAGCTGCCATGTGGGTGCTGGGAATCAAACCCGAGTCCTCTGCAAGAGCAGTCAGCACTCTTAACCGCTGAGCCATCTCTCCATCCCTCCCCCCCAAGGGGGGGGGCTTTTTGAGACAGGGTCTCTCTGTAGCCCCAGCTGTCCTAGAACTCACTCTGTAGACCAGGCTGGCCTTGAACTCACAAAGATCCACCTGCCTCTGCCTCCTGAGTGCTAGGATAAAAGGCGTGCACCACCACACCCGGCAAAGAGTAGAAAATTTTAAGAGGCTGTGCTAAGATGAAAGCCACAGAGGTACAAGCCAATAAACAAGGCTCTACAGAATAAAGAGAGGGAATGCCCATCTGTCTATAAGAATTAGGAAAGCATCCAAAGAATACAGCATGGCACTCACCTGCAATCCAGCACTTGGTAGGATATAGGGGCAGGAGGATCTGGGGTTCAAAATCTTGTCTCAAACAAGAAAAATGGTTTTATAAAAACCTCCGATTAAAATAAAATCCCATGGGGCTGGAGAGATGGCTCAGTGGTTGAGAGCACCGACTGCTCTTGCAGAGGACCCAGGTTCGATCCCCAGCACCCACATGGCGTCTAAGAACTGTCTTTAACTCCAGTTCCAGAGGAATCTGACACCCTCTTCAGACCTCCTCTGCACTGCACAACATGGGTGCACCAACCTACATGCAGACAGTACATTCATACACATAAAAATAAATAAATAAATAAATAAATAAATAAATAAATAAAATCCCCCTGCCTGTGTGTGCATATATGTGCGTGTGTGCCCCAGTGTGACCAGGGGCCAACCTCAAATGTCTTCCCTTTAACGCAGGGTCTCACACCCACCTTGAGTCACAGATTAGTCTGTGCTGGCTGGTCAGGGAGCCCAGGAATCCACCTGTCTCCACCTCAACAGCACTGGGATTACAAGCACGCACCACCCACCTAGCTTTTGACATGGGTTCATGTTTGCACACCAAAGACTTCACCACCAGTTCCACAGTACCGCACCACGTATACAGTCCAGAATCTGAAACAGTAGTAGTCTGCTCTGCCCATACACCAAAGTGTCCTTTTGACCTTTTGCCAAATATTAAAATCATTTGGATCTGAAAGAAATGAAAATCAAATAAGTACAAGAAAGCCCACTCTACCTTTGAAATATACTGTGCACTCTATACAGAAGCCAGCAGAGCAGAGATGACATCAGCTCTCAAAATGGGCAAGGCTTCAGAACCAAGTCCTCCTGCAGCACCCTGCCCACCCCCATAACCTTGGCACTTTTTCACTGGCCTTCCAGACAAGAGCCTGCTTCCTCTCACCCTGCTAGGCCACCTGGGGATGTGACAAAGCACTGGACAAAAAAACTACCAAACAGGAAATCAAACAGTTCTAATGTAAGTGTATAGACTTATATCACGTGTGTCCATTTACTTAAATTCCTATAAACAAACTCTAAACCTAAACTTGAATTAGAAGTGCCTTATTTCCCAGCCAACTGCTTTAGTTACCACTTTGCTAAATAAAATAACCTATTTTCAGATGAAGCCTAAAATTAACTAGGAAAGCATCAAAATGAATCAATGCTCTGACATAAAGTATGCCCACTATTTGTTAAAGTATTCATGCACAAAGGTTTGCCTGCCTTACTCCACATTCCTGTTTTAAAAAAGTAACAAACCAGGGACTTACTTTGTCTAAGATATGGCTCAGTGATGCAGCACAGAGCCCTAGATTTCCCCAGTACCATAAATAAATAAATAAATAAATAAATAAATAAATAAATAAATAAATAAACTAATTAACTAACTATCAATCTGACTAGGGGCCAAACTTTGATCCTAGCACTTGGGAGACAGAGGCAGGAGAATCTCCTTTAGTTCAAAGCCACCCTGGTCTCCATAGCAAGTTCCAGGCCAGCCAGGGCTACACAGTGAGACCCTGTCTAAAAACAATACCCCCCCTCCAAAAAATCAATAACCTCAAACACACATACAAAACAAAAACTCTACCATTTGCTTTCAGGAATTATCCAATATAATAAATAATATTTCATCTACCTTGAACTGAAAAGATCCAAGATATCAATAAAAGCACCAATACTCTGGTATTTTTCCCCATATAATTTGGAGATCTACCATCTTGTACATATTTTAAATCGTTGTACCTTCCTCTGAACTGACCTCCTGAGGGTTAGGTTATGACATGTCTGTCCTGTTCCATCCCTAAGCAATACAGCTTTCCCAAAGTCACTCAGGCTCTCCTGTGAGTACTGTGTAGATATTTCCTTTCTTTTGCTTTTTAAATCTACTTATGTCTTTATGCTTAACACATAGCTTATAGAATGAGAATGAAGTCCTGGGTTCCATTCCTAGCACCACATAAACCAAGCATGGTGGCTCACACCTGTGATTCCAGAGGTACAGGTAGGAGGACCAGGAGTCCAAGGTCACGCTCAGCTACAAAACAAGCCCTAGGCCTGCACAGGCTACATGAGAACCATCTCAAAAAGAAAACATTACCAACCACATATATACAAGTAAAAGAGGATTCAGCCTTAAACATAAACACTGATTTCACTCATACAAAGTATGCACAATAGGCAAGGCGGGGTGAGGCTCAGGGACTGAGCACCTGACTGGCAGCCACCAAGCCCTGAGAACCATCCCTACACAAGAAAAGTAAATACATATGCTTGGGAAAGAAGAAAGAAAATGAATGAATGAACAAGGGGAATCCAGATCTAAGTGCCTAAGCCTGTGAGCTCAGCTACTTGAAAGGCTGAGGCAGAAGGACTGAAAGCGCCCATTCAGTAACCCAGGGGCTATAGTGGGACCCTGTCTCCAAAACAGTTTTGGATCAGAAGGTACAGCGTTTGAATAAACTTTTTTTTAATATATTTTTTAATTTTATTTATTTTTGTATGTGTATGAATGTACCGTCTGCATGTAGGTTTGTGCACCCGTGTCATGCAATGCAGTAGAGGTCAGAAGAGGGTCTCCGATTCCCCTGGAACTAGAGTTCTCCTGGAATTGGAGTTACAGACCGTTCTTAGCCGCCATGTGGGTGCTGGGGATTGAACCCGGGTCCTCTGCAAGAGCAGTCGGTGCTCTTAACCGCTAGGCTATCTCTCCAGCCCCCTGAAAAAACTTTTTCTTTAGAAGATCTACACCGGGGTACAGAGCTTAGTGGTAAAGCACTTTCCTAGTCTCAGTGGCCCTGGCTTAAGATTCCCAGCACTACTCAGAGTGGCGACCAACACCTTTAATCCTAGCAGAGGCAGGTGGATCTCTGTGAGATGAAGGCCAGCCTGGTCTATATAGTGAGTTCCAGGCCAGCTGCGGCTACAGTGAAATCCTGTCTCAAAAAGTCAAAAAAAAAAAGACTCCACACTGTATATTGTGTGTGTGTGTGTGTGTGTGTGTGTGTGTGTGTGTGTGTGTTCCTATATAGGTGGGGGCTGTCCTGCTCGGCCAAGCACTCTACTCAGGGGCTATATGCTTAGCTATTCTATATGTTTTTTATTCTGGATTTTTTTTTTAATCAGATCACAATCACCAAGCCTCTGATATTCTCTAGCTGTGTCAAATTCTCTCACTCTTCAGTAGCCTAAGTGTCAATAAGCAAGTGGGCAGTACCAGAACCAGGCAAGGATGGCAGAGAGGAGACAAAGGGAACGCTGTACTGCTGGAGCTGCCAAGGGCAGAAGCGACCCGCAAAGGGCAAAGGGGAACTCGAATTCCCAAGTTTTAAAGTGCAAGTGCCAAGTTATCACCCAAGCTCACACACAGTGGGGTGTGCGGTGCTTCTGGCATTCCTGGGAAGAGGCAGGATGGTGAACATTTTATGGAGAGGCCTGAGGTTTACTTCCCAGAAGTGCAAATGGAAGGAAGGCAGGGAGGGAGGAAGACAGGAAAAAAATCTGTGCCATGACTAATAAGTGGAAGTTGGAAAGCAGCCAGCATTTATTTGCATTTCCAACTTAACTCAGCACTTAATCCATAGCCACTTCTGAAACTGGACATTAATTTTGTAATCATGATTTAATTTGTTTTAACTCTCAACCAGTCTTTCAAGCAATGTGGAATAAGCAGTAATCTGAGCACTTGGAAGGCTGAGGAGAGAGGATCCATGTGAATTACAGGCCTACCCAGGGCTACATACACTTAGAGATTTGGTCTCAAGGCCACACCCAAGTCTGTAGGACCAAAGCTTTAGGGTGGCAGCAGAGGTATGGGAAGCAGCCAATCCTCCAGACGCAACAGCATAAAATGTCTCTGGGCCTAGAGTCACATGCCATGACAGTAAACTCCCCAACTTCTCTGGAGAGATGGCTCAGGGCTTAAGAATACTGACTGGTCTTGCAAAGGACCTGGGTTTGATGAACCTACACGGTGGCTAACGATGGTCCATAACTCCAGTTCCAGGGAATCTGACGCCCTCTTCTGACTTCCATGCACATTGCATGACATGGTGCAGTTACATACATGTAGCCAATACACATAAAAAAAATATTAAAATGAGTTCAAGGCCAGCCTGGTCTACAAGAGCGAGTTCCAGATCAACAGGGAGACCTTGTCTTAACACCAAAAAAAAAAAAAAGTAATAATAATAATAAATAATAAAATAAAATAAAATAAACCCAGGTGTGGGGGCACACACTTTTAATCCCAGCACTCAGGAGGCAGAGACAGGTGGATCTCTGTGAGTTCAAGGCCAGCCTGGTCTACAAGAGCGAGTTCCAGATCAACAGGGAGACCTTGTCTTAACACCAAAAAAAAAAAAAAGTAATAATAATAATAAATAATAAAATAAAATAAAATAAACCCAGGTGTGGGGGCACACACTTTTAATCCCAGCACTCAGGAGGCAGAGACAGGTGGATCTCTGTGAGTTCAAGGCCAGCCTGGTCTACAATAGCAAGCTCCAGGCCAGCTAGGACTAAAGGGAGACCCTGTCTCAAAAAGACCACCCCAATTTTTTTTTTAATTTTATGTGTATGAGTGCTGCCTTCATGTATTTAAGTATCCTCAATGTCCAGGCGGGTCAGAAGAGCGTGTTAGGGTCCCCAGAACTAGAGTTATGGATGGTTGTCAGCCACCATGTTGGTGCTGGGAACTGAATTCTGGTCCTCTGCAAAAGCAGCCAGTGCTCTTAACCATTGAGCCATTTTTCCAGCTCCCAAGGTCAGCTTTAAACTTGGTGGTCGTCAGGACTGAGCTTCCTGAGTAGCTAGGATGGCAAACCTGTGGGGGTGGGCGGGCTCGAATTTGTTTCTTAAGAGTCAGGATTCACATATTTGACCCTCTTGGAGATGGTATTAGGTTCTGCCTTTGTCCCAGTGTCTGATTGCCCACTAGGTGGTGCACTCTTGTTAGGACAGGGACAGAACCTCTTTCTCTAGTCTGCCTGCCACCCTCAAGTGCCTTGATAGAGTTGCCACAACAGTTGTGTTTGAGTGTGTTCAGTAACCAGGAAAACACATAAATGTTGTTTAATTTTTTTTAATTATTTTAATTTTGGGGGCCTTGAACTCACCTGCCTCTACCTCCCAAATGCTAGGATTAAAGGTGTGTGCCACCATGCTAGGCAATAAAAATTAATTAAAAAAAAAGTTGACCTGGGTTATAGGTTGAGTTGAACTTAGTGAAGTAAACTTAGTGAAACTGCTTCAAAAAGTTAAAAAACAGAGTGGCTGCATGGCCCAGCAGTAGGGTTTGCCTATAATCCGCCAGTGAGGGGCAGGCACATGCCTAGAATTCCCATGAGGGGCTCTGATAGTGCCTCAGCAGTAGAGGGCTTGCCAAGAAGGCTCTGAGTTTTAGCCCCAATACTACAAAAAAAAAAAAAAAAAAAAAAAAAAAGTCATTTCAACCATACAGAGACTAGCACGGCCCCTGTACAAGGATGACAAGCGAAAGTACTCTATGATGAAAAAAGAGAAACAAGTCATAACCCCACAACACAAAAGGCCTTACAGAGGGGCTGGAGAGGTGGCTCTGTGGTTGAGGCACTAGCTGCTCTTGAAGAAGACACAGATTTGATTCCCAGAACCCTTATGGCAGCTAACAAATGACCCTAACTCCAGTTCTAGAGGTTCTTCTGACCTCTCCCAGCACTCAGGAGGCAGGGGCAGGCAGATCTCTGTGAGTTCTGGGAGAGATCTCTGTGAGTTCTGTGAGAGATCTCTGTGAGACCAGCCCAGTCTACAGAGTTCCAGGCCAGCTGGGACTACAGGGAGGCCCTGTCTCTCAAAAACACCTAAATAAATAAGAAGAAAACAAACAAAAATAAATAAAATAAAATAAATTAAAAAATTTTAAGGCCTTACAGAAACTACTGTAAATGAGCAAGAAGATTTTCCATGGCCTCGAGAGAAGAAAATCATCCAAGTCTCCAGGGTGAGTATGAGGCAAGATACCAGGAACAGCAGGANGGACAACAGGGGGACTCTATCTCAGGAAAAAACCATAACCAAACCAAACCAAACTGAACCGAACCGAACCGAACCAAACTGAACCAAACCAAACCGAACCCCCCCCCCCCACACACACACACACGTACATGCGCAGAGGTAGTAGTTAGCATCATCCAACTCCAAAGCAGGCCCCTTACACCCCAGGCAAGACTGCCTACATAGGCACCGGATCTGCACTTCTCCCACTTCTCCGGTGCAAACCAGTTTCCCCTTTGTCCTGAGAACACAGGGAGGCCTGCAGGCTACCCTGTCGGCCCCACACCTCACGTTCCCGAAGCACAGTGGTTATTCAGTCATCAGCACCTCATATGTGCACATTCTCAGCAGCTCCAAACCCTAACACAAGAGGGGGGACGCCAAGTACCAAAGGGTAAAACTTGGGAACTCGGCATGGAGGCAAACAGCTGTGACTGGGACCCCAAGTATTTTGTAGGTAGAGGCAGCTCGGCTACAAACCAAGTTCCAGACCAGCTTGAGCTGCAAAAAGACCCCCAAAAAACGAGGCTGGGCATGGTGGTTCACACTTTTAATCCCAGCACTTGGGAAGGCAGGGCAGGCGATCTCAGAGTTTAAAGTCAGCCTGGTCTACACAGCAAGTTCCAGGCCAGCTGGGGCTCCAGGATGACCCCGATTCAAAGAAAAAAAGACATTTTAAAGTAAAAACTTGGGCCCAGTGTGGTGGC
Organism: Rhizomys pruinosus; assembly: GCA_009823505.1. Taxonomy (NCBI): domain Eukaryota; kingdom Metazoa; phylum Chordata; class Mammalia; order Rodentia; family Spalacidae; genus Rhizomys; species Rhizomys pruinosus. Next base: position 1,283,191 of record VZQC01005960.1, read on the forward strand.
ACAAGACTTCAATCCCAGTACTCAGGAGAAGTGGATCTCTGTGACTGTACTTTCCAGGCCAGCCTGGTCTACATCGTGAGCTCCAGGTCAACCCTGTCTCAAAAAAGGCAAAAAATTTTAGATGAGAAAAGTGACAAGGTGCTGGAGGAAAAAAAAAATTTTTTCATTTCTTCTCTTAACCCAGTCGTCTGGGTGTTGGGCCCAGCAGAAGGATTGTTTTCACAGCCTCAAGGCTAAGGTCTTCCTTCCGGTCATTGTGTGTATTTCCACACACACCCCCCTCCAAAAAAAAACGATGGGCCTCGCGGGGCAAGCGCCCCTACAGCTCGGGACAAAGCCCACGGCTGGGCTCCACCTGGGAGCGGGGCGGAGCGCCGGCCGGGCAGGGCGGGCGGTGGCTGCAGAGTCGGGCAGCTCCCGCCCCCCTGCCGGGCCCCCGCCGCAGTTACCAGGCAGCGAGGCCCCGCCCCGCCGTGCCCACTGGCCAATCCTGCGCCGTCTCCTGCCCGAAGCTCAGGAGCTCCAGATACACTCACACCAAGCCCGAGCGCGACCCCACCGGGCTCAGGAGGGGGCCTTGGCACCGCGCGCGCGCCCCCGGGAAAGCTGAGTTGGCCAATCAGAGCGAAGGAGGCGATCGCGCGGCCCCGAGAAGCTCGCTCAGTCCTTCGCTCGTCCACGCGCGGGGACGGGGGGGAGCTGGTCGCGCGAGACCATCGCTCCCCACCCCCGCCCCTCAGACCACCACACATATTTATAAAATACACGCGCCCGCGCGCACGACGCCCCGCGCCCCTGCCCCCCCGCGCCGCGATCGCGCGCGTGCAACTGTCGCTCCCCCCTCGGCCGCCCCATCCCCCTCAAAGCCGCGTCGCGCCCGCAGCCGAGGCCCCCAAGTCTGGTGGACTTGAGGTGGGGGGGTCACCGCGCGTCCGTTTCCTCACCCCGAAGTCGCCCCGTGTCACTCACAACGCGCAACTCCACACCCGAGACCGTGCACAAGGCCTCGACAGTGTCGAATAAAGACGCCCCAGTTTGCCATGGCACCCCGAGGCTGAGGAGACACTAAGGGAAGGGGCGTCCTGGGCGACAGGGACTCACCCGAAGTGCAGCCGGGGAGGGCCTGAGGGGGGATGCGGACGGCAAGCGGGTGTAGGCCGGAGCCTCGGCGGACGCGAGCTGGCGAGCGGGGCGGAGGTGAGAGGGCGAGGGGGGCCCGTGCGTCTTGGCCGCACTCCTGTCACCGCCGCACGGCCGCCCCCACCGGGGCCTCGCTCCTGGCTCGAATCACCTCTCGCTGGGGGGGAGGAAATAGAGGGACGAAGCCCGGGGGTAGCCGCGGCAGGCGGGCAGCGAGCGCGTGCAGGGAAGCGGGGGGGCGCCGGTGCCCCCTTTTCTCTGCTCTCGGAGCTTCTCCCTCACCCTCCTCCTCCTCCCTTTTTTTCTTTTTTTTTTTTCCCTTCTTTTTTTTTTTTTGCTTCTCTTTTTTTTGTTCCTCGAAGGCTCCGTTACGCATGCGCATAGGCGACACTGACCACCGGGAGTTGTAGTTCTAGTTAGAGCCCCACCAATTCGATATGTGCGAGAGGTGGACTACAACTTCCAGAGAGCCATGCGAGACGAACCCAGATTTTCTCCTCGCCGCCCCCCCTTTAGGACGAGGCTCTTTGCCTCGGCGCCCGGCCCTCTCCAGCGAAGACTGTCAATGGAGGCGCGCGGGTGGTGGGAGCGAGAACATGGCTGCACCTGGGGCCTGCGCGGCCGCTCGGGTGGGGGAGGGGATGGGGGTTTAGGACCCGGAGATTTCCAACACCGGTGGCCCGGGGTATGCCCCCGGCCGCGCTCTTGCTGCCGGCCACGACTTCCATTTAAACAACTTGGCAACCGATATTCCCCTGCAAATCGCAAAGCCAGGGATGTTGCAAAGGCCGGGGGAGCCCCGGGGCCAGCCTGTCTCCTGCTCTGCGGAGGGAAGTCCCCATCACCCTGCACCCCCAACTCCGGGACACAAAGAAGTCAATGTTTTCAAATCTGGCCTTCAGAAGCTACCAGAAGTGAACTTGTCCTAACTTGAGACAGGCAACGAATGGGGGGGGGGGGGAGCACCTCATAATTCTCTTCTTTCTTCAGTGTTTTCACGCCTCTCAATATTTAGAAGGAAAGTTGGGAAAACCTCGATTGTTCCTACGACTGCAAAGCGATTTAACTCAAAGCCCCTCCCTGTCGCTTCTCAACTTTCATAAGATCGGTGACTTTTGAAAATATAATACTTTACTGTTCATCTAAGTTAACCTGAAAAGCCAAAATATATAAATCCTGCATCTGAAATTTTTAGATGTTCGTGCAAAGCACTAAATGGAGTGACTTCGTGCTTGTTTCTTTTTTCTGCCCACCTCCAACGCCAGCCTCCACCATCGCCGAAAATTCGGGCGCCCCCCTCCCCCCTTTGCTTCTCGGTAGGTGGCGGCCACAAGGCTTTTTCCAGTCTCCCAGCCTCTTTGTCGCTCCCTGGAAAACTTTGCGTGCAAGCCAGTCTTTTGATGTAGTTCCAAAACCCTGCCTTTGAATTCGGGTTCAAGGATTGGCATTCCCTGGTCGACTTTCTTGCATGAAACCGCACCCACAAGCCTCATCTAGAATCTCCATGTTGGATTTCTCTGCACTCCACGGGAAGGTTTAAAGATCCCCGGGAAGCAATCTGATTACAGAAGCCGCCTACGATTTTTAAGATTTTCCTCACCAACAATCAGTTACACCAAATGCTTCCTTGCCTAATCCGATTGTGACTCAACTTTGTCAACTCTGTCCAGAGCCATTCATTAAGTTGTCAAAAGAGCAACTTTCTCTTTTGAACTCCTGTTTCACTGATAACTAGAATATTTAAACTCCATTTTCCCAAAACACAAGTCTCTCTCTTTAGCTGGGGATGTATTCTAAGGTCCATCTGTGAAAACAGTAAACGCTACCAAACTCAAACTCACAGTACTGTTTTTTTTTCCAATATATATTTTTTAATTTTTTTGTCTTTTTGAGAGTCTCCCGGGAGCCCCAGGCTGTCCTGGAACTCACTATGTAGACCAGGCTGGCCTTGAACTCACAGAGATCCGCCTCTGCCTCCCGAGTGCTGGGATTAAAGGCATGTGCCACTATGCTCAGCCCCAGCCCAATAAATTCTTTTTTTTTTTAAGTCACTTTTTTTTTTTTTTTTAGTCTTTTCGAGACAGGGTCTCCCTGTAGCCCCAGCTGTCCTGGAACTCGCTCTGTAGACCAGGCTGGCCTTGAACTCACAAAGATCCGCCTGCCTCTGCCTCCCAAGTGCTAGGATTAAAGGCGTGCGCCACCACGCCCGGCTTAAGTCACTTTTTTTAGTGGATCGTTCTTTAAGCTTTGATAGACATATAGGATATTTATTTATTTATTTATTTATTTATATGAATGTACTGTCTGCATGTAGGTCTGTGCACCCGTGTTGTGAAATGCCACGGAGGTCAGAAGAGTGCTAGGATTAAAGGCGTGCGCCACCACGCCCGGCTACAATAAGATTTTTATTTTTAATTTTAATTTTATTTTATTTTATGTGTATGAATGTATTATCTGCATGTAGGTCTGTGCACCCGTGTCGTGCAATGCTGCGGAGGTCAGAAGAGGGCGTCGGATTCCCCTGGAACTGGAGTTCTCCTAGAATTGGAGTTACAGATGGTTCTCAGCCGCCATGTGGGTGCTGGGGATCGAACCCGGGTCCTCTGCAAGAGAGGTCGGCACTCTTAACCGCTAGGCCATCTCTCCAGCCCTACAATAAGGTTTTAAAAAGTGAGAAACCCTGTCTCAAAAAAAAAGGATAAAATTGAACATTTAGGGCTGGAATGTAGCTCAGTTGATAGAGTGCTTGCCTGGCATGCACAAAGCCCTGGGCTTCATCCCCAGCATGACATAAACTAGGCACTAGGCGTGGTGGCACACACTAAGCATGGTGGCACACATCCATAATCCCAGCACTAGGGCTGTGGAGGCTGGAGGATCAGGAGTTCAAGCCCACTCTCTGCTACAGAGAGTTTTAGGCCAGCCTGGGATGCATAAGACTGTCTCAAAAAAAAAAAAAAAGGAAGGAAGGAAGGAAGG
>VZQC01005960.1:1306631-1328470 GCA_009823505.1 Rhizomys pruinosus
AAATAATGATGTTGCCTTGGTGCTCCTAGCATGTCTGGATAAAATGTTCAAAATATGGAGCTCGGTCAATAATTAAATTGGAAACAGAGCTCCGGAGTAATTTCGAAAAACAACAACGAGATAATTACTAAAAGGTTCGCAACGGTGCTGACTTTTACCCGGAAGCATGAATCTCTCTCAGCAGCCAAAGCTAAAAGCAGCAAAAGAAAAATCAAGCTGAGCCTTATTTACGGATTGCCTGATTACCAACGCAATAATTCCAGCACACAAAGTGTGCAGCATTAAAGCTGAGAGCACTGTGGGAAGGGTGATACCCTGAAACTGACGGCAGATTTGGAGAACCATGATGTTGAGGATTTTGAACCCTCGGTTTCTGAGGGATTTTCTTTATCGGAGGAATTAACCTCCCCACCGTCAGCAGAGAATCCAACCCTGCAGATCCCTCCTCCCACCCTTGCCTGAGGAAATTAACCCCCCCATGAGCTGCATGTCCCCAGGCCCAACAAGTGCCTCTAACTATTAACCCAATGAGTAAGCGCCCTCAAAGGTAAATAGAAAGGTGTGGTTCCACGAGGATGCGATAATACACTTAAAGAAATAATGATTTGCTGATCATTCCGGAAAACCTAAGAATAGTGAGATTTTAAAGGTGTGGAATAGTGGTGGAAGGAATATAAATTGGATCACACTGAGTTAATCTATATGAGCCCACTGAGTAGAAATTCTAGGTTTAACATGAACCTCGTAGCAGTAAAAAAGTGTAAAAGTTTTTGACAATGTGCTGATGTATTTAAAACAGGCCTACTAACAGCGAGTTAAAGATGCCTCATATTCCTTGGCTTAGTATCAATGAAGGTATTGTGAGGGTCAGGAAGATGGGCATGCTCGAGTGGATTCGAAGTTTAAAACTACATTCTCCACAATATGGGGAACCAGAGGACATGCCTTTCCCTGAATTTATAAGATGGAAAGTACTGAAGAGAGACACCAGAACATTGAATTGTTTGCTCATTTCCCTATCCATCTTACAGTTAGAGAAGTTGTTGCTCGTTGCATAAATTAAATGTACATATAATCTAACACCGTCATGGGTAGGCCGTCTAGTTGAGCACTGAGATCGCAGAAGGGCCAATAGCGTAGTTACAGTAATTACATAAAGTGGCAAGGCAAAAACAATACTATAATGAACCCGAATGATCCTTGGAATGGCTAATTAAATCATCGGTGTTCCAGAACCAAATACACTAAGACGCCTACTGAAGTTTATTTGATCTGTATAACAGAAAAGCTCGAGTCAACGAATGACAGAAGTCCCATGAATTTTTAGGAGTAGCTGAATCCCGCCCCAGTTGACCGGTTCCAGAACTTGAACAGTTCACAACCCAGAACCCCTTGAATGAAGGGGTGGCGGGATTCCAATGAGGAAGGAACTTGCCACAATACCAAAGAGTTATGTGGTTTGCCTTCCTCTGTATATCACCAAGGACCTGAGGCTTTACTAGGGTAACTTTACACTGGTGAAAAGGAAATAATCAGAGTTACTGAGGCCTGTTTTATACTGGTTCTGAGTTGACAGCGATCCCAGGAGACCCTAAAAAACATTGTGGCCTCCGGTTAAAGTAGGGCCCTATGGAGGTCAGGTGATAAATGGGTTTTGGCTGAATTCCGACTCACGGTGGGCCCAGTGGGTTCCAGAACTAATCCTGTGGTTATTTCCCAAGTCCCAGAGTTTATAATTGGGATAGATATATTTAGGAATTGGCAGAACCCCCACATTGGTTCCCCGACCTGCGGAGTGAGGGCTATTATGGTGGGAAAGGCCAAACGGAAACCTTTGGTTGCTCTACAAAGAAAAAAGTGACCAAAGAAACAGTATCGACCTGGAAGGATTGCGGAAATTAGTGCCACTATGAAGGATTTGAAAGATGCAGGGGTGGTGATTCCTACCATATCTCCATTAACTCTCCAATTTGGCCTATGCAAAAGACAGATGGATCATGAAGAATGACAGTTGACTATCGAAAACTCAACCAAGTAGTGACACTAATTGCAGCCATTGTACCAGATGTGGTGTCTTACTCGAGCAGATTAATATATCTCCTTGTACCTGTATGCAGTTATTGATCTGGCCAATGCTTTTTCTCAATACCGGTTCATAAGACCACCAGAAGCTATTTGCTTTCAGCTGGCAAGCCAACAGTATACCTTTACTGTTTATCTCAGGTGTATGTTAACTCTCCAGCGTCGTGCCATAACTTAGTTAGAAAGGATCTTGATCCACTACTCTTCCACAAAATATACACTGGTCCACTATATATTGATGATGTTATGCTAATTGGAAACAGTGAACAGGAGGTAGCAGCTAGCCCAGACTTGTTGGTAAAGCAATGCGCATTAGAGGAGTGGAATTAAATCAACTATAAATTCAAGGCATCTACCTTGGTGAAGTTTTTAGGAGTTCATTGGTGTGGAGCTTGCAGAGACGTTCCTTCTAAGTTAAAGAATAAGTTGTTGCACCTGGCCCCTCCACCAAGAAAGAAGCACAACTTCTGGTGGGTCTTTTTGGATACTGGAGGCAGCACATTCCTCAACTGGGTGTATTACTACGACATATATCAGGTGACTCAGGTGGCAGCAAACTTTGAGTGGGTTTTGGAACAGGAAAAGGCTCCTTCAACAGGTCCAGGCTGCGGTGCACGCTGCTCTGCCCCTAGGGCCAAATGATCCAGCAGACCCAATGGTTGAGCGATTCCAGTGCAGATTAGAGATGCATGTCGGAGTCTGCTGGCAGGCTCACCATAGGGAATCACAGCGGAGGCCCTGGGATTTTGGAGCAATCTCACTTCATCTGAAGACAACTATTCTCCCTTTGAAAGACAGCTCCTAACCTGCTATTGGGCCTTTGTGGAAACTGAACGTTTGACTATGGCCCACCAAGTCACCATGCAACCTTAGCTGCCCATCATGAGCTGGTGTTATCTGACCCACCAACCATAAAGTAGGACGTGCACAGCAACAGTCAATTATCAAATGGAAGTGGTACATACGTGACTGTGCCCGGGCAGGCCCTGAGGGTCAAGCAAGCTACATGAAGAAATTGCCCAAATACCTATGGTTCCCACCCCTGTCACAATGCCTTCTGGGCTTAAGCATGCACCTATGTCTTCATGGGGTTTGCCCTATTATCATTTGACTGAGGAAGAGAAAACTATGGCCTGGTTTACTGATGGTTCTGCACGCGCTATGCAGGCACCACCCATAGGTGGACAGCTGCAGCATTACAGCCATTTCTGAAACAACCCTAAAGGACACTGGTAAGGAAAGTCTTCACAGTGGTCAGAACTTTGGGCAGTGCACGTGTTTGTGCATTTTGCCTGGAAGGAAGAATGGCCAGAGGTTCGATTACTGATTCATGGGCTGTAGCAATGGTTTGGCTGGATGGTCAGGGACTTGGAAGGAGCATCACTGGAAAATTGGTGAGAAAAGACATTTGGGAAAGAAATATGTGGATTAGAGCCTCTAGATGGTCAAAGGATTGACCAGATACTTTGTGTTCATGTAAATGCCATCAACAAGGTGATCTCAAGCAAGGAATGAGTTAATAATCTAAGTGAGATCAGATGACCTCGTTTGTGGATTGTCAGTCCTCTTTCTCCACTATCCACATGTGTTGCTCTCAAATGGGGCCCATAACAAAGTGGTCCATCGGTGGCAAGAAGATGAGGTTATGCATTGGCTCAATCAGCCATGGCTGCCCCACTCACTGCTGATCTGGCTAATCAGCTTGCTGCGATGCCAGATTTCTGCCACAGCAGAGACCAACTTTGAGCCCTTGATATGGTGCTATTCCCCGGTGTAACCAGCCAGTAACCTGTTGGCAGGTTGACTACATTGGTCCATTTCCATCATGGAGGGGGACAGCGTTTTGTCCTTACAGGAATAGATACTTAATCTGGTTATGGATTGCCTTTCCTGCACGTAATGCTTCTGGCCTAAACTACCATCTCAGAGGTACTAAAATCGAATGCCTATCCACCGGTTCACTGGTAATTCCTCACAGCATGCTTTCTGATCAAGGAACTCACTTCACAGGCAAAGAAGTGCGAATGTGGGTCCATGGTCATGGTATGCACTGGTTTTACCATGTTACTCACCATCCTGAAGCAGCTGGTTTGATAGAATGATGGGATGGCTTCTTGAAGACACAGTTACATGGCCAATTAGGTAGCAATACCGTGGAGGGCTGTGGCAAGTTCCTCCAGAAGGCAGAATATGCTTTGAATCAGCGTCCGCTATATGTACTGTTCTCCTATAGCCAGAATCATGGGTCAGCGAACCAAGGGGTGGAGTGGGAGTGATTCCACTCAACTATCACCCCTAGTGACCCAAAAGGAAAATTTTTGCTTTCCTGTACCCACGACCTTGCGTTTCTGCTTGTCTAGTTGTTTTGGCTCCAATTGGGGAGTGCTTTGCCAGGAGACACAGCAAAAATTCCTTTGAACTGGAAGCTAAGACTTCCCCCTGGACACTTTGGGCCTCTACTGCCTTTAAGCCAACAGGCTAAGGAAGGATTAACAGTAGCTTAAGAGAGTGATTGATCCAAGACTATCATGGGAATATGCTTTCTCCACAATGGGCAGGAAGGATTAGTCTGGCAGCAGGATATGCTGTAGGGCACCTTCTGTTGCTACCATTTCCTATGATTAAGGTCAATGAAACTCCAACAACCCAGACCAGATAGGACAATAAATGTCCCAGATTCTTCAGGGATGAAGGTATGTTTCCTCCAGGGAAAGAGCTAAGTCTTGCAGAGGTGCTTGCTTATGGCGGAGGAAATACAGAATAGGTAGTAGAATGAAGGATTCATAAAACAGCGCTGAAGCCGACGGGACAATCAGAAACGTGATTATAATAGATATTAACCTTAGTCCTATTTGGTTAAGAAATGTGCATTGTTTAATTATATATTTATATATATATTTATATAATATTATAATATATATGTATAGTATAATTATAGTGGGATACTTGTGTTCCCCCTTTGAATGTGCAGCTAAGATAAGTGTTAGTGTTGTCATATTTAGGTTATTAGATACTGAAGGACTAAGTTCTTCTAAAGGACATTACCACCTACTCAAGGATATAATGCCTATTGCACATAAATACTTATAACAGGTTCAGGTGAGAATTATGACCTCGCCACGTTGCAATTGACGATGGTTAGGCAAGACGCTATTTATTGGGTGTCAAGTTGCCAAGGGGTGGAGTTGTCCAAGTGGTTAATCCTGGTGTCAACTTGACTGGACATACAGGAACAAATAAGAAAAAGGTGTTTCTGATTGGACCATCTCAAACCGGATGGCCGTACACGTCCATTGGCGTTACCTTCTGCCCGGCAGGCAGTATTTATGGCCACGGCAGCGGGAGCTGGCCCCTTTTTTTTTTTTTTCCCTCTCCTTGGCGGCTTCCCTCTTCTCATTCGGTGAGTTGTCTTCGCTGGCTGTGCTCAAACCTTTCGGTATTCCAGCGTGTTGAGACTGGCAGATCTCCTGGATTCCATTCGGGCCTTCAGCACTAGAATGGACTACTGAGACATCCAGAACTGCGGACTGAGCAGTTCCCTGGAATCCCAGCCTCTCCACAGTTCGGCGCTTACTCGTTGAGCTCCGTCACGTGACAAAATCAATAAATTGTATATAGTTATATATATCCATCCTGTTGCTTCTGTTGCTTTAGAGAACTCCTGTACTAATTAACACAGGGAATCTGAACCCTCTTCTGACCGTCCGGCCAGCAGTTGCAGACACGGGTGGCATCAGACCTACTGCATACGTACATTCATACACATACAGAAATAACTAAAAAATTTTAAATTAAAAAAACAAGAAAAACAAGTTTATGACCAAATGTGGAGAGGTTGTGGGGAATAGGGAACACTCATCCATTGCTGGTGGAATTAATTTATTAACCACTTGGAAAGCATGTGTGGAGAACTTTCGGAAGACTCAAAGATGAGCTTACCACACTGACCTAAGTCATACCACTCATGGGTATAACCCACAAGACTCCTTTTACTGCAGAAATACATGCACAGCTATGTTTATGTAGCTCTGTTCACAATAGCATAAAAGCTGGAATGCCAACCCAAATGCCCCTCATCTGATGAATGCATATAGAAATGTGGTATATTACATTAATGAGTTCTATGCCAGCAGTGAAAATAGCAACATTTTTAACTTTGCAGGTAAATGGGTGGAAACTTACGAAAGATAATTATGTTAGTGAAGTCAACAAAGTCCCCAGATATAAAACAAATGACAGATGGTATGCTTCATCTGTGGATGCTAGCGCCAATCAACCTAGTTGTAAATATTTCTGTTGGATGATTGCCATATTGGAAAGAACAACAAAACGCCTTACCTTTTACCAATAACAGAAAATACTGCATCAAGAACTGACTGAAAGGTGAATCTGGTGGGTTGGGTTGAGGGAACACGGTCAAAGCTTCCATTTTAACAAACTTTATATATAATATATAAATTAAAAAAGAAAAAAAATAGATGAGGTAAGCTGTCTACAAAGTAAGTTCAAGCCAGCCAGGCCTACCTACATAGTGAGACCCGTCTCATAAAACCAAAACAGGCTAATATCTAATTCCTTGTGCTTCATTAGTAGGATTAAAAGGTTATTCCTGGGGCTGGAGAGATGGCCTAGCGGTTAAGAGCGCCGACCGCTCCTACAGAGGACCCGGGTTCGATCCCCAGCACCCACATGGCGGCCGAGAACCGTCTGAAACTCCAATTCCAGGAGAACTCCAGTTCCAGGGGAATCCGAGACCCTCTTCTGACCTCCGCGGCATTGCACGACACGGGTGCACAGACCTGCATGCAGACAGTACATTCATACGCATACAGAAATAAATAAAATAAAAAAAAAGGTTATTCCTGGCAGGGCATGGTGGCGCATGCCTTTAATCCTAGCACTTGGGAGGCAGAGGCAGTTGGATCTTTGTGAGCTCAAGGCCAGCATGGTCTACAGAGTGAGTTCCAGGACAGCTGGGGCTACAAGGAGATCCTGTCTTGAAAAGACAAAAAAAAAAAAAAAAAGTTATTCCTGGATACACTGTCACCCATGAAAGGAAACAGCCTGAACTGATCAGAGTCCAAAACCACATTTCCAGAGAAAGTAGACTGTTTTGCTTCTCGCCCACTTGTGCCCCTTTTCTAAAGCCTAGGGAACAATCTGTGAAAGAGGGGGCATGGCAGAATGTAAGGACTGCGATTGGGATGAATTGTGAACTACAGCAATATAGACTGGAGTCTTATTTGATCAACATGCTTGTACATACAAGCCCCTCCAGCTGGACAATGGGGACCTTAGGCTGTATAAGTTTGGGCAAAGCTACTTGCAAATTGGTTTTACAGGAAGGATGCTTGTATTCATTACTTATTACTTATTAAAAAGTATTTAAAAAAAACAAACAAACAAACAAAAAAAACCCACACAGGCTAGAAAGATGGCTCAGCTATTAAGAGTACATATTGAGTTCAAGGTCAGCCTGGTCTACAGAGTGAGTTCCAGGCCATCTGGGGTTACAAGGGGACCCTGTCTCAAAAAAGACTGCATATTGGTCTTGCGAAGGACTTCAGTTTCCAGTCCTCACATCAGACAGCTCACGACTGCCTATAACTCCAGCTCCATGGCATCTGATGCCCTCTTCTGACCTGCACACACATGTACAGACACATGGATGCACACACATATTCACAATTTTTTTTTTTTTTAGAAACGACTCTTAACTGCCTTACCATAAGGATCAGACCTCCAAGTTAGCTGTGCCCATAGAAACAAGAGAGCCAACAGGCAGGGCTCCCAACAGCTGTAACCTGTGCTCCACTGAGCCTGGGCCTCCTGTCCAGCTTCCCCAGGAAGTTCACCCTGGATGATCTGTTGACCAACATCATGATCTACTGGACAACAGAGACCATCATCTCCTCCCAGCGCTTCTACAAGGAGAACATGGGCCAGGACATCATGGTCCGTAGGCATAAGCAGATGAAGGTCTTTGTCCACGGGTTTTGTTGCCTTTCCTGTGAGCTCCTGCATGACTCAGAAAAGTGGGTGAAGGGGAAGTACCCCAAACTCATCTCCTATTCCTACATGGAACATGGGGGCCACTTTGCTGCCTTTGAAGGGCCCAAGCTTCTGGCCCAGGACATATGGAAATTTGTGTCACTGGCTGAACTGCAGTGATAATGTTGGGGACCAACCATGGCTCCAGAAGCAGCTCTGGCTCCTTCCCACTCTCCCTTCTGGAAGATGGACAGTCTCTGAGAAATGAATTTGAGTGCTCTGCAGGCTCTGGGAGATAAGGCACAACCCCTCCACCCCTTGCCACCCCTCTATGTTAGGTTACAGACCCTAAAAGATGCTGCTTGTGTAAAATAACCAGGCACTGCAGCTTCAGAGAGACATAACCACGCCTCCCTGTGAGGGAAGTGGATGGTCTCTCTTTCACGGGGAACTAACACACAACCTACTTTGGCCTTGCAGTCCCTTCTCCCACTCTGTGGCTGAGGGTAAGGCCAACACCCTGCTACCAAGACCCAATTTAACCTTGAATTATAAGTTTGCCCCTTTATCTAGTACCTTCCTGATCTCTCTCTCTCTCTCTCTCTCTCTCTCTCTCTCCAAGACTCCCTTGCAATGCCCATACCAACACCAGTACAACTCTCCTAATAAAAGTTCTGTGGAAGGTAATTAAAAAAAAAAAAGAAGGAAACAACTCTTGGCACATGCCTTTAGTCCCAGTACTTAGAAGGCATAGCCAAGCGCATCTTTGTGAGTTTGAGGTCAGCCTGTTCTACATAGCAAGTTCCAGGCTAGCCACAGCTACACAGTGAGTCCCTGTCCCAAAAAATAAAATATAAACAAACAGAAAAAAAATTAAATATAAACAAACAGAAAACAAAACAAAATGTAAAAATGTGGAGAAGAGCCGGGCGTGGTGGCGCACGCCTTTAATCCTAGCACTTGGGAGGCAGAAGCAGGTGGATCTTTGTGAGTTCAAGGCCAGCCTGGTCTATGGAGTGAGTTCCAGGACAGCTGGGGCTACAGGGAGACCCTGTCTCGAAAAGAAAAAAAAAAAATGTGGAGAAGAGATTGCAGAAGACACCTGCCATTAATGCATATACATAACACACACACACACACACACACACACACACACATACACACACACACACACACATACACACCGGAACACCCAGTAGTTTGTACTGGCTCCAGATATTATTGGTAAAGTTTGCACAATTTTTTTTTTCCTCTGGAACGGGGAATGGCTCTGGCCCAGATCACAAAAGGTCTTCAGTGTCAGTCAAGGGGTTTGTGCCAGATACGCTGATCAGGATGCCTATCGTTCCACTCTGCAGTCCAGGCAGCATTACATCACCTACTCCAAGAGCCCAACCAAGATGCTTTTGTTGCTGTTTTCATTTTGTTTTGTTTTATTTTGTTTTGACACAGCGTCTCATTGTGCAATCCTGGCTGGTCTGGAACTGCCAGGTAGACAAGGCTGGCCTTGATCTCATAGCAATCCACTTCTCTCTGACTCCCATTGCTGGGATTTTTTTTTTTTCCATTGCTGTGTTATTTTTTTTTTTCAAGATTTCTTTCACTGGGCATGGTGGTGCACACCTTTAATCCTAGCACTTGGGAGGCAGAGGCAGGTGGATCTTTGTGAGTTCAAGGCCGGCCTGGTCCACAGAGTGAGTTCCAGAACAGCTTAGGCTACCAGGAGACCCTGTCTCAAAAAGACCAAAAAAAAAAGATTTTAAAAGATTTTTTTCTATTATATGTGTATATGTATGAACGTGCATGTATGTATGTATACCACACGTATGCCTGGTGCCTGCAGAGGTCAGAAGAAGGTGTCAGATACCCTGGAACTAGAATTAGGGGTAGTTGTGAGTTTTCATGTGGATGCTGGGAACTGAACCCCAGTATTCTGCAAGAGCAACAAGTACTCTTAACTGCTAAGCCATCATTCCAGTCTGCCCCTTCACCTTTTTAAAAAAAGTATTTAATTTATTATTTTTTATTTTATTTTATGTGTATTTCCTGCATGTATGTAAGTGTACCCATGTCATGCAATACCTGCAGATGTTTGAAGAGGGCATCAGATCTCCTGGAACTGGAGCTATGGATGGTCGTTAGCTGCTATGTGGGTTCTAGGAATCGAACCCAGGTCCTCTGCAAGAGCAGTCAGTGGTCTTAACCAGGGAACCATCTCTCCTCCACTCCCCCACCTCTTTTTAATTTTTTTATTCTCCCTCCCCCCTTTTTTTTTAAAGTTACTATGTAACTTTGGCTGGGCTTGAACTCATGATCTTTCTACCTATATTGTATTCAGGTGCACCATATCCAGCCATGTTTAACTTTTTTTAGTTTTGTATTTGTTTTGAGATAGGGTCTCTTTTTGTAGTTTGTAGACCAGGCTGGTCTTGAACTTATTAAAAGCCTCCTGCCTTTTCTTCCAAACTTCTGGGCTTATAGCCATCTGCCACCAGACCCATCTATGTTTAAGTTTTTAAAAACTGGCGAACTGATGTCAGGGAGATCTCCCAAGACCTCCTGAAACACAGGTAGGTAGGTAGGAGCTGGGTGTTTCAGCAAGGCAGATTGCTGTTTGACTTAATCTAGTTAATCTAGTTGTTTTTTTACTTAATTGGCTTTTGTGGCTGGGGGGCGGAGTTATCCTCCCAGTTAGTATAAAAGGTGGGGTTGTGTGAGTTTTGAGATCAGAGATCTCCCAAGACCTCCTGAAGCCTAGGTACACCCCCTCCCACCCCACCCCCNTGGTGATGGAGAACACCATAGCAAACAGGCATGGTGATGGAGAACACCATAGCAAACAGGCATGGTGATGGAGAACACCATAGCAAACAGGCATGGTGATGGAGAACACCATAGCAAACAGGCATGGTGATGGAGAACACCATAGCAAACAGGCATGGTGATGGAGAACACCATAGCAAACAGGCATGGTGATGGAGAACACCATAGCAAACAGGCATGGTGATGGAGAACACCATAGCAAACAGGCATGGTGATGGAGAACACCATAGCAAACAGGCATGGTGATGGAGAACACCATAGCAAACAGGCATGGTGATGGAGAACACCATAGCAAACAGGCATGGTGATGGAGAACACCATAGCAAACAGGCATGGTGATGGAGAACACCATAGCAAACAGGCATGGTGATGGAGAACACCATAGCAAACAGGCATGGTGATGGAGAACACCATAGCAAACAGGCATGGTGATGGAGAACACCATAGCAAACAGGCATGGTGATGGAGAACACCATAGCAAACAGGCATGGTGATGGAGAACACCATAGCAAACAGGCATGGTGATGGAGAACACCATAGCAAACAGGCATGGTGATGGAGAACACCATAGCAAACAGGCATGGTGATGGAGAACACCATAGCAAACAGGCATGGTGATGGAGAACACCATAGCAAACAGGCATGGTGATGGAGAACACCATAGCAAACAGGCATGGTGATGGAGAACACCATAGCAAACAGGCATGGTGATGGAGAACACCATAGCAAACAGGCATGGTGATGGAGAACACCATAGCAAACAGGCATGGTGATGGAGAACACCATAGCAAACAGGCATGGTGATGGAGAACACCATAGCAAACAGGCATGGTGATGGAGAACACCATAGCAAACAGGCATGGTGATGGAGAACACCATAGCAAACAGGCATGGTGATGGAGAACACCATAGCAAACAGGCATGGTGATGGAGAACACCATAGCAAACAGGCATGGTGATGGAGAACACCATAGCAAACAGGCATGGTGATGGAGAACACCATAGCAAACAGGCATGGTGATGGAGAACACCATAGCAAACAGGCATGGTGATGGAGAACACCATAGCAAACAGGCATGGTGATGGAGAACACCATAGCAAACAGGCATGGTGATGGAGAACACCATAGCAAACAGGCATGGTGATGGAGAACACCATAGCAAACAGGCATGGTGATGGAGAACACCATAGCAAACAGGCATGGTGATGGAGAACACCATAGCAAACAGGCATGGTGATGGAGAACACCATAGCAAACAGGCATGGTGATGGAGAACACCATAGCAAACAGGCATGGTGATGGAGAACACCATAGCAAACAGGCATGGTGATGGAGAACACCATAGCAAACAGGCATGGTGATGGAGAACACCATAGCAAACAGGCATGGTGATGGAGAACACCATAGCAAACAGGCATGGTGATGGAGAACACCATAGCAAACAGGCATGGTGATGGAGAACACCATAGCAAACAGGCATGGTGATGGAGAACACCATAGCAAACAGGCATGGTGATGGAGAACACCATAGCAAACAGGCATGGTGATGGAGAACACCATAGCAAACAGGCATGGTGATGGAGAACACCATAGCAAACAGGCATGGTGATGGAGAACACCATAGCAAACAGGCATGGTGATGGAGAACACCATAGCAAACAGGCATGGTGATGGAGAACACCATAGCAAACAGGCATGGTGATGGAGAACACCATAGCAAACAGGCATGGTGATGGAGAACACCATAGCAAACAGGCATGGTGATGGAGAACACCATAGCAAACAGGCATGGTGATGGAGAACACCATAGCAAACAGGCATGGTGATGGAGAACACCATAGCAAACAGGCATGGTGATGGAGAACACCATAGCAAACAGGCATGGTGATGGAGAACACCATAGCAAACAGGCATGGTGATGGAGAACACCATAGCAAACAGGCATGGTGATGGAGAACACCATAGCAAACAGGCATGGTGATGGAGAACACCATAGCAAACAGGCATGGTGATGGAGAACACCATAGCAAACAGGCATGGTGATGGAGAACACCATAGCAAACAGGCATGGTGATGGAGAACACCATAGCAAACAGGCATGGTGATGGAGAACACCATAGCAAACAGGCATGGTGATGGAGAACACCATAGCAAACAGGCATGGTGATGGAGAACACCATAGCAAACAGGCATGGTGATGGAGAACACCATAGCAAACAGGCATGGTGATGGAGAACACCATAGCAAACAGGCATGGTGATGGAGAACACCATAGCAAACAGGCATGGTGATGGAGAACACCATAGCAAACAGGCATGGTGATGGAGAACACCATAGCAAACAGGCATGGTGATGGAGAACACCATAGCAAACAGGCATGGTGATGGAGAACACCATAGCAAACAGGCATGGTGATGGAGAACACCATAGCAAACAGGCATGGTGATGGAGAACACCATAGCAAACAGGCATGGTGATGGAGAACACCATAGCAAACAGGCATGGTGATGGAGAACACCATAGCAAACAGGCATGGTGATGGAGAACACCATAGCAAACAGGCATGGTGATGGAGAACACCATAGCAAACAGGCATGGTGATGGAGAACACCATAGCAAACAGGCATGGTGATGGAGAACACCATAGCAAACAGGCATGGTGATGGAGAACACCATAGCAAACAGGCATGGTGATGGAGAACACCATAGCAAACAGGCATGGTGATGGAGAACACCATAGCAAACAGGCATGGTGATGGAGAACACCATAGCAAACAGGCATGGTGATGGAGAACACCATAGCAAACAGGCATGGTGATGGAGAACACCATAGCAAACAGGCATGGTGATGGAGAACACCATAGCAAACAGGCATGGTGATGGAGAACACCATAGCAAACAGGCATGGTGATGGAGAACACCATAGCAAACAGGCATGGTGATGGAGAACACCATAGCAAACAGGCATGGTGATGGAGAACACCATAGCAAACAGGCATGGTGATGGAGAACACCATAGCAAACAGGCATGGTGATGGAGAACACCATAGCAAACAGGCATGGTGATGGAGAACACCATAGCAAACAGGCATGGTGATGGAGAACACCATAGCAAACAGGCATGGTGATGGAGAACACCATAGCAAACAGGCATGGTGATGGAGAACACCATAGCAAACAGGCATGGTGATGGAGAACACCATAGCAAACAGGCATGGTGATGGAGAACACCATAGCAAACAGGCATGGTGATGGAGAACACCATAGCAAACAGGCATGGTGATGGAGAACACCATAGCAAACAGGCATGGTGATGGAGAACACCATAGCAAACAGGCATGGTGATGGAGAACACCATAGCAAACAGGCATGGTGATGGAGAACACCATAGCAAACAGGCATGGTGATGGAGAACACCATAGCAAACAGGCATGGTGATGGAGAACACCATAGCAAACAGGCATGGTGATGGAGAACACCATAGCAAACAGGCATGGTGATGGAGAACACCATAGCAAACAGGCATGGTGATGGAGAACACCATAGCAAACAGGCATGGTGATGGAGAACACCATAGCAAACAGGCATGGTGATGGAGAACACCATAGCAAACAGGCATGGTGATGGAGAACACCATAGCAAACAGGCATGGTGATGGAGAACACCATAGCAAACAGGCATGGTGATGGAGAACACCATAGCAAACAGGCATGGTGATGGAGAACACCATAGCAAACAGGCATGGTGATGGAGAACACCATAGCAAACAGGCATGGTGATGGAGAACACCATAGCAAACAGGCATGGTGATGGAGAACACCATAGCAAACAGGCATGGTGATGGAGAACACCATAGCAAACAGGCATGGTGATGGAGAACACCATAGCAAACAGGCATGGTGATGGAGAACACCATAGCAAACAGGCATGGTGATGGAGAACACCATAGCAAACAGGCATGGTGATGGAGAACACCATAGCAAACAGGCATGGTGATGGAGAACACCATAGCAAACAGGCATGGTGATGGAGAACACCATAGCAAACAGGCATGGTGATGGAGAACACCATAGCAAACAGGCATGGTGATGGAGAACACCATAGCAAACAGGCATGGTGATGGAGAACACCATAGCAAACAGGCATGGTGATGGAGAACACCATAGCAAACAGGCATGGTGATGGAGAACACCATAGCAAACAGGCATGGTGATGGAGAACACCATAGCAAACAGGCATGGTGATGGAGAACACCATAGCAAACAGGCATGGTGATGGAGAACACCATAGCAAACAGGCATGGTGATGGAGAACACCATAGCAAACAGGCATGGTGATGGAGAACACCATAGCAAACAGGCATGGTGATGGAGAACACCATAGCAAACAGGCATGGTGATGGAGAACACCATAGCAAACAGGCATGGTGATGGAGAACACCATAGCAAACAGGCATGGTGATGGAGAACACCATAGCAAACAGGCATGGTGATGGAGAACACCATAGCAAACAGGCATGGTGATGGAGAACACCATAGCAAACAGGCATGGTGATGGAGAACACCATAGCAAACAGGCATGGTGATGGAGAACACCATAGCAAACAGGCATGGTGATGGAGAACACCATAGCAAACAGGCATGGTGATGGAGAACACCATAGCAAACAGGCATGGTGATGGAGAACACCATAGCAAACAGGCATGGTGATGGAGAACACCATAGCAAACAGGCATGGTGATGGAGAACACCATAGCAAACAGGCATGGTGATGGAGAACACCATAGCAAACAGGCATGGTGATGGAGAACACCATAGCAAACAGGCATGGTGATGGAGAACACCATAGCAAACAGGCATGGTGATGGAGAACACCATAGCAAACAGGCATGGTGATGGAGAACACCATAGCAAACAGGCATGGTGATGGAGAACACCATAGCAAACAGGCATGGTGATGGAGAACACCATAGCAAACAGGCATGGTGATGGAGAACACCATAGCAAACAGGCATGGTGATGGAGAACACCATAGCAAACAGGCATGGTGATGGAGAACACCATAGCAAACAGGCATGGTGATGGAGAACACCATAGCAAACAGGCATGGTGATGGAGAACACCATAGCAAACAGGCATGGTGATGGAGAACACCATAGCAAACAGGCATGGTGATGGAGAACACCATAGCAAACAGGCATGGTGATGGAGAACACCATAGCAAACAGGCATGGTGATGGAGAACACCATAGCAAACAGGCATGGTGATGGAGAACACCATAGCAAACAGGCATGGTGATGGAGAACACCATAGCAAACAGGCATGGTGATGGAGAACACCATAGCAAACAGGCATGGTGATGGAGAACACCATAGCAAACAGGCATGGTGATGGAGAACACCATAGCAAACAGGCATGGTGATGGAGAACACCATAGCAAACAGGCATGGTGATGGAGAACACCATAGCAAACAGGCATGGTGATGGAGAACACCATAGCAAACAGGCATGGTGATGGAGAACACCATAGCAAACAGGCATGGTGATGGAGAACACCATAGCAAACAGGCATGGTGATGGAGAACACCATAGCAAACAGGCATGGTGATGGAGAACACCATAGCAAACAGGCATGGTGATGGAGAACACCATAGCAAACAGGCATGGTGATGGAGAACACCATAGCAAACAGGCATGGTGATGGAGAACACCATAGCAAACAGGCATGGTGATGGAGAACACCATAGCAAACAGGCATGGTGATGGAGAACACCATAGCAAACAGGCATGGTGATGGAGAACACCATAGCAAACAGGCATGGTGATGGAGAACACCATAGCAAACAGGCATGGTGATGGAGAACACCATAGCAAACAGGCATGGTGATGGAGAACACCATAGCAAACAGGCATGGTGATGGAGAACACCATAGCAAACAGGCATGGTGATGGAGAACACCATAGCAAACAGGCATGGTGATGGAGAACACCATAGCAAACAGGCATGGTGATGGAGAACACCATAGCAAACAGGCATGGTGATGGAGAACACCATAGCAAACAGGCATGGTGATGGAGAACACCATAGCAAACAGGCATGGTGATGGAGAACACCATAGCAAACAGGCATGGTGATGGAGAACACCATAGCAAACAGGCATGGTGATGGAGAACACCATAGCAAACAGGCATGGTGATGGAGAACACCATAGCAAACAGGCATGGTGATGGAGAACACCATAGCAAACAGGCATGGTGATGGAGAACACCATAGCAAACAGGCATGGTGATGGAGAACACCATAGCAAACAGGCATGGTGATGGAGAACACCATAGCAAACAGGCATGGTGATGGAGAACACCATAGCAAACAGGCATGGTGATGGAGAACACCATAGCAAACAGGCATGGTGATGGAGAACACCATAGCAAACAGGCATGGTGATGGAGAACACCATAGCAAACAGGCATGGTGATGGAGAACACCATAGCAAACAGGCATGGTGATGGAGAACACCATAGCAAACAGGCATGGTGATGGAGAACACCATAGCAAACAGGCATGGTGATGGAGAACACCATAGCAAACAGGCATGGTGATGGAGAACACCATAGCAAACAGGCATGGTGATGGAGAACACCATAGCAAACAGGCATGGTGATGGAGAACACCATAGCAAACAGGCATGGTGATGGAGAACACCATAGCAAACAGGCATGGTGATGGAGAACACCATAGCAAACAGGCATGGTGATGGAGAACACCATAGCAAACAGGCATGGTGATGGAGAACACCATAGCAAACAGGCATGGTGATGGAGAACACCATAGCAAACAGGCATGGTGATGGAGAACACCATAGCAAACAGGCATGGTGATGGAGAACACCATAGCAAACAGGCATGGTGATGGAGAACACCATAGCAAACAGGCATGGTGATGGAGAACACCATAGCAAACAGGCATGGTGATGGAGAACACCATAGCAAACAGGCATGGTGATGGAGAACACCATAGCAAACAGGCATGGTGATGGAGAACACCATAGCAAACAGGCATGGTGATGGAGAACACCATAGCAAACAGGCATGGTGATGGAGAACACCATAGCAAACAGGCATGGTGATGGAGAACACCATAGCAAACAGGCATGGTGATGGAGAACACCATAGCAAACAGGCATGGTGATGGAGAACACCATAGCAAACAGGCATGGTGATGGAGAACACCATAGCAAACAGGCATGGTGATGGAGAACACCATAGCAAACAGGCATGGTGATGGAGAACACCATAGCAAACAGGCATGGTGATGGAGAACACCATAGCAAACAGGCATGGTGATGGAGAACACCATAGCAAACAGGCATAGTGATGCACAACACCATAGCAAACAGGCATGGTGGTAGAGAACACCATAGCAAACAGGCATGGTGGTGGAGAACACCATAGCAAACAGGCATGGTGGTGGAGAACACCATAGCAAACAGGCATGGTGGTGGAGAACACCATAGCAAACAGGCATGGTGGTGGAGAACACCATAGCAAACAGGCATGGTGAGGCAGAGCTGCTCCCCTCATGGCCTCCAGGAAGCAGAAAGAAATAGGGCTAGGTATGGTAGTGCATGCCTTGAATCCTAGCACTTGGGAGGCAGAGGCAGGTGGATCTCTGTGAGTTCAAGGCCAGCCTGGTCTATATGGTGAGTTCCAGGACAGCTGGAGCTACACAGGGACACCCTATCTCAAAAAGACCAAAAAAAGAAAAAAAGTAAAAAAGAAGTAAGAGGAAGAGGAAGAGGACGAACCCTTCACAAAATACATTCCCCAAAGATACAAACCACAGGGACCTGCTTCCTCCAACCAGGTCTCAACTTCCATCAGTTGAGAATCTATCAGTGGATTAAACTATTGATTAAGTAGTTTATCATAGCAATAGGAAAAGAAACATAAACTTCATGATCTAATCTCTGTGGAAAGAGCCCCAAGACACATCTAGAAGAGTGTTTTCCTAATTTCCCAGGAGTTATGAAGTCCAATGAAACTGATGATCAAGATTAATTGTCATGATTATTGTCATGGACTAGAGAGGTGGCTGGGTGGTTGAGAGCTTTCTGCTCTTGCAGAGGACTCCAGTTTCTTCCTAGAACCCACGCTGGGTGACTCAGAACCACCTGCAACTTCAGCTCCATAGATCTAATGCCTTCTTCTGGGCTCCTTGGGAACCCACGCACAGGTCTCTCTGTCTCTCTCTCACACACACACACACACACACACACACACACAAACACAAATGAAAATAAATCATAAAATACTAATCATCACACTGTGCCAAACAACCATAGCCACTATTAGTACCTGTCCCCCAATATGTGGGCCACCCCAGAGTCACATGTAATAACCCCAGCAAGTTTGTTCCAAGTCCCAGGTTTTACATACATATGCCACTTGGTCAGTTAACCACAAGCATAAAAAGGGCTTATTGAATTAATTTTTTAGATCAGAAGAGGGCATTGGATTTCCCTGGAACCAGAGTTACTGACAATTGTTATCCGCCATGTTAGTGCTAGGAATTGAACCCAGGTCATCTGCAAGAGCAGCCAGTGCTCTTAACCTCTGAACTATCTCTCCAGCCCCTATTCATTTATTTTTTAAGTATGAGTATTTTGCCTGCATGCAAGTGTACCGCATCATGCAATGTACATGGAGGCCAGGAGTGGGCAATAGCTGTCCTTGAAGAGGAATTACAGGTGGCTATTAGCCACCATATGGATGTTGGGAACCAAACCCAAGTCATCTGCAAGAGCAGCCAGTGCTTTTAACCACTGAGCTATCTCTCCAGCTGAGGATTATTCATTTTGAAACAGGGTCTGTTTTAGTTTCTTTTCCTATTGCTATGATAAGGTACTCTGACAAAAGCAAGTCAAGGGACAATGGTTTTATTCTGGCTCACTGTTAAAGGTACCCTCCATCATGAGTTGGGGGTAGTGAGGCAAAGCAGCAGGAGCTTGAAGCAACTGGTCATATCACATCAACAGGCAAGAAACAGAGAACTGAGCGGTGGTGTTCAGGTCCCCTTCTCTATTTATTCAGTCCAGGACCCCAGCTGGAGAATGGTCCTGCCAACAATGAAGACAGGTCTTCCTGAACTGGAGAGATAACTCAGCAGTTAAGAACACTATCTGAGCCGGGCATGGTGGTACATGCATTTAATCCTAGCACTTGGGAGGCAGAGGCAGGTGGATCTTTGTGAGTTCAAGAACAGCCTGGTCTACATAGTGAGGTCCAGGACAGCCAGAGCTACAGAGAGACCCTGTCTCAAAAAGACCAAAAAAAAAAAAAAGAAACGAAAAATAAAACTGGAGTTACAGACTAGACTGTTGTTCCCAGCACTCAACATGGAAGCCAACAACAGTCTAGTCTGTAACTCCAGTTCCAGGGGATCAGATGCCCTCTTCTGGCCTATGTAGGCATTGTACAACACAGGTACACTTATGTACATGCAGGCGAAATACTCATATACACAAAATAAAGTCAAAAACATTTTTAAAAAAGAGTCCTCCCACATCAATGAATGTAATCAATAAACCACCCTCACCCCCACCCCCACCCCCGATACAGTCACTTCCAGTGCCCCACCTCCCAGATGACTCTATGTTCTATCAAGTTGGCAATGCTAAACATCACAGGTCTCAAGTACCCCAGGTTGGCCTAGAACTTGCTGTGGGGGCTGGAGAGATGGCCTAGCGGTTAAGAGAGCCGACCGCTTTTGCAGAGGACCCAGGTTCGATCCCCAGCACCCACATGGTGGCCAAGAGCCGTCTGAAACTCCAATTCCAGGAGAACTCCAATTCCAGGGGAATCCGACACCCTCTTCTGACCTCCGCGGCATTGTACAACACGGGTGCACAAACCTGCATGCAGACAGTGCATTCATACACATACAGAAAATAAATTAAAAATTAAAAAAAAAGAGCTTGCTGTGTAGCCAAGGATGAGCTTGAATTTCTGATCCTCCTGCCTTTACCTCCCAAGTACTGGGGTTATAAGTGTGCACCACCGCACCCAGTTTACACAGTGCTGAGATTCAAACTCAGGGCTTCCTGCATGGTCTCTAAGCATTCTACCAATTGAGCTAAATCTTCAGCTCTGACACTGAATTATCTGGATCAATTGCATAACAAGGAAGATGAAGTGAGGTTGGGAGAATGAGGAACCTAAGCCATGCTGCTCAACTTCCCTTTGTTCTTCATAGGAAGGAGATATAGATGGGGGACAGGAGTTGGGTCAGACCACAAGGTGGGCTAGATAAACTCCATTTGGTTCAGAAATCCATTTTGTTTCTTTCTTTCTTTTTTTTTTTTTTTTCCATTTTGTCTCTGACCTTAACATAAACTCTGCTGTGCTGGGATTGAAGGCCTGCTGGGATTAAAGGCATGGGCCACCACACTGGGCTGGTTTGGGGAACTCATAGGAATTCTGCTGCCCCAGGCCACAGGATTCAGAGTGCTTTGGAACCTATTTTCAAGCAAAAAAGTCTTAAGGTGTGGTGTGATTAGCTAACTAACCATACTTCAGGTTTTTGTAAAATGCTTGATATATTTATCAAATACGTCTGCCCTGTAAAAATGCTTGTTTAAGCCTGGTTGCAGAGCGTGGCGGCACACGCCTTTAATTCCAGCACTCGGGAGGCAGAGGCAGATGGATTTCTGTGAGTTCAAGGCCTGCCTGGTCTACATAGAGAGTTCCAGGATGGCTGGGGCTGCAAGGAGATCCCATCTCCCAAAGACCAGAAAATAAAACAAAACAAATAAACAAAAAAACTGGTTAAACAGTGACCTTATATATTTAGTTTTATATATATTTTTATATATATTTTTATATATATTTTTATATATTATAGTTAAAAGTGACTATATATATATATATATATATATATATATAT
>VZQC01005960.1:1332303-1345400 GCA_009823505.1 Rhizomys pruinosus
AGAAAGAAAGAAAGAAAGAAAGAAAGAAAGAAAGAAAGAAAGAAAGAAAGAAAGAAAGAAAGAAAGAAAGAAAGAAAGAAAGAAAGAGAAAGAGGGGCTGGAGAGATGGCCTAGTGGTTAAGAGCGCCGACCGCTCTTACAGAGGACCCAGGTTCGATCCCCAGCACCCACATGGTGGCCGAGAACCGTCTGAAACTCCAATTCCAGGAGAACTCCAGTTCCAGGGGAATCTGACACCCTCTTCTGACCTCCGCGGCATTGCACGACACAGGTGCACAGACTTGCATGCAGACAGTATATTCATACACAGACAGACAGAAATAAATAAAAATTAAAAAAAAATTAAAAAAAGAAAGAAAGAAAGAAAGGAAGGAAGAAAAAGAAAGAAAGAAAGGAGAGAACCAAAAAGCAAAACAAAAAAGAAAACCACACCAGCTGGTTTCCAACCTAGAGCTGTATGAAGCTGCTTTTAGCTGGCTTCCTGTCACAGTCCCCAAGGGCACTGCTCACCCGTTCCTTCCAGATCCGACTCATCTTGAGCCTTTGCCAAGTTGGCACAGGAGGTTCAGATAGCATTAGGGAGGCGGGCTGGGACAAACCCCTCTTAGCTAAACCTGCAGAACCAGAATCTTCTTTGTGAGGTTCCCAGGCCCCAGCGAAGAACCCTGGCGCCTTTTCCCACTCCTTTGACCCTGGGTTTCATCTCCAAAGTGCTGTGCTTTTTTGCTTTGTTATGCAGTGCTGGGACTGAACCTCCAACCTGTGTGTGCTTGGCAAGCACTAGACTAAGCCACACCCTAGCTGGTTACCCTAGCTGGTTTCCTGTCGGGGTTTCAGCCCCATATTGTGTTATGAGAAAGCTTCTTTGTGGGTTACACTCTGGTCCAGACTGATCACATTTATTTATTTATTTATTTATTTATTTATTTATTTATTTATTTATTTATTTTATTCTGTGTGTGTGTGTGTGTGTGTGTGTGTGTGTGTTTGTAGGTCAGAGGACAATTTGTAGGAATCAGTTCTCTGTTTCTGTTCTGTGAGTCCCAGGAATCGAACAAGTTGTCAGGATTCCTGGCAACTTTTACCCACTCAGCAAGAAAAATAATTTTTCTTTACTTTTGTTTTTTGTCTTTTTTTGAGACAGGGTCTCCCTGTAGCCCCAGCTGTCCTGGAACTCACTCTGTAGACCAGGCTGGCCTTGAACTCACAAAGATCCGCCTGCCTCTGCCTCCTGAGTGCTAGGATTAAAGGCGTGCGCCACCACGCCCGGCCTTGAAAAATAATTTTTTAAAAAATTTTATCTTTTTTAAAAATTTTATCTTTTTAAAAATTTTTATTTATTTATTTATTTATTTATTTATTTATTTATTTATTTATTTATTTATTTATTTATTTATTTATTTATTTATTTATTTATTTATTTATTTGTATGAATATACTGTCTGCATGTAGGTTTGTGCACCTGAGTCATGCAATGCCGCAGAGGTCAGAAGAGGGTGTCCGATTCCCCTGGAACTGGAGTTCTCCTGGAATTGGAGTTACAGATGGTTCTCAGCCACCATGTGGGTGCTGGTGATCTAACCCGGGTCCTCTGCAAGAGCACTCGGTGCTTTTAACCACTAGGCCATCTCTCCAGCTCCCAAAAAATTTCATTTATTTTTTATGTGTATGAATGTCCTGTCTGCCTGTAGGTTTGTGTCGTGCAATGCCACGGAGGTCAGAAGAGGGCATCAGATTCCCCTGGAACTGGAGTTAAAGACGGTTCTCAGCCACTGTGTGGGTGCTGGGAATTGAACCCGGGTCCTCTGCAAGAGCAGTCAGCGCTCTTGGTAGCGGTGAAGAGAACCGTCTTTAACTCCAGTTCCAGGGGAATTCGACGCCCTCTTCTGACCTCCGTAGCACTGCACGACACGGGTGCACAAACCTACATGCAGACAGTACATTCATACACATAAATAAATAAATAAAAATTAAAAAAATACATCCATACACATATGAAAATAAATAAAATTTAAAATAAATAAAGATTTATTTAATTTGCTGGTTCATGGTGGGGCACGCCTTTGATTCCAGCACTCAGGAGGCAGAGGCAGGCAGATCTCTGTGAGATCAAGGCCAGCCTGGTCCATTTCACAAGCTCCAGGCCAGCTGGGGCTCCAGGAGACCTTGACTCAGAAAGACAAAAAAAAAAAAAGAGAGAGTTGGGTTGAAGAGATGGCCTAGCGGTTAAGAGCGATGACTGCTCTTGCAGAGGACCTGGATTCGATCCCCAGCACCCACATGGCAGCTAAGAACCATCTTTAACTCCAGTTCCAGGGGAATCCCACACCGTCTTCTGACCTCTGCGACATTGCATGACATGGGTGCACAAACCTACATGCAGACAGTACATTCATACACATACGAAAAAATAAAAATTAAAAAAAATAAAAAATATTTATAAAAAAAGGAGATTTATTTAATTTTGGGGAGGTTATTTTTTGAGACAGGGTCTCCCTATTGCTCCAGCTGGCATGGAACTCACCCAGTAGACCAGGCTGGTCTTGAACTCACAGAGATCTGCCTGCCTCTGCTTTCCAAGTGCTAGGACTAAAGGGATGCGCCACCACGCCTGGCTTAAAGACGGTTCTTAGCTGCCATGTGGGTGCTGGGAATTGAACCCAGGTCCTCTGCAAGAGCAGTCGGTTCTCTTAATTGCTGAGCCATCTCTCCAGCCCACATTGTCTTTTTTGAAAACAGGCTGTCATGTAGCCCAGGCTGGCCTTGAACATCTTTTATTTATTTTTTTTTTGAACATCTTATGTAGTAAAAAATAACCTTGAGCCTGGCGTGGTGGCACACACCTTTAATCCTAGCACTCAGGAGGCAGAGGCAGGAGGATCTCTGTGACTTCAAGGCCAGCCTGGTCTACCGAGTGAGTTCCAGACCAGCTGGTGCTACAGGGAAACCCTGTCTCAAAAAGAATAAATAAATAAATAAATAAATAAATAAATAAATAAATAACCTTGAAATTCTGATTATTTTGCCTCTAGCTCCAATGTGCTGAGATTACAAGCTTGTGCCATCATGGCCAGTTATTTTTTTTTAATTTTTTAAATTTACTATTATTATTATTTGTCTTTTAAAATTTTTTATTTATGGGGCTGGAGAGATGGCCCTAGCGGTTAAGAACGCCCACTGCTCTTACAGAGGACCTGGGTTCGATCCCCAGCACCCACATGGTGGGTGAGAACTGTCTGAAACTCCAATTCCAGAACTCCAATTCCAGAACTCCAGTTCCAGGGGAATCCGACACCCTTTTCTGACCTCCGCGGCATTGCGCAACACGGGCACAGGTGCACAGACCCGCATGCAAACAATACATTCATACACATACAGAAATAAATTTAAAAAAAAATTTTAAATAATTTTTATTTATTGCTGTAAACCCAGCACTCAGGGGGCAGAGGCAGGCAGATCTTTGTGAGTTCAAGCCCAGCCTGATTTACACAATGAGTTCCAGGACAGCTGGGGCTACAGGCAGACCCTATGTCAAGAAGACCAAAAAAAAAAAAAAAAAATATATNCACCCACTAGTGGCAGCTAAAACCATTTCCTTTAACTCAGTTCCAGGAATCCCACACCTCTTCTGACCTCTGCTGCACATGCAGACATGGGTGCATAAAACTACATGCAACAGTACTTCTACACATACGAAAAATAAAAATTAAAAAAAAAATAAAAAATATTTATAAAAAAAGGAGATTTATTAATTTGGGGAGGATTTTTTGAGACAGCCCTATATCTCCAGCATGAACTCACCCGTAGACCAGGCTGGTTCTTGAACTCACAGAGATCTGCCTGCCCTGCTTTCCAAGCTAGACTAAAGGGATGCGCCACCACGCTCGCTTAAAGAGGTCTAGCTGCCATGTGGTGCTGGAATTGAAACCAGTCCTCTGCAAGCAGTCGTTCTCTTAATTGTGAGCCACTCTCCAGCCCACATTGTCTTTTTGAAAAACAGCGTCATGTAGCCAGGCTGGCCTTGAACATCTTTTATTTATTTTTTTTTTGAACATCTTATGTGTAAAAAATAACCTTGAGCCTGGCGTGTGGCACACACCCTTAATCCTAGACCAGGAGGCAGAGGCAGGAGGATCTCTGTGACTTAACAGCACGTTCTTACCGTTGATTTCCAGACAGCTGTGCTACAGGGAAACCTGTCTCAAAAAGAATAAATAATAAATAAAAAATAAATAAAAAATAAATAACCTTGAAATTCTGATTATTTTGCTCTCTAGCTCCAATGGCTAGATTACAAGCTGTGCCATATGGCCAGTTATTTTTTTAATTTTATAATTTACTATTATTATATTTTGTCTTTAAAATTTTATTTATGGGGCTGGAGAGATGGCCCTAGCGGTTAAGAACGCCCACTGCTCTTACAGAGGACCTGGTTCTATCCCCAGCACCCACATGGTGGGTGAGAACTGTCTGAACTCCAATTTCCAGAACTCCAATTCCAACTTCATTCAGGGAATCCGACACCCTTTTCTGACCCGCGGCATTGCGGCAACACGGCACAGGTGCACAGACCCGCTGCAAACAATACATTCATACACATACAGAAATAATTAAAAAAAAAATTTAAATAATTTTTATTTATTGCTGTAAAACCCAGCACTCAGGGCAGAGGCAGGCAGATCTTTGTGAGTTCAAGCCACCTTAGACTACAAGTGAGACCATGCCTCAAAAAAAAAAAAAGTACCAAAAAAAAAAAAAAAAAATAGTATATAATATATATATAATATATATTTTTTTTTTTGTCTTTTTGAGACAGGGTCTCCCTGTAGCTCCAGCTGTCCTGGAACTCACTCTGTAGACCAGGCTGGCCTTGAACTCACAAAGATCCGCCTGCCTCTGCCTCCCAAGTGCTAGGATTAAAGGCAAACACCACCACGCCTGGCATATATTATGTTTTATTTTGTGTGGATGAGTATATTGCCTGCATCTATGTAAGTGTGCCAAGCAATGCCCAAGGAGGTTAGAAGAAGGTGTGGAATTCCCCTGGAACTGGTGTTACATACAGTTGTTAGCAGCCATACAGGTGGTGGGAATGGAACCCAGCTCTGCTGCAAGAGGACCAGCCCTGTGCCCAGTTTCTAACTAAGAGTCTCTGACCCTTTGTAACATTCTCACTGTGGGATGGGGAGAGAGAGAGAGAGAGAGAGAGAGAGAGAGAGGGGAGAGAGGGAGAGAGGGAGAGAGGGAGAGAGGGAGAGAGGGAGAGAGGGAGAGAGGGAGAGAGGGAGAGAGAGAGTTTAAGTCCTGCCTGGAACTCACCTACAAGACGAGTTCAAGGCTGGCTGATGCAACTTAGTGTGATCATGTCTCAAAAAAATGGTAAAGAGAGCTGGAGAGATGGTTCAGCAATTAAGAGCACTGGCTGCTCTTGCAGAGGACCCAGGTTTGGTTCCTAGTACCCACGTGGGGGCTCACAATACCCACGTGGGGGCTCACAACCACCCATAGCTCAAGTTCCAGGGGGATCCCATTCCCTCATCTCACCTCTGTGGGCTTTGCACAGCCACATGCATTTATACACAGGTAGACAAAGCACTCATACACATGAAATTAAAAAAAAAAATATTGGGACAATGGTGACATGGCTCAATGAGTAAAGGTGCTCGCCAGCAAGCCTGCCATCTGAGTAAGTCCCATCCTCTGCAAGCCTGAGTGAGTCCCATCCTCTGCAAGCCTGCCATCTGAGTCCCATCCCCTGCAAGCCCGCCACCCGAGTTCCATCCCCTGGAAGCCCGCCACCCGAGTGAGTCCCATCCCCTGCAAGCCTGCCACCTGAGTTCCATCCCCTGGAAGCCCGCCACCCAAGTGAGTCCCATCCCCTGCAAGCCTGCCACCTGAGTTCCATCCCCTGCTGCCACAGGGTGGAAGGAGTGAACCAACTCCTGCCAACTGTCCTTGTCCTCTGACACAGGAGTGAGCACATGCATTAAATAAACAAACCAATAAGTAAATGTTTTGCTCCCCGCCCACACTTTGACCTTTTTTTCTTATAGTAAAAGAGGAAAAATTTATTTCTATCTCTCCATAGATTTATACACATCTCATATATAAAGACCATGTGAAAGGAAGATTGCTGCCCATATTTGATTACAGACAAATGCCATTCAAAATATTTGTCCCCAAATCAAGAATGTTAACACTATATATATATATATATATATATTTTTTTTTTTTTTTGGTATTTTTTGAGATAGGAATCTACCTCCCTCTGCCTCCTGAGTGCTAGGATTAAAAGTATGAGCCACCATGCCCAGCAACACTATATTTAAGGTGCTAACACTATATTGAGGCAGAGGGGGGCAGATTTCTGTGAGTTCAAGGCCAACCTGGTCTACATAGCAAGCTCCAGGCCAGCTGGGACTAAAGGGAGACCCTGTCTTGAAAAGACCAAAAAAAAAAAAGGATTATTAAATCATGAATGAAATTGTGACACACGAAGAAAGAAAAAAAGATATTTATTCAATAAACATTTTAAGATTTCTAATTGGTCTTTAAAAATTATTAAAATATAAAGCTGGGTGTGGTGGTACATGACTTTAATCCCAGCGTTTGGGAGGCAGAAACACGTGGATCTCTATGAGTTCAAGGCCAACCTGGTCTACAAAGCAAGTTGCAGGCCAGCTGGGGCTACAGGAAGACCCTGTCTCAAAAACACGAAAAAAATTTTTTTGACATAGTAACATTTCTTTTTTTTATTTTTTATTTTTTATGTGTATGAGTGAACTGTCTGCATGTAGGTCGGTGCACCTGTGTAGTGCAATGCCACGGAGGTCAGAAGAGGGTGTCAGATTCCCCTGGAACTGGAGTTAAAGACATTTCTTAGCTGCCATCTGGGTGCTGGGAATCAAACCCGGGTCCTCTGCAAGAGCAGTCGGTGCTCTTAACCACTGGGCCATCTCTCCAGCCCTGATCTGTTACTTCTTACAGAATCCAGATGACCCAGACACAGATAATGCCTTCATGGAAATACTGGATGTGTAGGACAGTATCAAAATAGAATTTACTCGGGTTTTATTGATGATATTCAAGGTGGCTCAAGCATATTATGACTTCAGGAAGAGCCAGAATTAAAAAAAAAAAAAAAAAAGGAACAAAGCAGAGAAGTAGAAGGGGGGAAAACAAGACGGGAAGAATAAGGAAAAGTCACATCTGCTCATTCAAGAAATGGTAGTAAGGAGAAGAGGAATAGGGCAAAGAGCGTAAGCGGAAAAGGGAAAGGTAGATGCCGGTGTAGCTGGAGCAGGATGGGAACAGTAAGTTGCCCACAAGGAACAGAAAATGGCAAAAACTTCATGAATCCAGGAGAAATCACAAAACTGGGTCTGAGCGGGGTGTGCTGTCGCATGCCTTTATAGTCCCAGCCATCAGGAGGCAGAGGCAGAGGGATCTCGTGAGTTCAAGGCTAGCCTGGTCTACATGGTTCCAGGCCAGCAGGGTCTACAGGGAGACCCTGTCTCCAAAAGATTTAAAAAAAAAAACCCAAAGCAAACAAAACTGGGTCTGAGTTTACTGCAAGAAAACAAAGAAACGGCCGCAGTAGGAGCCCTGCAGAACAGAAGAGAAAACTAAACCATGATATAAGTGTGGACGTGAAGAAAGCTATGGAAATTGGGAAGGACTATTTTTTGGGGGAGGTGTCTTTTTTGAGACAGGGTCTCCCTGTAGCCCCACCTGTCCTGGAACTTGCTCTGTAGACCAGGCTGGCCTTGAACTCACAAAGATCCGCCTGCCTCTGCGTCCCGAGTGCTAGGATTAAAGGCATGGCTGGCTTAAAATGGTCCTCAGCCACCATGTGGGTGCTAGGAATCGAACCCAGGTCCTCTGCAAGAGCAGTCAGTGCTCTTAACCACTGAGGCATCTCTCTAGCCCCACAAATAATTTTTTTTCACCCTAATCTGACAGATTTCCATTCCAGTTCATCTGGGGTGCAGATTCCAAATTCTAAGATTTATTTCTTTTTATTTTACCTAGTGAGTGTTTGTTCAACATGCGCATGCAATGCCCAGAGGCCAGAAGAAGGTGTCAGATCTCCTGGAGCTGGAGTTATAGATGGTTGTGAGCCACCATTCGGGTGCTAGGAACTGAACCTGGGTCCTCTGCAAGAACAGTTAGTGCTCTTAACTGCTGAAACCTCTCTCTATCCCTTATTTATTATTTATTTTGAGACAAGTTCTTACTATGTAGCCAGGACTGCTGTGGCATTCAAAAATCCTCTTGTCTCAGCCTTCAGGCACTGGAGTAACAGCGTGTGAACCCCATGCCAGCTTTGGCTGTGAGTTTGATTCAGCACAGTTAGGGTTAAAGCAGTTTTTGCTTGCATAAAAAGACAAATACAGAGCTTGAAGGGAGCACTTGTCGTTCCACCCAAATGAGAAAGAAAACCAAGGCTGCCGTGGGCCACAGAGGAGGGCGGGGGTGTTCAACAGAGTTTTGGTTTTGCAAGATGAAAAGAGTTCTAAGGATCTCTTGCATAATGCTATGAACATATTTAACACTACACACCCACATCCTCGCTAATCTTTCTGTTTACTTTTTTCTTTTTCTTTCTTTTCTTTCTCTCTTTTTTTATTTTTTATGCTGGGAGGGAAACTAGGCTCTCAAGTATGCTAAGCAAGCAATCTAGTACTGAGTTACAGCTCCAGCCCACATCCTTAACATTAAAGAACTATACTTATTTTATTTATTTGTTTTTTTTGTTTTTGGTCTTTTCGAGACAGGGTCTCCCTGTAGCCCCAGCTGTCCTGGAACTCACTCTGTAGACCAGGATGGCCTTGAACTCACAAAGATCCACCTGCCTCTGTCTCCCAAGTGCTAGGATTAAAGGCGTGCGCCACCACGCCGGCTTATTTGTTATTTTTTATGTGTATGAGTGTGCTGTCTGCATGTAGGTTGGTTCACCCCTGACATGCAATGCCGCAGAGGTCAGAAGAGGGCATCAGATTCCCCTGGAACTGGAGTTAAAGACGGTTCTCAGCCGCCATGTGGGTGCTGGGGATCGAACCCGGGTCCTCTGCAAGAGAAGTCGGTACTCTTAACCACTGAGCCATCTCTCCAATCCCCCCATACTTATTGGGGCGTTGGAGAGATGGTGTCACAATTAAGAGCACGGGCTGCTCTTGCAGAGGACCCAAATTCAGTTCCCAGCACCCACGTGGTGGCTAACAACTATGTATAACTCCAGTTCCAGGAGCTTTGACCTCTTCTAACCTTCAGGATCATTGCATGACATGGGTGCACTTATACACATGCAGACAAAACACTCATAACTCATCTTTAAAGAAAGGGGGGGCTGGAGAGATGGCCAGTGGTACTGGGATTAAAGGTATGTGCCACCATGCTTGGATCACACTAAAGATCTTTTTTTTTTTTTTTGGTCTTTTTGAGACAGGGTCTCCCTGTAGCCCAGCTGTCCTGGAACTCACTCTGTAAACCAGGCTGGCCTTGAATTCACAGAGATCCACCTGCCTCTGCCTCCCGAGTGCTGGGATTAAAGGCGTGTGCCACCGCACCGACTCACTCTAAAGATCTTTTAAAAAATGGTTAAGATGGGCTAGGAATGCAGAACTGTGAGATGGAGGCCAGCCTGGTCTACATAGTGAATTCCAGGTCAGATGGGGCTACAGGGAGACCCTGTCTCAAAAAACAAAATCAAATATATGTATTAAAAGCTTGTAAACATACTTTTAAATATAGGATAAAGTAAAATTAAAGTAAAAAAATAAGCCAGTGTGGTGACACACACCTTTAATCCCAGCACTAGGGAAGGCGAAGCAGGCGCAGCTGGATTTCTGTGAGTTCAAGGCCAGCCTGGTCTACATAGGGAGTTCCAGGACAGCGGGGCTACAGGGAGACCCTGTCTCAAAAAGACAAAAATAAATAAATAAATAAATAAATAAATAAATAAATAAATAAATTGAAATAAAAAACAAAACAAAACACCAAACCCACTATCTTAAGAACCATTTCAGGGAAGAGACTTCAAAGAGGGAAAGGAGGAGGAGGGTCACACCCTTGAGGAGCCACCTCTTTGCCTTCTCTGTAGAGGCATGAATTTTGGGAGTGTCTTTAATTATATTAAATTAAAGATCTTAAAGATCTTTCAAATTATAGGTTACAGGTAACCTGTTTTCAATGTTGAATCGTTCTATAAAGAGGCAGTCAAAAGGGCAATGAGATGGCTCAGCAGGTACAGATGCTTGCGGCCAAGCCTAAGGACTTGAGTTCAAACCCCGGTACTCACTTGGGAACGGAGAACTTACTCCCACAGGTTGCCCTCCGACCTCCGCACATATGTCAGGCATGTACATCCCCAGATATACATATGTACAAATCCATACATAAATAATTGTATGAAATTTGTATTAAAATGTATAACGTAAAAATGCTACCATAGAATTTGTTTCATTATGATTATTTTGTTGTTGTTGTTTTGGTCTTTTCAAGGCAGGGTCTCCCTGTAGCCCCAGCTGTCCTGGAACTCACTCTATAGACCAGGCTGGCCTTGAACTCACAAAGATCCACCTGCTTCTGCCTTCCAAGTGCTAGGATTAAAGGCGTGCACCACCATAGCCGGCTGTTTTATTTTTTAAATATTTGTATTTATTTTATGTGTAAGAGTGCTTTGCCTGAATGTATCTAAGTGGACCATGGGCCTACAGTGCAGGCAGAAGACAGTTGTGAGCTGCCTTGTGGGTGCTAGGAACTGCAAAGCAGCAAATGCTCTAACCACCGGGCCATCTTTCTAGCTCCTGCCATAGAATATGAATGAAGCCCAGAGTGGAGGCTCACAGCTGCAATCCCAGTTTGTAGGAAGCTGAGGAAGAAGGTTGGCTGAAGTTTGAGGCCAACCTGGGCTACAATGGAAGACTCTCAAAAAAAAGGAAGGTTGGCAAAATGGCTCAGTAGTTAGAAGGGCTGGTCAAGAAAGCTGGTGCATGTGATATCAATCCCAGGACCTATATGGTGGAAGGACTCTTCCAAAAGTTGTCCTGATCTCTACTGCCATGGCAGACGCTCCACATTTACACACACACACACACACACACACACACACACACACACACACACACACCGCGCGCGCACGTAATAAATTAAATTTAAAAAACAGAGCTGGGGGGGATTTCCCAGGACCACCTGAAGTGAATCCCTTAAAAAAAAATAAACAAATAAAAAAAATTATGAAACACCATATTATTTATAAGATCCAATACATTTAAAAATATTTTGTCTATTTTTTTGTGTGTATGAATGTACTGTTTGTATGTTTGTAAATGCACCCATACTGTGCAATGCCTGTAGAGGTCAGAGGAGGTTTGCTGGATGCCCTGGAACTGGAGTTACTGAAAGTTGCTAAACAACACACAGGTGCTTGGAGTTGAGCCTGGTCCTCTGCAAAAAGAGCCAGTGCTTTTGGCCACTGAGCAATCTCTCCAGCCACAAGAGCTAATACATTTTTGAAACCATAAATAAGTTTGTGTATGAAGATAGGTGTAATTATCTGTCTCCTTCAAATATGATGTGTGAATTAATTATTATAAAGCATTTTGTACAAATCAATAACACACACAAAAAAAAATAAAAAAAAAATAAAAAAATAAAAAACAGAGCTGGAACTGGGTGTAGTGGAACACACCTTTAATCCTAGC
The DNA here is from genome assembly GCA_009823505.1 of Rhizomys pruinosus. NCBI lineage: Eukaryota > Metazoa > Chordata > Mammalia > Rodentia > Spalacidae > Rhizomys > Rhizomys pruinosus. The sequence continues at coordinate 1,344,009 of VZQC01005960.1, forward strand.
ACTTGGGAGGCAGAGACAAGCAGATCTCTGTTGAATTCAAGGCCAGCCTGGTCTACAGAGTGAGTTCCAGGCCAGCTGGGGCAACAGGGAGACCCTGCCTCGAAAAGACCAAAAGAAAGAAAAAAGAAAACAGAGCTGGAGGTCACAGTGGTAGTACACACCTGTAATTCTAGCACTCAGGAAGGGGAAGCAGGAAGATTAGAAGTTGATGTTCATCATAGGCTACAAGAGAGCTTGTCTCAAAACAAAAGCAAACAAAAAACAACTCCACACAGCAAAAAACAAAAACGGCTTAGAGAGTTCAGGTGGCAGCTCAGCTGGTGGGAAGGGGGGCCCTGGCTGAGCCTGGCTAATCTGCCCAGCCCTTGGCTGGCAGGCTGAATGAAGCCTTTCTGTTGTGTATTTTCTTCTCTGCCACAATCCGGTGAGGCTGGTAATTTGTTGATTCGTTTCCTCCCAGTGTAAACTGAGATGAGTATCAATCTGGAGAAAAGAGAGAAGTAAGGGCTGGTGGGAAGGATGGATGGGGAAAGGTGCTTGTCGCCAAGCCTGACCACTGGAGATCCAGCCCCAGGATCCACGAAGTGGAAGGAGAAAACCAAAGGGTTGTCCTCTGATCTCCACATTCGTGGTACCTGTGTGCCCACAGGAAAACGCACATACAAAATAAATGAAATGATTTTTTTTTCTTTTTTCTTTTTTTTTTTAATTTAATTTTATTTATTTATGTGTATGAATGTACTGTTTTGCGTGCAGGTCTGCGCACCCGTGTCGTGCAATGCCACGGAGGTCAGAAGAGGGTCTCGGATTCCCCTGGAACTGGAGTTCTCCTGGAATTGGAGTTACAGACGGTTCTTAGCCACCATGTGGGTGCTGGGGATCGAACCCAGGTCCTCTGCAAGAGCGGTCAGCACTCTCAACCGCTAGGCCATCTCTCCAGCCCCATGAAATGATTTTTAAGTGCTACTTTTAAATATTTTTACTTATTTTTTTTTATATATATGAGTGTATTGCCTGGATGTCATGCAATGGCCGTGGAGGTCAGAAGATGTTATATCCTCAGGAACTGGAGCTACAGATGGATGTGCTGGGAATTGAACCTGGGTCTTCAAGAACAGCCAGTGCTCTCAACCACTAAGCCATCTCTCCAGCCCCTGAAGTGCTGCATATATAATATATATATATATTATATATGCCAGGTGTGTTTAAGAACTGTCACCAAGCCGGGCATGGTGGCACACACCTTTAATCCCAGCACTCAGGAGGCAAAGGCAGGTGGATCTCTGTGACTTAAAGGCCAGCCTGGTCTATATAGTGAGCTCCAGGCCAGCTGGAACTAAAGGGAGACCCTGTCTCAAAAAGACCAAAAAAAAAAAAAAAACAAAAAAAAAT